>OY829507.1:2647280-3124704 GCA_963691665.1 Clepsis dumicolana | reverse complement strand
CCAATAATTTAAATATTGAACAAGTCATGAGTTTTGTCATGGCGACGAACCTGCTGTGATTAAATAAAATAAACATTTTTATTAAACATTTTGTGTTTATTTCATTAGCCTACCATTAAGCACTTAGGGTTAGAAGATTACGTTACGCGATACGTTTTACGTCATCATCACCACGAATACAAAATACGAAATGAGGTGACAACCCTAGTGATGCTCTTATATTTATACTATGACTATAATAGCAAATACGAATGTCAAAGCTTTACTTACTTTCGACTCACATAGCACCAAATCAGCAGAACAAAGAAATGTCCAAGTAAAACAACATTAAATGTTTAATATCGCAATCAGTTACTTGGCTCATATTGCTACCGGCTCCATTCCCAGCCATGGTATCCAATAACTATATTTAATTATAGTACACGATGGTTGCATGTTCATTTCAAATTAAATATAACTAATCAAATAAAACTTTTTGTTCAAAGAGCGTGTGAACTTGAATCAACACAATATTTACACACTGATTTAAAATCAACTAGGTACGAGTATACACAATCAGATGTATCAATATTCGAAAACTTATCTCATGTAGTAAGCATTTAAATATGTTATCATTATCAATAATCAAGTAGGTACATGGATTGTTCATATTCAAGGATATGTTCATAGGATTGCATGACTTTTAATTATTTCAACCTTCACTAGGTCATTGTTAATTTCGGTGGTTCATTTTCGTCACGCACGAAATCCCATGTAGGCAAAAGTTTTGCAGTACTTTATAGTTTTTTCCCACGGATAAACAGTGTAAATAATTTCTAGTAGAGGTAATTGTTTTTACTTTAGGTACTCGTATCTATTACTGTACGTTTAAATAATCGATATTAAAGGTTCTCTCTCAATATTGTCCGTTGTGCTTTGTTATGCAAGGCTTACGTTTGACCATGATGACGAGGTATGGTCTAAGACCAACCCTGGATTTGAAGACGATTGATTTTTTCCACGACTCTTGTCTTGTCTTTATGATCTCACTGAAAAGTGCCTTTCGTGTTTTTATTTTTACTGTTTTCCCGTTAAAATATATTATTATACTTTTTAAATACTCACTGAAACAAACAACAACTCACCAAACAGTCAATTGGTATCATTTGTCCTATGATATTTATTATTTAATTAAAAACAAAAGAAACATTAACCAGAAAAGTATGACTAATACCGGGAATGAAACCCGGATCCGCACCATTACACCAAAGTTAGGTACAATCTTTTTTACAAGATTTTATTTAAGTTGCAATGTTGATTGCTTATTCTTGCAAATAGAACTTCACCCACTTCTTCATTACTCATCTTATCATAAGCTTTTCGGTGAAGGAAAACATCGCGCAAATGCAGCAAAACTGATTAAAAATCGTTATCCTGCCTTTAAAACAACTTCGTCCAACCTTGCCCTTTATATATAATGTATAGTATAGGCACTAGTGTTTTTTTGTATGAACATTTTGTCACTCAACGACAAAAGCGACGGAATTTTCATGCTAAAAAACGTTTGCTTCTCGCTACTCGCCGGCGGTGGGACAAGTGAATAGGGATGTTGCCTCTTGGTCAAATCAGCAACTTTTTTTCAAATGTCAAAACGATCCGTTAGTATGAAGCTTGTATTGAATTACAGATTTTTGACGTCATCATTTTCAGTGATCAAACTGCCTCCTTTTATTAGTTTTCGTTAAATTAAAAATCTTTTTAATTGCAGTAATAAGCGAGGCGTTGGTTTTTCATGAGTAGTTTCGGAGGCTTGACAAGTGAAAATGTAAAATTATTTTATTTTGACATCGGCCAACTACCCTATTATGCGGTTGCAGCTGAAGCAATTCTTGTTTAATAGAAAGATGTGAGTTATGCTGAGCTTCATCCCAGCCTTTACTCAGTCAAAAATTCAAAACGTTTGTATTGGCGTCTGCTCGAAATTCAAGCGCTTTTTGTAAATAATTTATCTGCCTTCCCAAGTATGTCGATAATACTGAGACTTTAAACAACTAGGTACCTACCTATATTAGGCTTAAAAGCTGTCTTATCAATTTACTTAGGCAGTAATAAACGATTCAGATAAATAATTGAACATTTACAACCATAACATATTGTACTAACTGTCTATACGCATGATGTTAAACCGTTTTTTCATTCGAAAACTAGTTTAATCGAGATGGTTCTTAGCCGAGTTTCCCGTTTTTGAAATATTGAACTTTGAAATGACTATGTCGGGGGTTTTACAACTTTTCTAAGTTGGTTATAACTCTGAAGCTTTTCGAACTTAAATAAATAAAGCGTGAAAGAAAGGGTAGGAGATTGGGTGGTGTAGGCAGAGACAAAAAGAGGCAAGTTATAATGGTTTAACAGTTCGAATTTATTTTGAACACATCACAGTCTTCTTTCTTTCAGCACAAACGTTCATAATATTTTACCAGTGCGCGCCATAGCCGAGTCCGTGTCCGTAGCCGAGACCGTTGGCGTATCCCAGACCGGCACCGTATCCAAGACCAGCGCCGTGAGCGGCGTATCCGAGACCGGCGCCGTGAGCGGCGTATCCGAGACTGAGACCATGAGCGCCGTAGGCGGCGGCGCCGTGAGCGAGGGGAGCAGCGATGGCGCCGTGAGCGTACGCGGTGTGCGCGAGGGGCGCGGCATAGGCCAGAGGAGCGGCGTGAGCCACTTGCGAGGCGTACGCTACGGGAGCGGCGTGGGCGAGGGGAGCGGCGTACGCCAGGGGAGCGGCGTGCGCGGCGTAGGCGACGGGGGCGGCGTGCGCCAGCAGCGCGGGGTCCTTGCGCACGACGGCGTTGAACCCGGAGTGCGCGTCGGCGGCGTAGTCGACGGTGCGCTTGGTGCCGTCCGACTCGAGCAGCGAGTACTGGCCGCGCACGGTGTCGCCCACGCGCGTCTCGTGCTGGCTCTTCACGTCGCCGGTGTGCGGGTCCGACACGCCGTACGAAAAGCTGTTGTAGTTGCCGCCGTGGATTGCGCTGCCATGCGCAGCCGCCACCAAAAGAGCTACAACGACGAACTGGAACAATTATTAAAATAATGAGTATACCGTTGGTTCTGCGACACTACTTGAAAATTGTACCTACCTAGGATTTATAGCTCTACAACGACGTTTTGAGTATTCGAAAGATGGTTACAAATTCATATTTGATAATGAAACATACTAATATTTTCAAATTATCATCAAAATACTGTTTTATTTTCGATCATCGTGATCACCCCAACTGCTGGGCACAAGCCTATTGTCAGAATGGCTTTAATAATGCTGTACAGTCAGCAACAATACAATACAATAATTTTCTATTTTAATAATTTTCTTATTAATTAATATCAATATTACCTTCGCAGCCATTGTGATTGTGTGTTTTGCTTTGACTTCGTCTTGCAACTGATTATCATTTCACTTGTACTACTATTTATATTCGTCAGCCGGTAGAACAATATTATTTCGGAGGTCAAGATTTGAGTCGCTATCCGCGTTGTTACGTGTCGATACAGTCTGTCCGGTGAATCGAGGACCTTGCCAAGTGATAGTGCCGCGAGAATCAATTCAGGTAACACGAGCTCGGTAGGTCATTGACATCGCATTTTTAGCATTGCTTTATTTTCATGACCAGGAAACGGAAAAAATGTTTACATATTTAATTACAAAATAATTGTCGGTGCGTAGCTAACAAAGTAATTAATTTTTAGAACCAATTAGCAGTTAAATCTAAATTTATCTAAAACGAGGAAGTGCAGCGTAGAATTTAACATAAACTGTAAACCTACCACTTAGACGAGACAGACAGAGGGGAGCTGCTTTTTTATCTTTGCAGTACATTTTCTTCCAAGTTCTTAAGTCTACGCTCATGGCAAAATTTATTGCGTTCCTGCAAACTTATACAAAAACAAAACTGTCACACATGCCAAAAACACACACACACAATCAACAGATCCTGTGCAAATTTTTGGCATAGGGAAATCTCTTTTGTCTATGCTTTTGTGACCTACCATTATGAAGCAACGGCAGCGATGTGTTTAATAATGTCGTTAGAGCCTTAAAAGTAGTATTATTTTTCAATACACTTGCTCGATAAATTCACTTTCACATTTCATACATGGCTCGTAAGTTAAATTTACCGACATTTCTTAGTTTATTTTTTAATTACTAGAAGTCCTACACAGCAATGGGACATAAAAAAGGCTGGTGATGGTGATGATGATTAGAAGATCAATTTAAAAGTTTATAAGCAAGGAGTTTTGAATTCCTAAAATAAATGAATAAATAAATATAAACTGTATTTTTATTTACCTCAGATTTTAAAGTTTTTCACCTTTTATTTATTCGGAAAATTCGCAATGGCTGAACGTTCGAGTATCTTTGTCCGATATATTTTTTTTACCTAGCTAAAAATAAAACTCACACATGCGCAGTTACAAATGCGCCATTTTTGTTAGTTAGCCTGTGTTTATTTTTTCATTTGTACTAAGTATATAATTAGCTGTTTTCTTCCAAATGTATTGAAAAATTTCGTATGTTACACGGCGTTGTCAAGATTTTACAAATTCGTGACGATGAAAACCCTCGCCACGGGTCGGGTTTATCACTCGTCAACTCATTTGTAAAACCTTCCTTACCAATCTCGTATCACAAAAATAACCATTGTAATGCAGTCTCACACGCCTCACCTTGAGCACAAGTGTCACTTTTCGGTTTTATATGATACAGCCATGAATAACTATATAGAATGACACCCCTGAAGAGATGCGATTTCGGTGGCGAAGGCTGCAATTTCAAACATTTTCGAGTCAACGAATTTTGTTTAAACTCGAGCCTTCTTTTTAAAGAGGGGTGTTATAAGTTTGACCTGTGTATCTGTGTTTCTGCGTGTATCTGTGTATATGTGTTTCTGTGTATCTGCTGTGGCATCATTGCTCCCAAACGGATGGACCTATTTCGATGCGGTTACTTTTAATCGAAAGTTAGTTTAATCGAGATGGTTCCTAGCTAAGTTTCATTAAAATCGGTTTACGCGTTTTTGAAATATTAAACTTTGAAATGACAATGTCGAGAGGTTTTCAACTTTTCTAATTCAGTGAAATTATGTTTATGAGATTTGTCTCCGCTTCGAATAACCGAAGAACGATTAAGTAAAAGAGGGGACAAAATCACAAATAAATTATATGAAAAAAAACAGTTTTTCCCATTTTCTATGGAACGGTTTATGGTGGTGGCAGTACCAAATTATATAAATTAATATTAATACGGTATTTAATATTTTTAAATTGATAGATTTAATTTTACTTAAGGGTTATTTTGTTATTACTGTAAGAAAATGAAGAAAACATCTTTTAAAAAATGTTGTTAATTCCTCGGGTACCTATACTTACTACAGCTTACACGTGATGTATATATATATATACATATATATATATATATTCGAGATATGGGTTAAAAAGATGGACTGATCTGAACCTGAACAAATACCGAGACTGTACGTTTAGTCATCAATGTCTTATGGAGCAGAGCTTGAAACTTCTTACATTTAGATAGGAAAGCACTATACACAAGCTACAACAGGGATGGGATGATGCGTCTCGGTCAAATCAGCAACTTTTTTTTCAATGTCGAAACGATCTGATTGAATCGGTTAGTACTTATGAAGTTTGCATTGAATTACAGAACTGTGACTGCATGCATTCATATTTTTTTTAACTAAAAATCGTCTCAATTGCAGTAATAAGTGAGGTATCTATTTTTTAAGAGTATTTTCAAAAGCTTGATTACCCATGTAAAAATGTAAAATTACTTTATTTTGACATCAGTGATCAACCCAATTATGAACATCATTGCAGTCATATTGTCAAACAGATAACTTTTCCATTTCAGCAGGGTTCATTTAAACATTAAAAGCACCGGAAACGCATTCAATTAACGTCATTATATGAGTTGTTTGCGTTTCGTCAAAAGGCCAAAACATTTTTCCAGGAAAGTAAATAAACAGAATTAATACCGTAAAATAAATACTTTTATTTATCAAATCACAGTTTTCATTTCGGCACCAAGCGAGGTATTTTTATTATTTACCACCCGAGTCCCTGTCCGTAGCCGAGTCCGTTGGCGTATCCCAGACCAGCACCGTATCCAAGACCGGCGCCGTGAGCGGCGTATCCAAGACCGGCGCCGTGAGCGGCGTATCCAAGACCGGCGCCGTGAGCGGCGTATCCAAGACCGGCGCCGTGACCGGCGTATCCGAGACCGAGACCATGAGCGCCGTAGGCGATGGCGCCGTGAGCGAGAGGAGCGGCGATAGCGCCGTGAGCGTACGCAGTGTGCGCTAGGGGAGCGGCGTAGGCCAGAGGAGCAGCGTGAGCCACTTGCGAGGCGTATGCTACGGGAGCAGCGTGGGCGATGGGAGCGGCGTACGCCAGGGGGGCGGCGTGCGCGGCGTAGGCGACGGGGGCAGCGTGCGCCAGCAGCGCGGGGTCCTTGCGCACGACGGCGTTGAACCCGGAGTGCGCGTCGGCGGCGTAGTCGACGGTGCGCTTGGTACCGTCCGACTCAAGCAGGGAGTACTGGCCGCGTACGGTGTCGCCCACGCGCGTCTCGTGCTGGCTCTTCACATCGCCGGTGTGCGGGTCCGACACGCCGTACGAGAAGCTGTTGTAGTTGCCGCCATGGACTGCGCTGCCCTGCGCAGCCGCCACCAATAGAGCTACAACGACGAACTGAAACAAACAAACAAAAAGTTGTAAGTGTGTGCAGTTATTTTATTTTGTTTATTTAAGTATATCTCATTTTAAGGTTAAATCAAAATTATGGTATCATTAATGTCCTATTGTATAAAACTTTTTATTTACAGAACAAAAAGCAGACTTGTTATAATTACATAACCACGCTTATATTCGTTGCATGTGGATATGAATGCCTCACGTTAATTAAAAATTTAAAAAATAGCAGTTTTTACCTTCGCAGCCATTGTGATAGATGTGTTTTGCTCGACTTCGGGTTGCAACTGATTAATTCAAGTTTCTGCAACTATTTATATGCGCTTGCGAGAGGCGGTGCTGTATTATTTCGGAGGTCAAGACTGGAGTAAGTATCCTCGTACGTACGCCAATAATGTCGTTGACACCCGTAATTATTGACAACTTACCTGACATCAACTATATGATTATGCGCAAAAAGTCGTAAAAGATTCTGTAAAAGAAGTGAAAGTGACTGTTTTTCCCTAAAAAGCATAATTTTTAAAGACGTCGTTATAGTGACAAATGAAACACTATTTTAATCGACGTTGCTAAAATTCTTATACTGTCAACTGCAGCAGGGAATCAACGACCCCTTGTTACGAAAACGCGCTTGCTCTTGCGATTATTACTGTACAGTAGTTTCCCACATATAGTCGTATCTATCCACTTTTTTATGCAGTTGGTATTTAATAAATTTTATGAAGTTGGGGCACTTAACTATTATGCTAACAAAAACTTAAAAACAATATTTTGGAATGCGTAGTTAAACCATTGGGCGTGTCACGGTGCAATCACATGAGTTACAATTCATACTTGACTGTCAGTTATGTCAGATTGACATTATCCCGTGTGAGAAAACTAACAGCATATTATCATACTGGCGATTTGCTAGCGAGTTTCATATGAGGCGATCACGCAACGTGTTCGCCGCGAGCGATATTAGTATCATGGATTATGGGACAATTGACACCCATTTTATTGACCTAGTCCCAAACAGTTCCAAAGCCACTATGAGTACTAGACAATGGTTAACATACTTAAATGAATAAGTACGTACTTATAATACATATTAAACATCCAAGACCTGAGAACAAATATATCAATTTCATCACACCCGGGGATCGAACCCAGAACCTCAAACTTCATAGTCAGGGTCTCTAACCACTAGGCTATCCGGTTGTCAGTATGAAGCACTCGCTCTCAATTCACTAGTGCGACAAGACTCTTAAGGTTGCTTTTGACCCAGGAACTGAAAATGACAGCTAGAATTGACAAACATGAAAGTTATACATGCTAAAAATACATTCTGGACAGTGTTATCTCTGACCCTGACAAATACAATCTGAATCTACGAGCACTATTAACGCGTACTGCGAAATAGAAAGGTAATAAAAAAATGTAAAACAGAAAAAAGCTGTTTTTGTATCTATGAAATGGGTCATGAGATATTGACGAGAAAAGCTTTCCCCTGTCAAAATGTTTATGACCAATGTCATAAGATAAATTTTTGCCTGGCCCGTGGGAAAGGTTTTTCTACTAGGGCTATATGAACCACTAACCGTCTTGCTACTGACAGTATCCTAACTAATATTAAAAATGCGAAAGTAACTCTGTCTCTCTGTTTTCTGTCTCTCTGTCTGTCTGTTTGTTACCTCTTCACGGGAAAATCGCTTAACCAATGTAGATAAAATTTGGAAAGAAGATAGTTTGAATATTGAGGAATAACAGTATATACTACTTTATTTACATAATAAAAGCAATTTACAATGACATTAAATCTAAGCTTAAACTAAATAAACTACAACTTAAAACTAAATTAAATCTAAATAAGGCCCCCGTGGCATAGTGCCCAAAAGGCTGGCAGCGTTGCCTCGCTGAATAGCGATGCTGATTCTTTGAGAGAGAAAACTGCCAGCCCTTTGGTCACAAGTTGCATCAACTAAGCGCTTTTGTAACTCAGAAATAAGCTTGTAAGCGCTGGGACCCCATGGACCCAAAGTTTCAAACCCGACAGGAACAAAATTATAATTCGGACCGAGAGATTGATACTTAGAATTTTTTCTATTTTCAGCCGTTTCTGCCGCCGCACCAGCTTTTTGTGTGGTTCCCTGGAGATGTGAGGGTGCTACTGTATCGACACAGGTCGCATCCCAAACCAGAACCCTACCCATTCTCCAGGGAATCAGAGACATACCGTCCGGCCTTTTGCCATCGTCGCGGGCAATGCCGCTTGGCTCCAAAATGGCCGGCACGTTCGCAGAGGCAAGAGCCCGGCGGATTATGTCATTGAGCGCGGCATGACGGGAGAAACTGCCGGCGCTCTTTTGACAGGAAAGACCATGGTGTCCCGTTTCGTCCACATTGGTGCCACAGAGGCAACGGTGTGGTGAACACAGCGCAACACCCAGTCTTAGCCCGACTGCAATTCTCAGTGTTTCAGGCTCAAGAAAGGTTCCGGTGTTAACGGAAGGATAAGCATGAAGCCAGTCACCGGATTCCTTTCTTGCCACAGCCAAAAGCCTTGCGCGGTCTGGGCCTGAACTGGAACTGAGAATATTAGAATAAGTTAATTTGGATAGTGTGTCATCCCAGCTCCGTTGGAAATTTGGATAAGCGGGAGGATTTTCACCCGGACAAGCCATTAGCCAAGCATTCCTAGCATCGACCAAACCCGTCGTCTCGTAGTTTGAAGGACAATCCTTTAGGATTTTACCTACGAGGGTGGACGTGCTGTGGACAGATGATAGGAACGCTGGTAAAGCAACACTAGAAATTTTGCGGATACCTAGCCCACCATATCTGATAGGAAGGGAAGCCTGGGTTCAAGATTGCCCATTGAATTGTAAGTTAAGTATAGATTCCAAAGAAGTTTTCATAAGGGAATCAATTAAGGTCAGAGAATTTTGATGTTTCCAAAAGGGACAACAACGAAGCAAATAAGTAAATTTTGGCACAAAAAGGCAAAATTTTAGAATAGTGATAGCAGTGTGAGCACTGATTTCCAGCAGCCGGTCTGCAGAATTTTGAAATTTTGAAACAGTTTTTGCGATTAAATCTGGAATGGCATCGTCGAAGATTGGTGACCCTAGGAGGCTTAAGTTTTGCTTATCGACAATTTTGATATTTGGACAAAGTAAATTAAAATGTTGGAAGAGATCGGATCGGATCGCGTTTATTAAAGTTTAGATCTAAACCAATGGCCTTAAATTTATTTATAATTTCTGAGAGATCTGAAAGTACCGTAACTGCATCACCTCCTAGGGAACCATCATCAAGATACCATACGTTAAATTTGGACTTTAAATTTTGAATGATGGGGTTAATGGCTAAACTGAAAATGGCTGGTCCGAGGGGATCACCCTGCTGACAGCCGACTTCAGAAGATAATTCGTTGCTTTTGTACATTAATTTAGAAGGTTCATGATAACAGTTAAGTAGGTAATTATAAATTTCAGGAATATTATTCCTAAATTCTGTGAGCAAGGTGTCCCTGTTTACCGAATTAAATGCATTTTTGACGTCAATTTTGAGTAAAACCTCACACTAATAATAATAACATAGGAATAACATAGGCTAATTTTTATTCTGAATTTTTTTATAGTTCCCGCGGGATAGCGATAACCGCAATCTACGCGGACGAAGTCGCGGGCAACTTTTGAAATAAAATTGAGATGAGGTATGTCGTGTAATATTCAGAATTCAGGGCATCATACGTCCTCAATTCATGGGCATACATTTCAATACTTACATGCAAGTATTTGTTATTCAAGTGCTTGCATATAAATAAAATTATTTAAGCCCAAATTGCTACTTTACATTGCTTGTAAATTGATTGATGAAGAAAATATTCATCTGAAGCTGTCAAGTCTGGCATTCGCTTGTTAATGTTTCCTTCAATTATAATCATACTATTTTTTTTTATTTTTACGTCCTCCCATCTCTATGTAGGTATAAGTTTCAAAATAATACAACTAATAAACATAAACTGTCCAATGTATTTCCTGGCCCACAAATATAGAACGTTATCACAGTAAACGTCATAACTATTTTCCTTAACAAACACTGCGATGTCACTATGACGATTAGGTACTGAGAAAAGGTTCCACGGTGGGTCAGGAACCAATTTGGTCGATAGTACATTCGGAGTCAAGCGAGGCTCGACATATTATTCCTGACGCTATATTTATTACCTGTGTATAATGCTGTCGGGTTTGAAACCTTGGGATCATGGGGTCCCGGCGCTAACAAGCTTATTTTCAGAGTTGCAAAAGCGCTTAGTCGATGCAATGCAACTTGTGACCAAAGTTCGGGCAGTTTTCTCTCTCAAAGAATCAGCATCGCTATTCAGCGAGGAAACACTGAGAGCCTTTTGGGCACCATACCAAGGGGGCCTTATTTAGGTTTATTTTTGTTTTAAGTTTTAGTTTAATTAGTTTTAGCTTAGATTTAATGTCATTGTATAATAATAGGTGAAGGAAAACATCGGGAGGAAACCTGCACACTCCTGCGAAGCAATTCAATGGTGTGTGTGAAGTTCCCAATCCGCACTGGGCCCGCGTGGGAACTATAGCCCAAGCCCTCTCATTCTGAGAGGAGGCCTGTGCCCAGCAGTGGGACGTAAATAGGCTGATGATGATGATTGTAATAGTTACAACATTCCAAACGCTGTAGATAACTTACAAGGACTTTAGGTAAATTACTTCAAGGTAACGCTTACGTGGCCTTCATGATAGTGCGTAGGAGGAATGAAATGGTAAGGTCGTTGACCAATCACAGTTTGACAGCAACAACCGTGACGACTAACAGGTGCCTAAAGGTGGCAAGATGAAGTTAAGTGAAGTAAAATAATTGGAGCCTTCCCACGCTTCTGCGACACTTTTTTATTTTCCTTTTAGGGCTCCGTAGCCAAAATGGCAAAAACGGAACCCTTATAATTTTGTCATGTCCATCTGACTGTACTTATGTATGTCTGTCTGTCTATCCGCAGCATAGCTCAGAGACTATTGGTTCTAGATAGCTGTATTTTTCCATGGATGTATACATGTTAATTTTTCAGGTTCCAGTTCTTTTAATTTTTAAATTTGCTTTGTATGTCTAGGTAGGTACTGTTATTTCTTATGTCCTGTCAATCGCCCAAAGGGTAACTGATAGAGGTCCCTTTAAGGGTAAACTTCGCCTTCGTACATTTGCTTTTGTTCTGTGCTCTAAGCACGACTTGTCGAATTCTGCGTTACGTTACGGTTATCGTATCGAGATCGAGAAATCTCATACTAAACTTTAGTTCCAAATACGCTCACGGGCGGGCGTTGTTCCAAACGTCATACAAACTCGTTATAGTTCACTATTCGATTTTACGTGACGCAGGATTCGACAAGCCGTGCTTAGGGCACTGTTATCTGTAACTTAAAATTTTATGTGCAATAAAGAGATGTATATACGTACATTAATTACGAATAGGTCAACAAAGTGGTAGAATAAAAAGTAAAAAATATGTATTATATATTTGGGGTACCTCCCCTAGTTTACGATTGAAGGATTCCTTTGCGAAATATTTCGTTTTGACGTGTTCATTTAACGTGTTTTTGTCAGAGTCAAGTGTCACCCTCCCCTCTCCATTCTCAGTGAAACTGTTATATTTGGAAATGTGAAAAAAGTGGTGCGAAATGGTGAATTTAAGAGGAAAGCTAAAAGTAGACTTTAGAAGTTTACGAGTAAAAGTTTATCAACTTATTTACGTTTTTCTATGTCAGTAACCGATATAAAATGACCCCACACTGCGTACAGTTTGCTGAGGAGTAGGGCTCTGCCAACACTGGATATTTTAAAACACTTGGGAAAAGCGGGAAAAACTCTTCGAGACTCGATTCCCGTGATAGACGAACTATTTACATACCTACAAATTTGTATGGAACCCTGTGTCTTGTGAAATATTCGTTAAATGTCGGGAGGTGAAAGAATTTTAAGTAAGCAGAACGAATTAGAGGGAACTTAAATGTTAATGCACCGACGACATACGCTTCGATTAATTAAGCATATATTAAGTAAGTAAGTAAGTAAGTAAGTAAACACTTTATTGTACAAAAAATAGGATAAAACACAAGTTACAACAATAACATTTGAGTACAAAGGCGGAAGGGTTATATTATTATTAACTCCCGACGTAAAAAGAGAGTTGTTATAAATTTGACCGCTATGTGTGTCTGTGTGTATGTCTGTGGCACCGTAGCTCTTAAACGGTTGAGCCGGTTCTTAGACATGTTTTATTAAAATCAGTTAAGAGCGTTTGGAAAGAAAATGATAGGGGGTTTTGTCAAGTTCAAATCATCGAAAGCTTGACTAAGTGGTAGTGTAAAATGATATTATTTTGACATCAGTCATGAATCAATAGGTAAAATTTGCTTGCTGAAAATCAGGTGCGGGTGGTAGGACCTTGTGCGAGGTCCGTCCGGATCACTACCACCATCTTACTCGCTAATCATGCCGCTAAGCAGCAGTGCTTGCACTGTTGTGTCAGAACACAACCGGAGTGTGGAGAGTAAGACAGCCGGTGTATTTACGGGCACAAGAGGCATTTTATCTTAGCTCTCTAGGTTGGCAACGCATCTGCGAACCCTCCGGGGTTGTGGGTGTCTATGGGCAGTGGTGATCACTTACCATCAGGTGACCCACTTGCTCGTTTGCCTTCCTCGTAGTATAAAAAAAAAGGTAGGTACAATCAACACAGTACCTAGTACAAAAGGATACTCTCTTAAAATTAGGACTGTCCTTATATCCGATATTCCAATTAAATGCCTCACCACACTAAAGTATTTCAATGACGTATGGTAAATTCAGGATTCAATGCGGGGATCATGCGTGGCATGCACGAAGCGTGCACACATATTTTAATAATTACTTTATGCAAGTATGTAACAAAAGAAACTAAATGTTGTGTTAAATAATTGATATTTTGATGTCGAATAAAGTTATGTCTATGTCCATGATTCCGCGTAAACCTGTATCGTGTCCATATTATATTTGAATCATTTCAACAAAACTATTATAACAATTATGTCTATTGCTTCATGAATTTGGTCGAGTAAGTATATAGATTTGTATGACAACCTAGAGTCTAGACACTAGAGGCTAAAAGTCTTAAATTTTGATCTCGGCAGGCTTGAAGTAAAAACTTTCAGTAAGTAATCATTTTCTTTCGTCTAGCATAGGAAAAATATTGCTCTCAGTCTTCGTATGCCACGACAGCATTTTTATTAAAATCGTTCTATGTTAAAACATGTTATGTTCTCTCTCGAGATCAAAAAACAAACATTTATGATCAAATAAATATATCATTTATTTCCAGCATTACGGTATTAATCACAGCTTTTGCATTTGAGTATCAGAGATTTATTTTTTACCATCCGTAGCCACCATAGCCAAGACCGCGGCCGTATCCAAGGCCAGCGTATCCGAGACCATTACCGTACCCGAGACCAAGTCCGTGAGCGCCGTATCCAAGGCCTAAACCGTGAGCACCGTAGCCGACAGTGCCGTGAGCGAGGGGAGCAGCATAGGCAGCATGGGCCAAGGGAGCAGCGTAGGCCAGAGGAGCGGGGTGGGCCACTTGCGAGGCGTACGCTACGGGAGCGGCGTGGGCGAGGGGAGCGGCGTACGCCAGGGGGGCGGCGTGCGCGGCGTAGGCGACGGGGGCCGCGTGCGCCAGCAGCGCGGGGTCCTTGCGCACGACGGCGTTGAACCCGGAGTGCGCGTCGGCGGCGTAGTCGACGGTGCGCTTGGTGCCGTCCGACTCGAGCAGCGAGTACTGGCCGCGCACGGTGTCGCCCACGCGCGTCTCGTGTTGGCTCTTGACGTCGCCGGTGTGCGGGTCCGACACGCCGTACGAGAAGCTGTTGTAGTTGCCGCCGTGGACTGCGCTGCCCTGCGCAGCCGCCACCAGAAGAGCTACAACGACGAACTGTAAAAAAAAGTAGGTTTTAAGTACCTTCGACACCAACTTGAGGGCAACCATTTAATTTAAATTCGAATTGAGCTGCTGATTAAATAATCACTTTAAACTTTAAATAAGTCAAAGTTCAATTGAAATAATTATGGTTTTTATGGTAATGACACCCTCACTGAAGTCCAATAAGTTTACAAATTCATTTAAACTGGCATTACCTTCGCTGCCATTTTGATATGTTTGTTTGAACGACTACGACTTGCAACTGATTAATCCTGAAGTTTATTACTATTTATATTCGTGCATCGGCACCATATTGCCCAGTTGGAGGTCGCGCTCGGAAGCATAACACGTATTATGTTTACGTCACAAAACACCAGCTTACGGCCATATACACCTATCAACCTCTTACTTTGCAAATCTCGTATCTGACCGAGTTACTCAGCCCCAAAAAGAACCTAATGTTAAAATATGCAGTGGTGGTAATCGGTTCACCCGGTTCGGGTAGATACGAAGTCGGGTAAGTATATAACAGGTCGCTATACTAGTGAGCATGAATTCAACTTTCGCTCGTCAGATGTTCGACACTTTGTTTACGGAGGTGAACCGTTATCAGATGTAAGGACAAATCTTAACATCTGCATATCTTCGTTTGGTCTAGATGTGAAATTTGGTCGATGGTCATGGCATTATGACTGAGGTTTAGAAATAAAGTAAACGTGCTCACGATCAGGAGCCTTTTATAACTATTATAGGTAAATAAACATGTCTAGGTAAGTTTAAGAAAAATGTGTACCTAAAATAAGTAGTTTATTTCTTTACCTATTAAGAAAAAAAACTCCAGTAACGATAACAATGGTTTTTCTTTCTCCAATATTACCTTTGCCTTTACCTCTGAAGGCATTTTAATTTCAATCATTGGCACCCAGATTTTGACGATTTTTTACCCTATATGCGTTGATATCAAGAGTGAAAATTAAGTTTAGTGGTTGGGCTGATTAAGGTAGTTTCACCTACACACATGATTCATCAGTTAAATACCTATATCAAAAAATTATCACTTTAAGAAACATAACTGACTTAAAAAACCCTTTGCCAAAATTAGGTTGTAATTTTGAGCATTATTTTTCTTAAATTGGTTTTGCATATTTTCGTTTTCGTATTGTGACTTTGCCAAAGCAAAATCAAACGCAGTTGACAACAACAGTTTCCTTGACAGAGGGTTCTTAATGCAGTACCTAACTTGGAATCGCTTAATTAAATTCATAACTATCTTAGTACGTACAAAACATTACTTAATTAGCTCATATTTTTTATTGGAGTCAGGGATACATTTTAACTTGTGTAAAAACCATTCTTATTAGCATTATTTATGAACCGAAACCGAAAGGGGTTTCCGTGAGCGTAGGTCAGCCCAAGTTTCGTAGACTTCCTGTAGGCACTCGGAATGCGTTACATATTCGTGAATATTATAATGACGTGGCCATATAAATACATGCTAATGATTATTGTAGTCAGTCGTGGTGTAGCCAGCAATCCTTAAGCCAAAATGTTCTCAAAGGTAAACAATTTCAATGAAACAAAAGGCTTAAGAGCAATCAATTACAATGAAATAGTGAATAAGATATCGTGCGTAACGAAAATGGTTGTAACTCGTTTATCGTAAAGTTAACTAGCGTGATAGCTGGTTTTGGGGTTTATGGTATTTTTAACATCCCTATAAGGTGCCCTGTGCCCGACACTGTCCCAGTAGTTGACACCTTTTATACGTAGCAACAAAGGTGACAAGTAGGGTGTAAATTATTGGAATTAACGTGTCAATCATTGGATCGTTTACACACACGACACAATGAGTTATTAAAAATATTTTGGAATATGCTTCGCAGAGGAAAATAATTCTAACTGTTACCTATTTACCTACTTCTACTTATATTTATTTTGTCAAATTAAATGTAAATGTCAATTTGAGTTAACCGAAAAATAGCGGCGCTTGATACGTTAAGAATAATAGCATAAGAATATTTTTAACTCTTATTTTAATTTCCATAGATCGCAATAATCGCTCTGTTGGTGGCGGCTGCGCAGGGCAGCGCAGTCCACGGCGGCAACTACAACAGCTTCTCGTACGGCGTGTCGGACCCGCACACCGGCGACGTGAAGAGCCAGCACGAGACGCGTGTGGGCGACACCGTGCGCGGCCAGTACTCGCTGCTCGAGTCGGACGGCACCAAGCGCACCGTCGACTACGCCGCCGACGCGCACTCCGGGTTCAACGCCGTCGTGCGCAAGGACCCCGCGCTGCTGGCGCACGCGGCCCCCGTCACCTACGCCGCGCACGCCGCCCCCCTGGCGTACGCCGCTCCCCTCGCCCAAGCCGCTCCCGTAGCGTACGACTCACACGTGGCTCACGCCGCTCCCCTGGCCCATACCGCCTACGCTGCTCCCCTCGCTCACGGCGCCATCGCCTACGGCGCTCATGGTCTCGGTCTTGGATACGCCGCTCACGGCGCCGGTCTCGGATACGCCGGTCTCGGATACGCCGCTCACGGCGCTGGTCTTGGATATGGTGCCGGTCTGGGATACGCCAACGGTCTCGGCTACGGACAAGGACTCGGCTACGGTCATGGTCTCGGCCTTGGATACGCTGGTCTGCACCACTACTGAAAACCCACCGCAACTGTTTTACGTGTTCATTATGTAAACATAGCCATATAGAAGCTAAAGTGATATTTAAAAAAATATATAGTTATGTTGGTGGAGCAATTTGTTGCATTTTTCGTTAAACCCCACAATTAAACACTTACACGTATTAAAATGTTAAGTTATATAAATGCACAACATGAGCTTTTTATTTGCGTGCGCGGGTAAAATGTACCTACCGTACTGGCTTCCCGTTGCTTCGATATTTGAATTTGCTAATCTTATATCCTCTTGTAGCAAAAAATGGGACCCAGTTTTAGTGTTAAGTCCAGTTTAGTTGTGTCAAAATGTATAGAATTGTCAGGATTCACCTGGTTTTAAGACTTAAATTAGATTAAAAATTTTGCTACAAGTGGCCTATAGGTAGAGTAGGTAACAGTTAAACCACTGTAGAACATTGTCTATAGTGTCATTCTCTGGAACTTGCTAACTATGTAAACAAACTGCCATACTGAAATTGTCTCTGAATGATTTGTATCAGTATTGTCAGTCAAATATAGCCCGACATGTTTCGGACTAATCCGTAGTTCTTCCTCTGGGAGCACTACGCTGCGACGGTGACGACTACTCTGAATGATGAATAATTACTATGGCGGTTTGTTTACATAGCTAGCAAGTTCCATAGAATGACGTTAAGCTGTTTTTCCACCAGCGATGCTAACAGTTGCGTAGCGAAAGATGACTGATTTATTGACAGCTGTCACATTCGATTTCTACATATACCTACCATACGAAGGTATTTACTTTTACTTACCTAGTATAAAGACTTCAAAATGTCGGACAAAAGCCTATAAAGTATGTATGTATATCTCTTTATTGCACATAAAACAAAAAAATACAGATAACAGAACAAAAGCAAATGTACAAAGGCGAACTTATCCCTTAAAGTAAGCCAAGTAACAAGTAATTCCAATACTACCAGCTCTATGAAGCAATCTCGAGTCTGCGAAGTACATTTAAATCATATCAGATTAAATCGAGTGCTTAACCTTTTCTTATCTCTGCCTAAAGTGGAACAAGATCAACTTAGTTGCACACCCAAAACTAAGATTGGACAAATACGAGTAGTTTCCTGTTCGACTTGTTCTGCCGACTTGCAAAAAACAAGCAAATTACTATTAGGTAAGTATAAAATAATGAATAATCAAACTACATACTTAGCAGTGTCCTTGGTTCTCTACGTAAAGGATATAGTGAAATTATTCATTCACAGCGGCTCGTGGATATTTTTATGTGTTGGTACGTAGCTGCATAACGTATGATTCAGGCACAAAGCGCTCGGAAAAAGACTATATAGTTTTATTTTACACAACTTAGGTAGATCCGGTTTAAAGGAATACGGTCCGTTTTTAATCGACTTCAAAAAAAAGGAGGAGGTTCTACGTTCCACTGTATGTATTTTTTTTATTGTAGACCGATTTTCAAAATTCTTTTTTTATTCGAAAGGTGGGGTGGTCACAGTGTCACCAAATCATGATCTGATGATGAGATCCCAGGGAAATCGAGGGCAACCCTCAAATTTTATAGGCACGTATTATGGGTTTCATATATTTTCTAAAGCTATTCAAGTATTTGCGTCTGGTAGTCATCATCTCATGATGATGAGCTGATGATGAAAGGTACAACTCCTTAACGGTTAGGAGTTGGAGGATAATTCCGAAAACGTTAAATCATTATTCGAAAGGGTATACTTTTGAGGTGGTCCCATTGTCACCAAGTCGTGATCTGATGATGGGATCCCAGGGAAATGAGGACAACCCTCAAATTTTATAGGCACTTATTATGTGTTTCGTATATTTTCTAAGGCTATTAAAGTATTTGAATCTGGTAGTCATCATCTCATATTGATGAGCTGATGATGGAAGCTACAACTCCTTAACGGTTAGGAGTTGGAGGATAATTCTGAAAATGTTAAATCAACGTAAAATTGTGAAATAAAAATCTTTTAACAAAAAAGTAAAACCGCCTCCAAAACAAAACCTTAGAAAAAAAAACTTAAAATAATCCTCTAAAATAATAATAAATAAATAAAATAAAATAATACGCATTTATTTCCCGTACCTCAAAAAGAAAAAACGGAGTCCTTATAGGATCACTTTATTGTCCGTCTGTCTGTCTGTCTGTCTGTCTGTCTGTCTGTCAAGACCCTTTTTCTCAGGAACGCGTGGAGGTAGAATGCTGAAATTAATATCAAGTACTCAAGCCTGCGGTCCCTTGAAGCTGTAAAAAAAAATCAACCTTTCAAGTGAACGCAATCAAAAGATACAGTCATTAAAATGGTGTTTTCCATACAAATCGCCGTACTGAGAAAACCTAAAGGGTACTTACTTCCAGTTGTCCTAGAAACTTATAGCACAACCACTCCAAAAAGTCCCAAAATCCTAAATTTTTATGTCTGTCTGTAGATTTCGCAGATCAATATAAGTTGACCCCACACTGCGTACATTTTGCTTAGGAGCAGAGCTCTACTAACACTAGACTTCTTAGAACACTGGGAAAAAGCGTTAAAATCTTTCTACGGAACTCTCGTGCGGGAGTTCGACTCGCACTTGGCCGGTTTTTAAGGCGGTGTTACTTTTTTGTTAAAAGACTTTATTTCACAATTTTAAGTTTGTTTAATATTTAAAGAATTACCTCACAGCTCCTAACCGTTAAGGAGTCGTACCTTCCATCACCATCTCATGTCGATGAGCTCATCAACATGAGATGGTGATTACCAGACGCAAATACTTGATTAGCTTTAGAAAATACTAGCTGTTACCCGCGACATCGTCCGCGTAGATTTCGGTTATCGCTATCCCGCGGGAACTGTATAATTTTCCTGACTAAAAAGTAGCCTATGTTATTCTTCAATATTCAAACTATATTCCTACCAAATTTCATCTAGATTGGTGAAGCGGTTTTCCCGTGAAGAGGTAATAAACAGACAGACAGAGAGACAGAGCTACTTTCGCATTTATAATATTAGTTAGGAAGTTAGGATAGTTAGGATAATATGAAACAAGTAAATGTCTATAAAATTTGAAGGTTGCCCTCGATTTCCCTAAGATCCACCTCGAAAAAAAAAGAATTTTGAAAATCGGTCCACAATTGACAGAGAAATCAGTGAAAATAGTTATACGTAATAAATGCATACCTGCAGTGGAACGTAGAACTAAGCTCCACCTTTTTAAAGTCGGTTAAAAACAAAGTTTATGGTGAAGTTACCATTTGAACTAGATACATAACAAATGCAATTATTCTAGGATTCAATAAATAAGGCCGATAACTTGATTAAAAAACTTTAACAATGTTACATGCAAATTCTGAATCTAGGGATATCTAATTTAAATAGAGCTCTGCAGATACGAGTTTATCATTCATTACCATTTTGAAACATCGTGGAATGTAAAAATAGTACTTTTTGATATAAGTGCGGAAAATGACACTTCCGCATGTGTACCAAATGACGTGTTTAATACATTTGCGAAAAAATTACAATGAAACCAGAGGGTCGAGCACGACTTTACGAAAGCTGCGTAACATAAAGTCGAATAGTAAACGTTGTCGAGTTTGTATGACGTTTGGAACAGCACCCGCCCGTGAGTGTATTTGGAACTAAAATTTAGTATGAGGTTTCTCGATCTCGATACGATAACCGTAATAACCGTATAACCGTATGTTTCAAGACCTTATACACAACATTTTATGCAATAAAGAGTTTGAGTTTGAGTTTTGAGTTTGAGTAACGTTACGCAGCTTTCGTAAAGTCGTGCTCGACCCTCAGAGTCAGTGAGTCCGGTCCGCGCTGCCCCGCTACCCGCGGGGCCAGCGTCCGGCGTCCTCCTGGAGGTCGTAGTCGTGGCGAACCACCGGCTCCTTGGAAAAGTAAAAAGCACTAGTGCGAAAAATCCAACTTTGCGCATGAACCGTGGCATGGATACAAAAAGTGCACTTTTTGCGCAACTGTATTAAAAACGGTATTTTACAAAAACCGGCCAAGTGCGAATCGGTCTTGCACACAAAAGATTACGTACCTCTGTTAATAGCTAAAGAAGTGACATTAGGACGTTTACCATAATAACAAGAAGTTGTACTCGTACTTATGTCAAATATCTGACATGACTGTACGCGACTTAAACAGAACTTTCCCTTTAAACCGTTTGCTTTTCAGTTGTAAAAGTTTTAGTTATTTATAGTGAAATAAAAACGGATCACTCACGTATATAAGTCGAATTTAGCCCGACATGTTTTGGACTAATTCGTAGTCCTTCCTCTGGGAGCGCACGACCCAGCGGCGGCGAGACGCACACCCGTGAGTGATCCGTTTTTATTTCACTATGATTGAGTCTCACGGTAGTTTCATGTTTAGTTATTTATGTTGAAGTAATTTGACCTACTTCAAGGCACAAAGGTTCAAATCTTCACTAACAACTTTACTATGAAGTTGCATTCATAGTATTTACTTGCGTCCATGATTCAAACTACACGCACTCTGCCGCTTTGAGCGTGGCAAAGAAATGTAAATATCGCCTGCCTTGAGAATACAGTCAGAACGACAATAAAAGATCAAGCTCTATATCACGCTAAGGCCGACTTGCACTTGACTGCCTGACTTTGACTTGACTGTATTTGACATAATTGACACTTCTTGGAATTAATTTGACATAAGTTGACACTACTTGGGATTATCTTTACATATTTGCATCATATGACATAATGTTAACATTGAGTTAGTATTAACCCGGGTAGGTGCAAGTCGGCTTACAAGGAGTAAGTAAAAAAATCATGTGACAATTTTATTGACACCAATTTACCTAGTCGCAAAGTCGGCAAAGCCTATACTATGAGTAGAGTACTAGACAACTGATTAAGTATATATACTTATTAAGTATAATATTAAACATCTAAGACTCGACACTAACCTATTCATTTTACAAACTATCTGTTACGACCGGGAACAGAACCCGCGGGACCTCAAACTTCATAGTCAGGTCATCGAACCACTTGGCTATTAGGCCGTCCAAGTCCTCGTGAATTCGACCTGTTTCGGTTCCTCATGATTATTGCATAAATTATGCATATTGACTTCAACATTTAACAAGAAATTTTGCTTTAAATTGACATGATATTTTGTTTACCACTTTATGGATTCAGATTGCAAAAACGTCAACCTAATTCTGTACGTAAATACTCGTAAATAAGTCTAGTGCTCTTTGGAAACTTAGTTGAATGCAAATCAATACCCAAAAGTTAGTATCAATTTAGAAATACATACATAAATTACATTAGGTACTTAGGTTAGGTACATTCCTATTAGACCAGAGATTTCTTTCATACATCGACACAAAATCACGCCAGAGTCAATCTTCTGTAAACTCCACCTTTGTATTTTTAGGGTTCCGTACCTCAAAAGGAAAAAAACGGAACCCTTATAGGATCACTTTGCTGTCCGTCTGTCTGTCTGTCTGTCTGTCAAGACCCTTTTTCTCTGGAACGCGTGGAGGTAAGATGCTGAAATTAATATCAAATACTCAAACCTGCGGCCCCTTGAAGCTTTGAAAAAATCAAGCATCTAAATCAACGCAATCAAAAGATAGTCATTAAAAAAGTCGTTTCCCATACAAATTGCCGTTTTTAGAAAACCTAAAGGGTACTTCCAGTTGCCCTAGAAACTTGAAATTTGGTATGAAGATGACTCTTATAGTACAACCACTCAGAAAAATCTCAAAATCTTAATTTTTTATGTCTGTCTCTAGATTTCGAGGACCAATATAAGTTTGACCCCACACTGCGTACATTTGGCTTAGGAGCAGGGCTCTGCTAACACTGGACTTCTTAAAACACTAGGGAAAAGCATTAAAACCTTTCTACGGAACCCTCCTGCGCGAGTCCGACTCGCACTTGGCCGGTTTTTTTAATGTAATGATTAATTTCGTAACCATGTTAAATACCTACATCATAACGTTACAATTTTATTCTCCAATTAGAAAAAAAAAATGCTATAGTGAAAAGCATTTTAGTTTTCCTCGAAATCCATTTTAAGGAAAGGAAAATAGAAAAAAATCTGAAAGTCACCCCGATTTTTCCGCTTGTAACCATGCTACTACTGCATTTTACGGAAAATATGAAATTTTATACCTTAAATTACATACAAAATAATGAACAATAATTTACTTTCTTACTTTTTTAAATTTAATTTCACGCTAATCCCCCATTTTTCGTACTTAACATAGCTGGCAGGACTTAAGCGCAGGACAAGCCTTAAGAATAAAAAGCCGCCAGTGTAATCAGTAACTTCAACCAAATAACTCAAGCCTTTATTTAATACAACGCGACATTAATCACTTAAAAAAAAACAAAGAAGCAGACGTAATAAATTGGTCGAAGAATGCACCGAACTATCCGCAAGCAGTCCAGATCAGTCAACCAACGGCCTTGCGTTTCCGGATACATCAACGCACGCCTCTACATGCTACACACGCATTTCTTGAAGATCTACAGACGACAACTACACATGGCTCAAACCCAATCGACATTCAAGCTTAAGGTATAAACTTTAGAGTCCGTGGTGGACGGCACACGTGCTTGTCGCGTGCAAGGTGTCCATACTCCCAGTACCACGCCCCTCATGTTTGCCTCTTCGTATATAAGCTCGTCTCGGCTCTTTGAGTATCATTCTTCGGTTGGAAGTACTCTAGTCCAAACGCAATGGCTTCTAAGGTGATCAACTGTAATTATTAGTGCTGTGATAAAATGTGTATTTATTCATAACGCGGTTGGCATTGGAGACGTTTCTGCAAACGTTTGCGATTTTATTTTACTTAGTGCGATGCAGAAAAATCGTCAATGTACTGTTGTAAATTTAAATGTTATCCCGGAAAGTTGATACTTTGCTTCTTGTAATAGGGGTTTCACTATCATTTATGGAGTTCGCATTATTGTGTTTCTATTTCATTTTTCAACATAGTTTTTAGTAGACAAGTCATTAATTAAAGCAATTCGATAGGGACGCAATGTGACATTAAGCTTATTAAGATAAGCTCATTAAACTTATCGTGCTACATTTAATCACTTCGTTACTTTGTCGCTCTTACAACTTAACGATACCTAAGAAACTGCATCAATTAGGTATCATGTAATCATCAGTGGTGTTATGGTAACCAGAGTCAAGCTAAAAGTTATAAAAAACGTAACATAATACTTTTGTTCCAGTTCGTCGTAGTGCTCGCGTTGGCAGTGGCGGCGCAGGCGTCGGTGGTGCCGGTGCCGCTGGCGCGCGCAGACGACTACTCCAGCTTCGCGTACGACGTGGCCGACCCCAAGCACCGGCGACTACAAGAGCCAGGTGGAGACGCGCAGCGGCGGCGTCGTGCAGGGCCAGTACTCGCTGCTGGACTCCGACGGCACCAAGAGGACCGTCGACTACGCCGCTGATGACGTCAACGGGTTCAACGCCGTCGTCCGCAAGGACCCCTGTCGCCCTTCGCCGCGCCTGTCGTCGCCGCCGCCCCCCAGCCGTTGTCTCCGCCGCCCCCCGCCGTCGTCGCCGCCCGCACCGTCGCCGCGCCTGCCGTCTACTCCCGCCGCTCCGGCCGTCTACTTCTGCCGCCGCTCCCCTTTACATACACCGCGTCCCGCTCCAGTGACATACACTGCCGCCCGTACTGTTGCTGCTCCCCGCCGTGTACTCCGCCGCTGCCCCGGCCGTGTATTCCGTCGCTGCTCGTACCGTGGCTGCGCCCGCCGTGTACGCCGCAAGCGCCCCCGTGGTCGCTGCTCGCACCGTCGCCGCTCCCGCCGTCTACAACCGCGTCTGCCCCGTCTACGCCCCGTACCCTACGCCGCTCCCTCAGTCTACTCTGGCTCATACCTACGCCGGTACCCCCATACACCTACGGCGCGTACGCCGCCCCCGTCGCGTACACGGCTCACGGTGCCACCGTTTCCCAATGGTAATTCCATCTTCAGGTTCGTTAGCATTAGACCACGACGTGTTCCATTCGTAGAATGTAAATAAATTATACGACTCTGTACATACAAGTATGTATCCGAAATAAAACTGTTCTATTTTAACACCTACGTTTTATTTGAACATTTTATCAACTTCTTACTTCAACTAGCCACCCACATAACAGTACAAATAAAAATAAAGTTCAAGTTTCCATTTTTGAACAGCAACATGCTCTTAATACGACGTCTGGTTGTACACAAAGGAGATAGCAGATGAAGGCGTTATAAGGCACTGTAGGTTGCTGAGTCATTGAAACTCTTTATTTAATATAGAGCAATACATATAGAAATGGAGCGCATATAGGTCCACCTTGAATCCCACACTAGATGGAATGTTCTGTACACACTTCCTATAAAAAAGGTTCTTACCTTAAGGTACCTACTTGCTTGAATATGGCTGTTAATAATTTAGAATTTATCATAAACCGATAAATTCCGTTTCTATGGCATTTTGAATGACTAGATCAAGTACCGATTTGTAGAGTCAAATGAATAATTACATTCGTCTAAGTATTAAACAAACTCATTTCTTTCTTCAAAAGTGGTTAGTTTCTAATGCTGTTTACTATGTAGGTATACTTTATAGTGAAATAAAACGGATCACTCACGTGACGATCACTGTATACTTGAGTGATCTGTTTTATTTCACTACGATTGAGTCTCATGGTAGTTTCATGTTAAAAGTAAGTATACTTCGTTGAATCATTAACATTAAACAGTCATAAAAAACAGAGAAGAGATCAACATAGAATCTCCTCTTTTTCGAAGGTGGTTAATAAAATAGGGCTGCAATTATAATTAGGTACTGTGCTAAGGGCTAATTGTAACAAAAAAAATCTGGTTTATTATGTAGTTAAACCTGGGTTTAGTTTGACAGTTACATATGCATTGTCTTTTTAGATGATCATAGCATAGAGCGACCTCCAGCAAAATATTAAATCTATGTACATATATTATATCTGCATCGATTCATCGCCAAGCGCAATTTCATACCGGCAAGGACAGCGATTTTACATGGAATACAACCACAGTATATATTATAAGCTAAAGCAGTACAGAAACTACGTACAAACGTTCGAAATGACACACGCAGACAGACAGTCTTTACAAGGCTAATAAGGGGTAATGGCTATGCTGTCAGTCGCGGGTGCCGCGTCGAGACGAGTGGCGACTCTTTGTGTTTAAAACCTAATCGTTATTAGATAGGTGGTATAATTTAATGATGAATAATGGTAATAGCATAGTGACATAACTTATTTACTTTTTATTAATTTAATTCGAATTGTAATCAGTGGAATAAAAAAAAAACAGTCTAAGATTGCGGATTGGGATTGGGTTTGTAATTTTTGTTAGTAAAATGATCATTTGGCAGCGGTGAGCTCGAATTTGACATAATTTTTTTGATCCAAGATGGCGGATGACAGTTTGGCATTTTTAATAACTAACGAAAACAAAGTTTTCTTAAAATGTTGATGATTATGTTATTACAGAATTTTGTTTGTAAACTAGTCAGTCAATTCATTCGATTATTTGATCATTATAAAACCCAAATAAATGGTTTAGTAAATAATAAATAAAAACCCATTAATTTTATAATAATTAAGATTGACAACCATAATGTTCTAATGAAAACTAGCTAATTATCTCAAAAAAGGCTTAAATAGCTGAGATATAGAACACAAAAACTTTTTCAATTTTACAAAATAAGAACACAACCCTAACGTTCAATTGGCGCTTACGTCATCATCTCAACAAAAAGGCCTAGTTTCTGTACTGCTTTAGCTTATTTATATATACTGTGATGTGATACAACGGTGGTAGCGATTTGTACTGACTTAGCTGAAGGTGCTACGAATCAGCATCATCATCACCATCCTTTATTTACGTCCCACTGCTGGGTACAGGCCTCCTCTCAGAATGAGAGGGCTGGGGCTATAGTTCCCAAGCAGGCCCAGTGCGGATTGGAAACTTCACACATCATTAAATTTCTTCGCAGGAGTGTGCAGGTTTCCTCACGACTACGAATGTAGCGATGATTTTTTGCTTGCTGGAGGTAATATTTCTAGGGTCATGAGAACAATTTCTACGGTGGACAAGGTCCCTATCTTTGACATCTTAAGTCTAATAATTGACATCTTTATTGGCACTGGTTTATTTAGTTTATTTTATTCTATTTTGTAAACCTTAAGTTCAAGTTGTACTAGAACCGAAACTATTATTATTATTATTTTCATGAGAAGTTCTTTTGATCATTACAGTGTTTTTCTTTTTCTTACGTATTACTACTTGCTGAAACCGACTGAAACTGGTCACCCAGGAGAAATTATACGCGCCAGTAACGCCACCAACAAGCCAATTACTACATAATATTCTGTATGTCGGTTATTCTTAAATCCTAGGGCACAAGACTGATGCATCGGCTAAACTCAGGTCAGCTAAGTAAACGGATCAAACAACTCAAGTACGGTAGTCTCACTATTTATTTATCATAAAATGCCTACGAGTATTTACAGTGAAGTGACTTAGTGTTCATTCCAATGCGTCATAGTGAAATCAGTAGTAAGCGTATGAGCCATAGGGAGAAGCGTAGTAAGGGCGAACAACGTTGGAAGAGTAGGCAACGGGGGCGGCGGTGTTGTAGGCTACAGGAGCGGAGTAGACAGAAGCACTGGCGGAGTAGACGGAGGGAGCGGCGGAGTAGACGGTTGGAGCCGCGGAGTAGACGGCCGGAGCGGCGGAGTAGACGGCGGGCGCGGCGACGGTGCGGGCGGCGACGACGGCGGGGGCGACGGCGACGGGTGCTGAGACGGCGACGGGATCCTTGCGGACGACGGCGTTGAACCCGTTGACGTCATCAGCGGCGTAGTCGACGGTCCTCTTGGTGCCGTCGGAGTCCAGCAGCGAGTACTGGCCCTGCACGACGCCGCCGCTGCGCGTCTCCACCTGGCTCTTGTAGTCGCCGGTGCTGGGGTCGGCCACGTCGTACGCGAAGCTGGAGTAGTCGTCTGCGCGCGCCAGCGGCACCGGCACCACCGACGCCTGCGCCGCCACTGCCAACGCGAGCACTACGACGAACTGGAACAAAAGTATTATGAAAACGAAATTGACGCATGTAGTATGAAACAGATAATACTACAGATAATAATGAAGTCGGTTATTAAAATAACACTGGTATTTGGGCAGTGTTCCGCCTAAATTAATCCCTAAATCTAAGTATAACGGTAATTAATAAATATTTCTTGCATTCGAAACTGTTTTTTTCCAATGGACGTGATCGTAAATGATTTAAAAATGAATATTTTTATTATTAAGCCCAAGTAGGACATCGCGCTTTTTGTCATTGACATTCCTTGAGGATTGTGTTCAGAATTTTAAACAGATACGTTCATTACATTTAAAGCGTTTACTTATAGACATAACTCGCATGTAAATAAATAACTCATCTGGTTTTTCGATACTCTAAGTTCTTATACCAAAAGTTTCGTTCGACTGAACGACTGACCACCCACTGACTAGTGAGTGCCGGAAGCCCGGAATCTTTATGCCTTTTGCTTTAAGGCCGGCAACGGACTAGTGATTCTCTTGGCGTTGCTGGTTCTTATGGGTGGCGGTGATCGCTTACCATCAAGTGACCCGCTTGCTTGTTTTCCTCCCTCTTTCAATAAAAAAAAAATCAGAGGAGTTCCAAAAGTTATACCAACAGTTAACTTTGACGACAATGGCCATAATTATGGCCAAAGAAATTGCCGTTTTGTTTGAGCTCAAAATGACGATGGATAATTCGTAACTATTTATAAGATATTACTGATATTATAATGATTACCTTAGCTGCCATTGCTGATAGAGGTAATCCACAGAATGATGCCAGAAGTGCCCACGCGTCTCTTTATATACCAACTTGCGGAGAATCGGTCACTTATCGGTCTTGAGAATAGGCCGGATCAGTATAAACAGCTCCAAAGATTAATTGTCCAGGAGTAGTTTTTGTATGCAAATTTTAATGAAATTTAAACTACCTACTGGTTTTTTAATTGCCCGTTTTATTGCTGTTTTTCTCTGTCGCACTGTTTAGTGGCCTAATTTGATTTAGGTTATTTAGTTTTATTATGGTGACGTGTTTTATTTATTTTTTTGGCATGTTGCTATTCCCAAAAAAGTCTTGTCTTTAATAAATTAAATAGATAATACCTGCATCATTTTGCACATTTAACACAGTTCATTTGAGTTGTACTTTAATATTGTACTTAAGCTTTTCCAAAGAAACTCAGCCAATCAGTTGATAGGTAAAGTTCCGAGGTACGTAGTTTAAGACTTTGTTGTCTGTTAAAGCAGTAGATAGCGATAATATCGATTCTACGTCTTCCTTCGATTCTGGTTCCCGCAACGAAGGTTTTTAAGATTTCTTTTTTGCTTTGAGTTTTGTTTGTTAGTGTGTCACCTTGTTTCGTACTAAGTAAATTTCATTATTCTAAGGTAGTGGGAAGTAAAACATACAATGACAATGCAAAGAAAAATCTTTTAAGCAGCTGGACTGTACATCTAATGGGAAGTACCCTTATAGGGATAGGTAAGTTCGCCATTGTGCTTGTATTTCATTGTTTGTAACTTGTCTTTATTTCTGTATTTCTGTACAATAAAGCGTTTGCTTACTTACTTAACATACTTGGAATTTACAGACGGAGAGGCAGATACCTATTATAGGCGGACGGACGATAAAGTGATCCACTAAGAGTTCCGTTTTATCCTGTCGAGGTACGGAAGAAAAGTATGAAGTAAAAGTGACAAATCTTTATTCTTTATTCGCATAGTAATTTGAACTCACCATCTACTTAATTAAGTATGCAAATTTTCAATTCTTAAAATGTTTGGTAACATTGACCGTACAATTTAAAAATGTACCTAATTACTTATTTAAAAGAATCTAAAGCTTTACTTACAAACTTGTTTATTTATAGTTAGTTTTAAAGCTAAAAAAATTGTTAATATTGTAAAAACACAAATTGCACAACCATGCTCTTTTTTGAATTTATTTAAGGGCAGATTTTTCATCTCCCTAGGAAGTTTGTTAAATATTTTAAGGCACATGTGCAGAGGAATGTGACTAGTTTGTTTCAGGCACATCTAGGGGCAAAGTAGATTGCGCTGTCGAGATGTGTGACCATTGTTTGTGTTGGCATCACAGTTTTTTTGAAAATAATGTTCATATAGATGGAATCAATCCGACAACGATTAAAGGTCAATTAACTCTATTTTTAGGGTTCCGTACCTCAAAAGAAAAAACGGAACCCTTATAGGATCACTTTGTTGTCCGTCTGTCTGTCTGTCAAGACCCTTTTTCTCTGGAACGCGTGGAGGTAGCATGCTGAAATTAATATCAAATACTCAAACCTGCGGTCCATTGAAGCTGTGAAAAAATCAACCATCCAAGTGAACGCAATCAAAAGATACAGTCATTGAAAAGGTGGTTTCCATACAAATCGCCGTACTGAGAAAACCTAAAGGGTACTTCCAGTTGTCCTAGAAACTTGAAATTTGGTATGATGGTAGCTCTTGTAGCAAAACCACTCGGAAAAGTCTCAAAATCTAAAATTTTTATGTCTGTTTAAAATGTCTGTAGATTTCGCAGACCAATATAAAATTACCCCACACTGCGTACATTTTGCTTAGGAGCAGGGCTCTGCTGACACTGGACTTCTTAAAACACTGGGGAAAAGCGTTAACATCTTTCTACGGAACCCTCGTGCGCGAGTCCGACTCGCACTTAGCCGGTTTTTTATAACAATAGGTCACTTTTGCCCAACCAAGCTTCCTGGGACACATCCAAATGTCACACACGAAAATGCCACTTGTTATTCGTTACTCAGGGACTGGCATTAAAAATAATTAGATGGCGCGGTACAGAACACGATAATCCGGTTTAGTACATTACAACAAATGTTAGCAAGTGATTTGGATTAAGTGCCAATTGATCTTAATTTTAATGAGTTTGTAGCTATTTTTAGGCGGTACCTACAAGTTGGTACAAGTTATTGAGGCAATAACAACAATATAATTAGGTACCAGGGGCCTTTGGGGGGGGGGGGGGGGGGGGATCGACCTGGGCGACCGCCCGGGGCGCCGGGGTCTACACAGGGCGCCGCGCGCACCAGCATAATGTCACCAGCACTGTCTACAAAAGGGCGCCAAATGCATGACTTGCCCGGGGCACCGAGATGATTAAGGCCGGCCCTGTTAGGTACTTAAAGCTTAACCCTGTTATTCATAAACTTATTTTAACTAAAATGCCGTTAAAGTTCGTTTGTCCTTTTTTGTCACATTGACATTTCCCTTAGTAAGAAGAAGACAAAACCTATTTTAGCTAATGGAGGCTTGAGTGACGTTTATCAATAAGGCCATTAGTCCTCGAATGGAGACCACGAACGGGGAAACGTAGTGTGCCAGTCCTGAGGCACGAAGAACGGACGACCTTAAGAGGGTTGCTGGTGGCGGCTGGATGCGAGGGGCCGAAGACAGAGTGTTGTGGCGCGCCATGGAAGAGGCTTATGGCCAGCAGTGGACTGCCGTGGGCTGATGATGATGATGACTTAAAGCTTTCGCTGGCGGCTGTCAGGTGAGACGACCACGCGGCTGGACCGATTTTTAACTCGGCTATTTCTTAGTTGGTCTCTTTTTAACAGAGTCAGAATCATCATCATCATCATCATCACCACCAGCCTTTTTTACGTCCCACTGCTGGGCACAGGCTTCCTCTCAGAATGAGAGGGCTTGGGCTATAGCTCCCACGCGGGCCCAGTGCGGATTGGGAACTTCACACACATCATTGAATTGCTTCGCAGGTGTGTGCAAGTTTCCTCACGATGTTTTCCTTCACCAAAAAGCTCATGATAAACCCACGACACTCTGCTTGAGAGGCCATAGGTCAAACCACTAGGCTATCACGGCTCGCTACAGTTTCGTCATGTCCGTCTGTCTGTCTGTCTGTCCGCGTCATAGCTCAGAGACTATTGGTACTAGTTAAACTGTTTATTTGATTACCCTAAAAATTACCTTGATTTTTTAACATTTTGAAACACCGAAATGAGCACTTCAAATCTAAATATTTCGCAAACGAATAACTCAACCGAAAAAGATCTGCGAGCACCTCCAATATTTCCAAAATACCTATCCAACGATACCCTAGATTATGGGGTAGCGAAGAAAAAAAAATCATCCGCACATTACGTGTAGGTAGGGGAAGTAGCTACATTCAGCGTCATATATATGGTGACGCTGACTGTACCTATCCCAAAAAAAATTTTTTTCAACTTTTTATTCCAGCACTTTTTTGCCTGAGTTAATATCTATGTAGAATTTCAGCTTTCTAATACCAATAGTCTTTGAGCTAAGCCGCGGACATAAGGACGAACAGACAGACTGACATGACGAAACTGCAGTCAAAATGGCAAAAACGGAACACATAAGGGTTCCGTGTTTTTACCCCAATTTGTATTAGTGGTTCGCGGTGATCTAAGAACTCGCGAACTAGGTCATTTATTACTTCAAATTATGGATCTTTAGTATATACTTACTATGGCATCCTAAGCTCTATTCTAACCAGATCCAGATCCTTGTAACTCCTGAACAGATTCTGGTAAGAATTGTATTTATACAGTCAAGTATTCGCCTGCCAAATGTCATGAAGTTTAGATTAACGATAGGTACTAAAGTTATCGCCGTACAAATATTTAGACGGCGACATAGGTAATTAGGTACTACTACTACATAATTAAAAATCAATTAGCTCTCTCTCGCTGGACACTGAGAACTCGCTCAAAAAAGAAACAACAAAGTATTTTAGCAACAATTTTTTATTAAGAATTCCACAGTGGATCAAATTTTTCTTCCATATAATAACTATTATCTAAATTCAGGTTGTAGGTTCGTGATGTGTTGGCCCGGAGGCCCCACTGACTATGTAACGCTTTACCGCGGTGTTTGTGGACAAATATAATTACGTGTACCTGTATCGACCCACAGGTTCACTTACACTTAGTTTAACTGTTCGAATACACGCTTACATGTATAACACCGATTATACCGAGGCGCCCCGAGCAGGCCTGCGGGAGTTCAAAGATTTCAGTCAAGTAGTAATGAACATTCATGGACTATTCGTTAGCTAATACCCGACGTGTATCCGAACCCGCACAGAAGCAAACATAACATCCACGTACTCAAACGTTTACATACATAAACATAACGCAAACCGCCAAAATATCATTAAGACACTAAAAAATTCGCTAGAACCATTTAAAATAATTACAGATACATTTATCATTCAATAAATCATTTCGCTAATTATAATACGAACCACGCGTACTTCGGATGGTGGGTCCTCTGATTCGTATCACGTCACACTTGTTGAAGTACCTATTTGCAATGACTTTCCATACACAAGGACAAGGACATCGTATCTGACAGCGTGCAGCGGGAACACAGGTGAGCTTAGAAGTTAGAAGTCATATTTTAAGCACACTTGTTTGGCAGTCGCATGTCGACCGTTGAGCCGCAAAGATGCCGAAGTGTGCTTGAAAAAGTGCCGAAATAGTTCCCTCATAGCATAAGAAAAATATCAGTGTGATCTACCACAAATATTACTCTGTTTAAGAATAATAACACGCGAAAACTTTAAATTAAACTCAAAAATAATAAAATTGAAACTATTTTATTGTTATTAACGTGGTGCAAGGGTGCTTCAATCAATGTATAAAAAAAAAATACAGTTAACGTCAGCCAAAGCATACTTATAGGGTGAAATTAGAAAAGCGTGCTATGTTTCGTCTTTGATTTAGTATGCGATGATAGAAGTCCTTATGTATAGAACGTCATAGAATATTTTAGACGCTTCGCTTCTGAAGTACACGTGACCCGAAAACAATCTTGCAACGCGTGTGGTCAAACCATTTGCCAAACATCAACCAATACCGGAGATAATAGCTCGTATGTAAATACCTATTTAGATAGCTATACATATGTTATGCACATCCACCCGTTTCACCACTACACCACAGCTACGTTCCTATCGTATAGTACAAAAAAAGAAGTCAACTAATAAATACCTAATGTAAAATCACAAGTAGTGCTATTCTTACTGTTAAGGAATATTTTTTTCCTTTATATAAAAAAGTCGCATAAAAATCACAGACAATCACTTTCCCTTTTACAGACATAGACCACCGATGACCGCATTTTTACTAAGCATTAACTTGCTAAGATACAAAACCCTACTTAGTTTTACAACCATGCTGGTTTACAAAATGTACATACCTTACAATTGATCCTACCTCACCTCGCATACGCTACCGCCCGCCGCGCCCTCCAACCGAAAACAACTAAACGAACGGAACTGAAGCCGGGCCCGTAGCCACGACCCTTTGTACTCTCCTCAAACTTACACTAAAATTATAATTTACCTGCCGAAAAAATACAATTTTGGCAACATTTACATAAAATCTGATACCACAAATTTGTACTGGCATTAACTTTAAGACTTCAGAATTTGTACTTTTAGTTCTTGTAGAAGGATAACTCGTTGTTTATTTGCCCTTTTCGCTTATTGTGTAGATAACCTACACATACACAAAGTTGACACCAAGAACGTAGTTAAAGACACCGAGACTTAACCCACCGGAACTTAACGTTTAACGGTTAACATGTAGTTTATAGTAATGATGTATTTACACCATGGATGAGTTTATAATTCGTGCCATCGCTGGCTCGCGCCAACTAACATCAATATGTCGTTCGAATGTCTTAGGTTTGTCACCTGTAGGTATTAATCTAGAACACCGACCAACTGTAGTAGAGGAATACTTAAGTCCTTAATTCTATTGTCAGATTCGTGTTTTGTGAATTTAATACTCTAATGAAGTTGAAAGTGACAGTTATAACATTAACATTTTAATTAATTACTTACATCAAATGCGACAGAACATTAATATTTCTTCATTATAAAATTCGTAGAGATGAACCCTCGATCGTTCGATACGAGAACGTTCAATGTTAGTGCACACTTAAAATATAAAAAACATCGAATGATTACTTAAATAATTCCTGTCCAGTTAAGTGCAACTATTTTATGAATATTACTTAAACGTCAATTCCTTAAATAATGTACTTAAATTTATTACAATAAATACTAAACACGATGGACGGGTGTAACTTGTCAAAGTGAAATAAAACAAACCAAGGAGAGGGAGAAAAGGGAACGAAAATAATAAACAAAAAAATAATTTTGTTACATTTTTTTTTAATCCGCTGAAACCTAACAAACAATATTTTTTTCATTTTTCATCTCCTTAAAACATAGTAACATCTATGTAACACAAAAATTAACTGGGAAAAAGTAATAATAATAATAGAAATTACGAATAAAAATGTTTTATACTCCGGAGAGTGAAGGAAGGTACGATTAGATTACGCTGTGACCGGCCGACTCCCCGACATGCGTTGTGCTTAAGAAATGAGGTAGACATCTATGAGATTATTTAAACTAACCTAATTATTAACACTTAACCTAAGATTAGGAGCTTGCCCGGCGGCGCGCGCGCCGGCTCGCGGGTCCGCTGCGCGCGCGCCGAGCCCCGTCTGTGCTAGCCTCGGATCTGAACGCCTATGAGCATTATTTACAACAGCTTTAACAATATTTGTTCCACTAACGTTCAGTCCACATTTAAGTATTAAATCATCTCGCAATGAGTATAGAAATCTTAAGTTTGTAAATACTCTTTAAATACATCTGGAGGATAGTATAGAATTTTAAGTCGTTAAAGTGTTGAATCCTGAGGTAGCATAGTTTGTACTTTACTTTTTTTTTAATTTTTCGCAACACGCTTACTCGCTAAATTTATATTGTTTGCATATAAAAATCTATTTAAAAGCTTATTTATTACTAATGTTATATTTCTCGAGGTAGATTAACTTACAATCTAGATTGGCTGGGCAGTGGTCCACATTCAACTACGTGTCAAATCGTTCTTTATTCAAATAATTTTGGTCTCTTTTTAAGACCGGAGTGGTCGAATGTAGAGTCGCTGCCCAGCCAGTGTGACGGCAGAGGGTCACCATACCCGTAACAATCTTTGGCTTTACCATCACGACATATCGCGATTTGTTTTAAAAAGAAACTTAGCCTACACGTAAAATTAGCAAAGAGAAGGTGGAGCCATAAGAAAAGCAAAAATAAAATGCAAAGGCAGTTTTGATCCAGCAAAACAATCAGGCTCCAAGGACGTTGAAAAACAGTAAATATTACAAGGAGCTACACTTTTTTTTCGGTACTGTTGACAGCCGAGCATTGCAGGCCATTTATATGCTACATAAGTTCAGTGTGATTTCAACTTAATAAAAAGTAACGCCTGCAATTGTATCTTCGCTCCCGGTGCATATCTATCGTTTTCCAATACAATACTCAAAATAAAATGGTAACAGATTCCTTAAACTTAAAATGCCCTAAAACAATGAATGGCAAGCTTAAACCAAGAATGACCTTTTGTCAGTTATTGCAACAAAATCATGTGCATCTCGACCGAGTCGAGTAAATAAATCATTCTTATTTTAAGCTGAAAGCATTTGTAATATTTTGGATTCGATCACATTATACCGCTTCAGCTTGGCAAACGTTGGCGACGAATGGCAAACATTTGCCGCACCTCCGCGCCACTACCCATCATACCGTTGCCTACAGAGTTACAGCCACAAAAGGGGAGGCCGGCCTGAGTCTTAGTGTAGGAAATTGCAATACACCGACTAAATGTGAACTTCACCTATCACATCAAAATACAACACTATAACTATTTAGGGACCCTCTAGTAATTTGTCCACTAATTAGCTTTAACAATTCAACTTAGTGTATAGACGTGTTATCCAATATCCCAGTGAAGGTAAGTATACTGAAATTTGTACAGTGATCACTTGAACGAAAACATTCAATAATTCTAGAAATAAACTGTTATTAATAAAATTGACGCTCGATTATTTATTTTTTTGTAATCTAATATTTGTACCTTATTTTTTAAGAAAGAAGTAAATTCAATATTGATTTCGACGATCCTCTCCGTGCCACGCAAGCATTCGCGAACCTCTTGCGACTAAACCCATCATTCGACTTAAACAAAAGAAAAAAACGACAAAAGCTAAAAAAAACGTGATGCATTAATGCAACTCTCTTTTATGTATCACAAAAAACATTAAATGTCGAAAAGAAAATAATCACAACTATGAATTTTGAATTCATAAGAAAACGAAAGGACAAAAATATAACTATAATCTTCCATAATTCTTTTTCTCCTTTATTTTACAAATAAAAACGTAATGTTAACAATTTATAATCGAAATAGCGAAATATTTTCGTCTTAACATTAAAAAAATATGTATCGAAATAATGCCACCGAATTAATGAAACGCGATAATTATAAAATCAAATGACCGTTCGACGAACGATCGGAGCTTGTCTGGATCAACAGCTACTGCCGCGGCGGCGCCGGCGCCTCACGCCCGCGGCGCCGCCGCGCGCTCCGCGCTCGACCGAACTCTGACGACCAACCACCCTCCCCAAACCACGAAGAGATCTCAGACAACATACGATACACAAAATATTATTCTGTGCGATAATCATTATAATGTTCATTATAATAAGCATTATATTGCCGGGAGACAGGACAGTTCGGTCTGCGATCTCTTGCCACGATAAAATACCTATCCGAAACCAATTCAACCTTTGAAATCAAAACTTTTATTTAAATAGCAATATGAGCATAGAAAATAGAGTTAGTCTGTTTGTTATAAAATTGTACGTTTTTATCATCATTTTATAAACGTATTTTTTCTAAATATCAAAACGGAGATGAATAAAATTAGGACCGAGCCAATTGTGAGCCATTCATGCAATTATACTCCTGCGTGGTATAGAGTAGCAGTGTAAATTATAGCAAGTGAGATTGACATTATATATGGCTTAATTTGATAATTTGGATGTCAACAATTACCTAGGTACTCAACTTATGTGTATTTTTTTAAGCGTGGGCTGATTGCGAATGGCTCACGTGACCCGGCCCCACAGAACTAAACTACTTCATGAAAACAATAGTAATTAACTCGAAACCATTAAAAGAGAACTAAAACGCTGTCTTCCCATGGTAACCTAACAGAAACTATAATCACTAAAATAAAATCACTGAGCCTTCATAAAGCATTGTCTCTTCATAAATATATTCAATAGTGTATCCTAAATATAAATATAATAAATATGAGTGCAGCGTATCCCTAAATATCAGGAATATAACACACAGTCACCGCACTCACACTTAACAAAATAAAAGAATAATATGAAATAAATAAATTGATGTGAACTTAAATTGAGGATATTTGGCACTGTCCCATCGAGTTAAGATCGATAACTAAGAGCATGTACTTATTGCAGCGGAAAGACGTACTTGCGGCGGCGCCGGGCCCACACAACATATAATACAATGACGCCGGCGCCACGCCAAACTACCATTAAACAATTAAAAACCCCAACTGGTTGCACTTGAAATGACTAGGAATATTAAAGTGTATGTAAGTGTCCGTCACCTAAATGCACTACGATAAAAAGAACAAAAAAAACATCAAAACGGAATGTTAAAATCGACACCAGCCCCTTGAAACATATAATAATTTTGGTCTCAATAGTAACATCCGTACAGGCGAGCCGGCTGGGTGCGATGTAACAACTAGGGAGCACCCTGACACCCTGAGCGGGCAACACGTCTCGTCGTCGTGTAGTCGTGGATCACATCGCCAACATAATTTGACCATTTAATTCGGACTCTTTCCGTTTAGAAAACAACCAAATTAGGTATCAGTGACGCAGGTGATCAGATTTCGGCCACGCTTTGTTACAAGGCTACCTACCAGGATCGAACGAACGACAGAAACTATGGATTTGTAAACACATTCATGCATCGAATCTCACGTGCATTATATTCAAAACACGATTTTATTTTTTACCTAACTACTTATGTACCTATCGGCAAATTGTACTTTGTACAAAACAACTTAAACCGTTCAAATTCACTGTACAGTACAAAACTGCTAAAAATCTACTTTTGCATTTCCATGCAGTTCCATTTAACCCTTAGGGAGGACAATGTGGCAAAACTTGAAGGAAAATAAATGCCAGCTTATTTGTTGTATCACAGATGTGTTGCAGCAACTTAACCCGGTTAAATATAAACTCTATTGTAACTTTTATGTATATAAAGATTGTAAATAGTGTAGAAAATAAAATGTAGAGATTTTGCCACATTGAACCTAAAACGCGTGTCTCAACCTAGGCCAAGGCGTTATACAATATTCTCCTATTATTTACATACACTTAGCCTATGACCATCAGTCTCAACATCATTTCTAAGATTCCCTAGCTCAGGTAATATTACAAGCTACAACTCGACCGAGAGCTCAAAAACGAATCGTCTATAAAAAGGTAACTTTATCTCACAGTCAACTGGACATAACCGAGGTCTCGAACCAAAAACGTACGTAAGCGATGATGGTGCGAAGGTACAGAACACGGTACCAAAAAGAGGGTAAAATTCGAGTCGCACGTGAAAATATTAAGTAACAATTATCGCACAATTAAAATTAACCTTAAGATCAATTTTTGAGGTAGATTACCGGTTACAATATGCATCGACGAGGTAATTTATTGTACGTGCGGGGCGGCGCCGGCCCGGCCGGTCCGCGGGGCGTCCTGCTTACTGCGTGTGGTTCGGCAGGGACGGTTGCGGCAGGTGCGGTGTCACCTGCAACCGACACATATTACATACATAATATACACAGCCAGTCAAATAAACCGCTCCGCGTCACCCCAAGCGCAAAAGAGCCAACACACTTGGCACATTACCAGGCTGAACGGCGATGGACAACCTTTGCACCAGAAATGACCCGGAGCGAGCGTAAAGACTTCCTTGCGAAGACGTCTCCCTAAATCTTTGAAAATAATAATCTACCTTATTGTTATTGGTCAAAAGGTTACACATAAATAAAATTTGAAAATAATAAATTCAATTGGTCAAAACCGGCTATTGCTCTGTTTAAACAAAGACCAATGTGACCAAATAAAATAAGATAAACATAGATAGTTACCGGTAATCATTTTACTACTAATGTTCAATCCTACCGACTGCGCCAGTGTAGAGTCAAGTTTTGAATGAGTTTGAACATTTCCCCAAAGTTAATAAGGGAAATTTAAAATAAAGTAACCTTTCTCCAAGCAGATGTTACACTTGGAGGCCGAATGCGGAAGTAGAGAGTTGCAAGTTGTATTTTATGCATTCGACTTTGAGAACTTCGATACTGCTACACTAACACCGGTTGTTGTAATGACGTCAGCAGTGTCATTCACCCGGCTAAAAGAGTTTTGTAATAAGCTAGTAAGTTTCTAATAAACTAATAACGACTAGGATCGACCAAGAGGTCATCCCTGTTGTATTGTTTTGTGTTGTATTGTTTCCGTGGTAAACTGAGTAGTACTACCACAGTCTATACAGTCGTCCGACGAAGGCCTCTAGACAGGTCAATCGTGCGCGGGGGTGCGGGGTGCGGGGCGGGTAGGGCGAGCCCCCTTGCATACGCCGCCACTGCCCGATTAGTTAGGAACTTTCGCCCTCCTTGGTGATTGTAGGCCCTCACTGGTAGGTATAAGGTCTTTACACTGTGGTACTACCTAGGCTAGGTAGGTACTGGTGTACTGCCGGGTGTGCGCGGGTACTTGTGGCGGTGCACTGACCTGGTGGCGGTGCTCGCGCGCGATGTGCCGGCGCACGGTGTTGTTGCGCGTGAAGGTGCGGCTGCAGTGCGGGCACGGCACGCGGATGCCCTGGTGCCGCTGCCGGATGTGCGCGCGCAGGTTCGTCTCATACCCGTACAGCCGCTCGCAATACGGGCACTTTAGCTTTTTACCTGGAACACGAGGAGTACTCATGTCAGACATTAATTTATTAACAGAGATCAAGTTCCTGAGCTTTTAAATCTTTACTGAAACAAGAGGAGAGAGAGAGAGGGGTAGAGAGAGATCGATTCACACAAGTTCGACATACACACACACACAAAAGAGCAACATTCGAAAAAATTAAAAGAAATTAAAGCAGAAAATTTACTTAATAACTATTTAACACTAAGACAATTATGCAATTAATCGCGAATCATTTATAAAACTGTTATTCCTGTAATAATTATAATTAACACTACTTTGGTTGAACAGCGCCATCTATGTGGAACAATGAAATGACAACCACATTTCTTCAGAACATAACCTGCTGACCCAGACAAGAGATGGCGTTTATATCAATCAATACATGATAACACTGGAAAATCATTTTGTAATGAACAAAAATGTTCCAATTTTATCGTAGTTCCAAAGGACTGAAACCAAAATAAATGAGAAATCGGAACAGGCATCTCAGGGTTAGGATCTTTAAGCAATATGGTTTGCCCGTGGTAAGATTACGGACATAGAAACAACGATGGTCGCAAATAGTTTTAATTTGGATAAAGATATGAAAAGAACATAATCAATGGCCGAAACTATAAACCCAATTTACTGGATTGGGCTTTTTTTAAAGAAACAAAACAAAATATCGTACTCATTTCATGCAAGTGTATAACGCACATAATTTTGATCACACACGTACCATCTGAATAAAAGAAAAAAATCCACAACTCCTAAAACTGTTTAAACAACTGGTTTCTATGTCCATACAGAAGGCAATTAAAACTAACAGTAAGTTAACTAAGTCACGATAGAATATTTACACCGTTTAATGATAGTAACTTTTGGATGAGAGCTTGATACAAGAGCACTTGCATCTTAGCACCCTATGATTCAGAATTCAGAATGGCCACTACACGGCCCCAATCGTGATCGGAGAAAAAGTAAACTGCTAGCGGCTACTACTGTGCCAACCTATCAATCAATATATTATTATAAAGCTCTTTCGTTACTGACTGGTGATGAGCTTGGCGGGGCATAGACACCCGCAGCCCCTGGGTGCCTCTTGTGACCGTAACTACACCGGCTGTCTTAGCCTGCCTAGCGGATTCCTGAGTCGCGATGGTCATTGGAGGGCTGGAAAGCCGACTCACCGTCAGCAGTATGCGAGGTGATGAGCTTGGTGGGCGATAGACACCCGCAACCCCGGGGTGCCTCTTGTGCCCGTAATTAGCGTCTTAGCCTGCCTAGCGGATATCTGAGTAGCGATGGTCATTGGAGGGCTGGCTGCAAAGCCTCAGCAACTCACCGTCAGCAGTACCGATGCCACCGGACTTGCTGGTGATGAGCTTGGCGGGCCATAGACGCCCGCAACCCCGGGGTGCCTCTTGTGCCCGTAATTACACCGGCTGCCTTAGCCTGCCTAGCGGATTCCTGAGTCGCGATGGTCATTTTAGGGCTGGGAAGCTGACTCACCGTCAGCAGTAGCGATGCCCCCGGACTTGCTGGTGATGAGCTTGGCGGGCCACACGTCGGGCGCGGGCTTGGGCGCCGGCGAGGTGGCCATGGGCTTGTCGTGGTAGCCGGGCGGCATGGTCGCGGCGGGCGGCGACGCGTTGTTGTAGCCGCTCGGGTGGTATTCGTTCTCGTTCTTCACTCGTAGGTCTGAGGGAGGCGAGAGACAGGGGTTAATCGGGCGGTTAATAATAGTACATTTTGATACAAGTGCGAAAAGAATGTTATTATGGACGAGTCTTGAAGTGTCTTGGCCCGACCGCCCAGGCGAGCGTCGAGACTCGGGACGAGTGAAAATTACACTTCCGCACATGTACCAAATGACGTTTTTAATACATACAGGTAGATGATTTTTATCTTAGCAAAAACTGAAAACCGGCCAAGTGCGAGTCGGACTTGCACACGAAGAGTTCCGTACTACCGTACAGTAAGTATCGGATATACCGTTTTTGAGAGTTATTGTCGAAGAACTGCGCTACTCAACAAAAGGACATAAGTGCCATGAAGAAACGCCCTTTTTGCTGGTGCAGTATTTCACATCGCGTTTTTACATTTTGAGACTGTAGTAAATGTTTTAATTGTGTTTTCTTCATCTGTAGTGCATTTCTTTATAGTAACGATTACGGAACCCCTACACTGAACATGGTCCGACATGTTCTTAGCCGGTTTATTTAACAACGTTGTCCCATCCTACAATACAAGAAGTGTGTAGTGTAGCCAGTGTGGACGTGTGGGGTGCGGCTGTGTGGGTGGAAAGCATGGTTACGGAATCCTACACTGAACATGGTTCGACATGCTTTTGGACGGATGTTTTTAACAACATCCCGTCCTACAAGTGTACAGTGTAGCCGCTCTTGGCCGGATGTTTTTAATAATGTTGTCCCGTCCTACAAGAGTGCAGTGTAGCCAGTGTGGACACGCGTGGGGTGCGGTTACAGAATAATACACTGAACATGGTCTGTCATGCTTTTGACCGGATGTTTTTAAAAACGTCTCGTTCTACTAGTGTGCAGTGTAGCGGCTATTAGCCGGATGTTTTTAACAAATTTGTCCCATCCTACAAGTATTTAGTGTAGCCAGTGTGGTCACACGTGGGGTGCGGCTGTGTGGGTGGAGGGTACGGTTACGGAATCCTACACGGAGCATGGTTCGGACATGCTCTTGGCTGGTTTTTTTAACAACGTCTCGTCCTACAAGTGTGCAGTGTGGCCGCTCTTGGCCGGATGTTTTTAGCAACGTTGTCCCGTCCTACAAGTGTGCAGTGTAGCCAGTGGTCACGCGTGGTGCGGCTGTGTGGGTGGAGGGTACGGTTACGGAATCCTACACGAAGCATGGTTCGGACATGCTCTTGGCTGGTTATTTTAACAACGTCTCGTCCTACAAGTGTGCAGTGTGGCCGCTCTTGGCCGGATGTTTTTAGCAACGTTGTCCCGTCCTACAAGTGTGCAGTGTAGCCAGTGGTCACGCGTGGTGCGGCTGTGTGGGTGGAGGGTACGGTTACGGAATCCTACACGGAGCATGGTTCGGACATGCTCTTGGCTGGTTTTTTTAACAACGTCTCGTCCTACAAGTGTGCAGTGTGGCCGCTCTTGGCCGGATGTTTTTAGCAACGTTGTCCCGTCCTACAAGTGTGCAGTGTAGCCAGTGGTGACGCGTGGTGCGGCTGTGTGGGTGGAGGGTGCGGTTACCTTCGGCCCCCTGTTCAGTGTTGAGCCGCTCCATCATGTCATTACCCGCTGTCCGTTCGTATCCGTTGTTCTTGGCCGTGTTGAGTTGCGCGCAGTCCGGCGGGTTGTCGTCGTACCGCTGTCCGGCGCCGGGCGACGAGCGCGTGTCCGGCTCGTCCGCCACGCTGCCGCAGTGCGAGGACGATGAACTTTGTCTGGAATTAAACAAGGATGGTTAAAACAGGGTTCAGGGTTGGTGCTGATGTCAAAGTAAAATCTTTTTACATTTTCACTTATCAGGCTTCCGAAAACACTCATAAAGACCGATGCTTTACTATACGAGTATTTCTGTAATTAGGACGATTTTTTATTTTAACAAAAACTAATAAACGGAGGCAGTTTGATAACTGAAAATGATAACGTCATGTAGAGCTGTAATTCAATACAAACTTCATTCTAACGGATCCGATCAAATCGTTAAGACATTAAAAAAAAATGCTGACTTGACCAAGTAGGCAGTTTCGCGTGCCTTTACAATAATGAGCCTGCCAAGGTTATTTGTTTGTTTTATTATAAAGCACTAAGGCTTTCATAGCGTGGAAAACATTTTTAATTATTTACTTTAGTGAGAAATATTACAAATGCAATATTTATGTTATAATGTAGATAGGACTTGTATAATAAAGAACACTTGTTTTTTTTTTATTTTATAGGAGGGATATTAAACTGATACAATAATTACGTAGATAGGAGGTATCATTATAATTCTGTTCTAATGTGAACACACATGAACAAGAACGGATCGCAGTAAGGTAACCATAGTAAAATATATATAGCGTTGACAAGAGAGCCAGAGTTCTATAAACCGTTTATAAGTTACCCGAGATCAGAGGCCCGAGTACGAATATTCGAAACCTGCGTCACGTAAAATCGAATAGTAAACGTTATCGAGTTTGTATGACGTTTGGAACGACGCCGCCCGTGAGCGTATTGGAAATAAAATTTAGTATCAGGTTTCTCGATCTCGATACGATAACCGTAACGTTACTCAGGATTCGAAAACTCGTGCTCGACCTCAGAGGTGAAATTGACCTGTAATTCCTGGCATGCGGGCTCTGCGAGGGCGAGGGCTTGGGCGGCGCGGGGCGGCGGTGCGGCGTGGGGTGCAGCGGCACGTGCGCGGGCGGCGCGTACCGGCCCAGACCCGCGCCCGCGTGCAGCGGGAGCCCGTACTGCGGCATGATGGGCGCGAACGACGCCGTGTGGGACTGCGGCGGCGGCTCCTGCCCGTCGCAGGCGCCCCCGGACACCGGGCTGGTCTTTATGCGCGCCTGGTGACGCTCGGAGGACTGCTGGGTCTGCTGCTTCACCCAAGCGTCCTGGGACATCTCCATTGACAGGCCTTTGACCTGGAACGGGTGAGGACGTCCGTTTGGTTACCTAGATGTTCGTATTAACTTCTAGCCTAGAATACAACATGCAATGACAATGCCAAGAAAAATCAGTTAACCTACCTACCTGCTTACCTGCTGAGGTTGCTGGTTCAAGCCCAGCTGCTTAACTGATTTTTGTTTGCATTGTCATTGTATGTTGAATTTTATACTATGAATGCTTCATAAAAACAAAAACAAAAATAATCAATAAATCGATTATTTTCATTGATTCTGGCCTGGTCATCTGCGCGTGGTATTATTTAAACTGAACAAGCGGTTGCGCTGGTGCACTCTCTAGTCCCGTCCTCGGTTGTCCAATGGACCGGTAAACCAGTGCGATTGGCAGAGTCAGCGATACAGCGATAGGCCGTAAACCACTACATGGATCCTGGTGTCTACGAGGCGCGTAGGCCTTAAGGTATTTCGCGTAACCTTTTTGCACTGACGGTCATAAAATGCCATGTCGCCGTGGTTTGGAGTGTAGTGGAGTGTTCTGGTTTTTTTTTATACGACGAGGAAGGCAAACGAGTAAGTGGCTCACCTGATGGTAAATGATCACCACTGCCCATAGACACCCTTGGATAACATCTAGTCTATAGAGAAATGGATTTAAAGCCGTTTTAGTCTAGCGCCATCTACGGCCTCTCAAGCAGAAAGTCGTGGGTTCGATGCCGTGGGTTAAGTTCATTCGCGTTAAGAAAATAGTGATTCTTCAGAGCATTTGCAAGATACAGGTGGCTTTCTAATTTTTTTAATACTTATTATCGGGGGGCGGGGCTAAACCATAGGACAATGATGAGCCACTATTTTCGTACGACGAACAGATTATAGTATGCTACACTATAGCCTACTTGTGTTTGACACAGTTGTACATTCTCATCGTGTAAAAATTAGGTCATTAGTGCACAATGTTTCACAGTGATAGATTAGTTTATCTGATGGAATGATAACGCTCGTAAATAAGTCACGCATCTTTGAATCATTTGCGATAAAGCGTTACTGTTGATTGCATTTAGACTGTTTATGCAGCCATTACTGAGGAATGCTCAAACTAGTCTGCTAGCTGACTGCGAGGACTGAGATGTGTATCGTTCATAATAACACTGCGAGACTCTTTGTTATGTCGGTCTGAAAGTCTGGCATGTATAATTAAATTTTACTTCGCACTTCGCAAGATTACAACCTGAAAAGCTGTAATTATGTTATGTAGTACGCAAGTGACACCACTCAAGCACTAGTAGTTGAGATTTTGACTTCTATACCTACTAACAAAATTTCATACTCATGTGACGCCCAAATAATAAAATTGACCGGGCGAGCGCAAAGTCTTAGCTCTGTTTCATCTTGGGCATTATCCGTTTGTACCTCCGGCGATACGACACGGAAGGCAAACGAGCAAGTGGGTAACCTGATGGTAAGTGATCACCACTGCCCATAGACACCCACAACCCCGGGGGGTCTGCAGATGCGTTACCAACCTAGAGAGCTAAGATGAAATGCCTCTTGTGCCCGTAATTACACCGGCTGTCTTACTCTCCACACCGGAACACAATAGTGCAAGCAGTGCTACTTAGCGAGTAAGTGGTGGTAGCGATCCGGCTAGTTGCATTCTCTCACCGATTTTCGTAAAATCACACTAAAAATTACCCTCCTTTGCGTTTCGCAGTCGGGTAAAACAACTGACCTGCAAATTCTCCCCGCTCTTGAGGAAGCTCGATAACGCATCCTGGCTAACATGCACCTCCCCTTTGTACATGAACTCAAGCAGCGCCTGCATATTGTCCGCCGTGGTGGCCTCGAGGATGACGTAGCACGCGCCGGCATGGCTCGGGGGCGCTGTGTCGAACAGCTCCTGGAAATGCTTGCTGCACGCTGCTAGGATCACCTTGTGAGCTTTGAACTGGCGACCTGAAAACAAATGAATGACAATTATTAACATTGTGTTTGTATTTACCATATCTCTTCTATTTAGGAGGTAAGCCAAGTGTGGTTGTGGTTGGAGTGAGGTTTCTTTGTGTAGTTTGTCTGTGGTTGCGTATTGTAAGAGCTAATGTAACTTGTTTTTAGAAAAAATGACTTTGTGCCAAGTTTCTTGCGGCGCATTCTTCTTGGCAATCATGGTCTTTCCGAAAGCGCTGGTAGACTCAAAAAAATGACGTGTAAAAGAGCATTCAACTGCCTATTTGCTGAATAAAATTTTGAATTTTGAATTATGAAGTGCTTTTAACTTTGCGGGTGGTAGGACTGTGCGACTATGAAGCTTGAGGTTTCGGGTTCGATCGGATCGGAGCAGATGTTTGTATGTTGAATACGAATGTTTGTTCTCGGGTCTTGGATTTTTAAAATGCAGTATAAGCACCTTGCGCGCCATTACAGCCCTTGGACTTTATGATAAAAATTCCAAGAGTTTATGACCCTTAAATTGTTACGTGCATGTGTGATGAAATAAAATAAATGATTAACGCCCATAACAACTTCACGACTGGTAAATCGATTGTTAAAAAGTACTTAGTTTTCTGTCGGTAGGCTTCCAACAAGATGGAGCGACGACGTGGTAAAGATCGCGGGACCGCGGTGGATGCGGAAAGCAGAAGACAGGTCTGAGTGGGGAGCCTTGGGGATAGTTTTCTGTCGGTAGGCTTCCATCAAGATGGAGCGACGACGTGGTAAAGATCGCGGGACCGCGGTGGATGCGGAAAGCACAAGACCGGTCTGACTGGGGAGCCTTGGGGATAGTTTTCTGTCGGTAGGCTTCCATCAAGATGGAGCGACGACGTGGTAAAGATCGCGGGACCGCGGTGGATGCGGAAAGCAGAAGACCGGTCTGAGTGGGGAGCCTTGGGGATTGTTTTCTGTCGGTAGGCTTCCATCAAGATGGAGCGACGACGTGGTAAAGATCGCGGGACCGCGGTGGATGCGGAAAGCACAAGACCGGTCTGACTGGGGAGCCTTGGGGATAGTTTTCTGTCGGTAGGCTTCCATCAAGATGGAACGACGACGTGGTAAAGATCGCGGGACCGCGGTGGATGTGGAAAGCACAAGACCGGTCTGACTGGGGAGCCTTGGGGATAGGATTCTGTCGGTAGGCTTCCATCAAGATGGAACGACGACGTGGTAAAGATCGCGGGACCGCGGTGGATGTGGAAAGCACAAGACCGGTCTGAGTGGAGAGCCTTGGGGAAGCCTATGTCCAGCAGTGGACGTCTTTCGGCTGGCATGAATGATGATTAAGTTTTCTATTCTAGTTAACGTCCCACATGATACGATAAACGGTTACGAGTCAAAGGCGACCGCCCGGTGGTCCCACAAGATTCCCCGAAGTGTCTCAACGGAGCTTGATATCATATAATAGTCCTATACGAGTCATATGAGACTGGATTCACGCGGTGTGTTGTGATCTTAGAGTCGCCGCACACGTTGTTTATTACACGCACTGTTGTGTGCTTTCGTTCTGGGACTCCTTGATCTAAAAATGAGAACGAGTGAGTTGGTAACACGTCTCTTTTTCCCGTCGGGAGTTAATTGCAGTAATCTTAGGCTTACTATGATACATGTTGATTTAAACTTTCGCGATTTTCACACATTATCATGATACTTGGGACTTAATCGCGTAAAAAACATATATTTAAATTTGAATTTAAATACCTCGACGTTTCGGACGCGACGTTGCGTCCATGGTCTCGAAGGGACTCACCCCTTCCCTCCTGCCTTCCTTCCTTCTTTCTTCCTGGTCCCTTCGAGACCATGGACGCAAAGTCGAGTCAGAAACGTCGAGGTATTTAAATTCAAATTTAAATATATGTTTTTTACGCGATTAAGTCCCGAGTATCATGATAATAATATGATATATGTAATATGGCGGGTAGTTCCAATTCTAAAAACTGTCAAACGCAATGACTGGCCTTCTTCATCGAATACACCTTGTCCAGTAGGCCGAGCCTGAAGTTTTCGAATCCTGCGTAACGTTACGTTATCGTATCGAAATCGAGAAACCTCATACTAAATTTTAGTTCCAAATACTCTCACGGGCGGGCGCTGTTCCAAACGTCATACAAACTCGTTATAGTTTACTATTCGATTTTACGTGACGCAGGATTCGACAAGTCGTGCTTAGGGCACTGTACAGCAATTTTTTGTTACCGTATCCCGACAGGGAATTTCCTAAAAGCCTTGGATCGAGGATATCACAGTTATCTATATACCTTTTGCATTGAAAATATTAGTTGACTCAAGAACTATTATGATTATGGCCCTTAAAAAAAACAAAATACATAAGTTAACAAGTACTTATTTTTATATATTTTGATTATTATAGTTGCATTTTTGTCAAGGCCTTTGACCACTTTGAACAGCCATTCATCACGCTTAGGTTATAACCTACTTAAAAAAATCTTAATTAAAAAAAACTACAAAAACGAAAAGACATTTCAATGGTGTAAGGGTATCTTCCTTAGTGCAGATAACAGTGGTACATCTGGCTGGTTACGTCAGAGCGAGTAGCGCGGAACAAAATACGGTTAGCCTTGAAGCGATGCGCCCGCGCACACCGCACGGTTAAAGGCCCGGCCGCGACTTTACGCAACCGGCGACGGTTAAGTCATTTCTAATACAATGCGTGCTTTGTCAGGTAACCACTATAGCACATAAATAATATTATATTATTTTAGTCTGTAAGATTTTGTCAATGTATTGTTCAGTGTTGTTTTATATACTACCTGGATCCTGTAACACAGGGACTCCTAGCACAGGATCCAGAAGCCGGTTTTATGTTGTATGTTTTTCGAACAATAAGCTTTTTTAATTTTTCATTTTCATTTTTCACTATGCGGTGGGCGACTCTACCGAGCAATGAACAGGGAATTTACTCGCTGCATCGTTTACTCCGTATAATGGTGGCCGGGTCCTATGACAGACGCTTGAATGAAAAAGACACAAATTGAAATATTTACGGAGACTGCACACATTGACCAAGCCATCAATAAAGTAATTATAAAATTTATGACACAAAAAAAACAGCAATGAATGCAGTCCGAAACTTAATGTTCGGAAAACGGTTAGTAAATAACCTAAGCAACTTAGAAAAGTCGAAAACCTCCGACATTGTCATTTCAAAGTTCAATAACTCAAAAACTGAACTGTTTTTTGAAACTTAGCTCTATTAAACTAGCTTTCGATTAAAAAACGCATCAAAACCGGTCCACCCGTTTGGGAGCTTACGATGCCACAAACAGATACACAGGTCAAATTTATAACACTCCTCTTTTTGCATCTGGCGTTAAAAATTTGGATTTTTAAATACGAATTCGATTTGTGTATACATATAAAAGAAGACTATTCTCTGCGCTGCATGAAGCAGAGCCTTCGGATTAGTTGCAAACACTTCCTTATTCGTGATCAGTTCTGCACTTGACTCTATATTTACCAAACGACCACATTCAAACTTCACCTTACAGACACTAGCGTAAAGCACATTTTAATTTGCCTTCAAGTTCGCCAGCATTTTGTTTATATTATTATTGGCACTTTTATTTCGAGGTGACAGAGTCCGTTTTGCAATGACTGGTTTTTTGTAAATTGAACGCAAATGCATACTAAATAAACATTAGTTACGTGTTATTGTCTCTTCGTTTCTTACATTTTGACATGGGGTGTTTAGGTATTCTGCAAAGTAGGTACGTAAGCATAACCAGCCATTATAGAACTTATTACAGTACGTACTGGTGTAGTGTTATACAAACAATTTACAGCTGTTTCGAAGGCTTTACCTATTACTCACTTCATCTAGTATATTTATTGACTGTTACACTTTTTGTAGTGTTTGGTGAGACAAGATTCTATTTCAGTAAACAGTAAGAGCCGTAAAACGTAGCTGATTTTTTAGTGAAAGTTTATGTGTTTCGTTCTGCAACACACCTCCGAAGCCAAGTAGTGTTGAATGTATTATGACAGCACTTAATTAGGCTTTACAGAAGCCTGTCATTGTACGTGTTGCCGTTTTCATGAGTCAAATTTAATTTTATACCATAACAATTCCATGTAAATAAATGGTAACAACCATGAAACAAAATTTAAGTCCTCAGTTTTCCAAAAATATCCGTCCTTGCCCTATTTGTCAAATCACTCAAGAGGCGACCACATGTAAAATTAATACAGTATTGACGTTTTGTGAACCGTCGAAATCGCCGTCCTCGGTCTATGCGGTAATCTCTATCATGTGGTCTACATATCAGCCGCTTCACCTTCAGGTCCTCTGTGCATTCTGATAATGCTATCGCAGGTACAACTGGAGATATGGAATGTGGTTCGATAGGTAGTTTTGTGTTTGGAAAAGGGAGTTGTTATAAAAGAACCGGACAAGTGCGAGTCGGGCTCGCGCACAAGGGTTCCTGCTTTCCCCCAGTGTTTTAAGTTGTCCAGTATTAGCAGAGCACTGTTCCTAAGCTAATTGAAAGAAACGCTCAGAAGTCGACGTGTTACAACGTATTCCTAAAACGCCTTCGTTTTTCTAACTTCGAGCAAAGCTAAGCTCCGTTTTTTGCTTCGATCAAAGCAAATAAAACTATAACTACAATAACCAACTTAGAAAAGTTGAAAAACCCCCGACATTGTCATTTTAAAGTTCAATATTTCAAAAACGGGTAAATCGATTGTAATAGAACTTAGCTAAGAACCATCTCGATTAAACTAGCTTTCGATTAAAAGAAACCGCATTGAAATCGGTCCACCCGTTTGGGAGCTATGATGCCACAAACAGATACACAGACACACAGATACACATGTCAAACTTATAACACCCCTCTTTTTCGTCGGGGGTTAAAAAACTAAAACACAGAGTATCGTGATAAAATGTAAATAATGTGTAATTTTTAGTACAGTTCAAAACCAGCTTGAGAACATGATTGGAAGTTCAATAAATTTTACATCCAAATTAAAATTCTTGTGAATTATGGCAGGTTAAGGCTGTCACAGATTTACATTATGCTTTCATGTTCAGAATAGTAGTAAAGTACCCGCGGGTTGCTCCTCCCCTCAATTTGTTTATTTACTTCCTCGTTTGAGACAAATCCTATTTATATTAAATCATGGCAACTTAATTTATTACAAACAATTTAATGAGAACGACTTCCTCTGTTTAACTCTATAGTCGTAAATTATAATTAACTTGACCTAACTCTTTGGAAGCAAGTTTGAATTTTACATGTTTCTAAATGTGTGTATTTTGAACAAAAACTTGACAAGGGCGTGTTCGTACTCATTATATTGAAAATACTGATCATCTAGTGTACCTAATCGACGGTCAAAAAATACGTCTCGAACGCGTTTGTGTTACGGGTGTCAAATAGTATGAGAATTGATTGTTGCCGATACGTGCCACTAGTGGCGCTGCCAATTTGTCCATACTAATTCAGACGTAAACCCGAACGCGATCGAGCCGTTTTTTTTGGTCGTTGATTGCACTGGCACTGTGCCCTTAGCGTAATCAAAAAGCACAAAATACGTCTCGATCGCGTTTGCGTTAAAGTGTCAAATAGTCGCTGACCAGGCCAAGATATACGTCGCGATCGCGTTCGCGTTTAATAATTCTCATACTATTTGACGCTTTAACGCAATCACGATCGATACGTATTTTGTGCTTTTTGATTACACTAAGGCCACTGAGCCCTTAGTGTAAATTTCACGTCGCGACAAACGTTTCGATCGCGTTCGCGTTACCGTGTCAAATGCTACTAGAATAGTACGTTGTCAAAACCTGCCGTTAAGAGGTGCTGTCGGTTTGCAGACACGTTTTCATGTGTCAAAACTTACACTAAAAGCTCTGAGTACAAGAAAACCTTAAAATAAGTATAATAAGTATAATACGCTGCACAAAGGAGCCCAAATTCAATGCAGTATACCTTGTAACAAGGCTATGTCTAGCTTTGTTTGTTTTCGGCCTACATTCTAAATTTCATGCTTGCCTTATGTACAATCTCAAAATTCGAATATTCTTTCTCTTTCGCTTCAGTTTTCTGTTGTTTCAAAATTCAGTCTCGACTCAGCTGCCGTGCTAAACACCGCGTGTGATATGTCATAGTTCGTACAAACAGCTTCACCAGTTCAGTTTAGTTCTTCCACAAGACTCATAGAAGGCACTAATGTGCCCTCTGTATATACCGTAACAAATTTAAATATCAACAAACCCATATCCTTTCTATCATCTCCTGATCAGAGGAACCCTGTAGAAGGAGTTTCACAGGAGGGAGAGCCCTGGTCACTTCGTGAGAACCTAAGCCCAATCTGAGACCCATAGTCAAATGCAGTGTAATTCCATCATTGCAACAGACGCCCAGCTATAACGAGGAAATAAAACGACATTGGTGGCGCGAGCTCGATTGCAACACTGACATTGGCCCACTTCTGAGACCTACTAACGCTTATCTGTGCGTCACTATGATGCGTTGCCGTAATTTTTGGTGTTTAAATGGCTTTTAAATTCGTTGAAATGCGTTGGGTATTGGTTGTAATACATTTTGTTTTAGATCGTTCAAAAAGATACATACATATAGCGAAGCATTTAGTTTATGGTTTATTAGTTAGTAAAGCGTGATTCTCTTATTACACAGCCACAATTAATAGTAAAAAAGACTAAACTACTTGTGTTGGCGGGTGATAGGACCTTGTGCGAAGTCCGTCCGTATCGCTACCACCATCTTACTCGCTATTCTTGCCGCTAAGCAGCCGTGCTTGCACTGTTATGTTCCGGTGTAGAGAGTAAGACAGTCGGTGTAATTGCGGGCACAAGAGGCATTTCATCTTAGCTCTATAAGTTGGCAACGCATCTGCAAACCCAGGGTTTGCGGGTGTCTACGGGTAGTGGTGATCACTTACACCATCAGGTGACCCTCTTACTCGTTTGCCTTCCCCGTCATATAAAAAAAAACGATGCGCTACACCGAGCGAAAACAAAAGAACAACGACAAAAGTCCAAAATGCTACGCGCTTCCGATAGTCTACCGTAACTGCAATCATTTCATACGCTTTGTCAAAAAACGGACGGATGCGTCCACAGATAGACCCGCTAAAGAGGAAACGAAGAGACAGCTGCTTTGGCTCAAAATGGAGATAATATCTGGCCTAAATTAGATTCGGGACCCCTTCCTTAGACCTGCATAGCTAAATAGGTCACCGTCCAACGAACGGGACACGAAAAGGATGCAAGCGGCAACGAGTCTCATTAGTACAAACTTTACTAATAGGATAATGGTAAATTATTGTTGAATGTTGACGTGGGCGGTAATGAAGCTATATTAAATGTCCAACACGGGCCTAGATTTGTAAATTACTAGAGTACGGACTTGTAATCAAAGGAGATTAGTAACTCGTTAGAGCAACATTGGGATCTTAATGTGCATGTGTGAGCATAGTGTAGTTACTCTAAGTAAGTTAGAAGTCGCATAGGCCCTACGTAATATAATTAGGTACGTATCTCAACCGCATAAGACCGGTCAAAGTGGAGAGCCTTGGTGGGAGGCCTATGTCCAGAAGTTGACGTATTTCGGCTGACATTATGATGATGACGTATTTAAAAATAAATATACAGTACATCACTACTAACATAACAAAAAAGAGATGCTAAGAAGAATAAAAAACTTAGCTAGAACATAGGGTTTGCACGAGTTTTAATAAATAATGTCTTCACAGGATATGGCATCGTCATTTGCTTCAGTTTTCATACAGGGTGTTTACAAAAAAGGTGTACGATCCGAGTCCCGAGTACAAATATTAGAATCCTGCGAAACGTTATCGAGAAATTTGTATGACGTTCGGAACAGCGCCCGCCCGTGAGCCTGTTTGAAACTAAAATGTTACGTTACGCAGGATTCGAATATTCATACCCGGGCCTCTGAAACCCAATGATAGTACTCATGAAACTGAACAACTTTTCCAAAGGAACATCTAGGTCACGTTACGAATTTTTTTTTTGTCTCTTCATTACCATCTGTGTCAGCTGATCGGACATTTTGTATGGAAAGTCCAATTTTTTTCCACATTTCCACCCATGTTCCTTGTTCAGTTTCATTAGTACTGTCACTGAGTTTCGGATCGTAACTACACCCTTTTGTTAATACTTTGTAGAGTTTGTCCCCTCTATCCGGTACGAAGTCATGTTAAGATCACGAGTGTATTTATCTTGTGTAACAAGTCGGTGCTGGAAGTCGCCCAGATGGCGGAAACCCTTCTGTAGGGTGACGAATCGCAAGTCCTTCACGCACATTCGTTGTCCGTAACAAAATAGTCAGTATAATGCAAAATAGCGCAGCCGCAACATTCTTTGACGAGTCCATTATGTTGCTAGCCAAACCGAGCCATTGTAGTAGTTTTCCAGAGGTACAAGTTGTTTTGAAAACTTTTACCATACAAAATTATTTCAGAAAAAAATCGGGCTATTTAGACGCAACTATTGCGACCAATATTTAGGCATGTTTAAGAAAAAGCAGGCGCATATTATAATACGTCATAAAATGGAATTAACATAACAAAGCATATGGAGAGTACACTATAAATAAATATTAGGCTTATGCTACAGCTGTTGGTTCGATGGCGCTCGATCCGAGGCCACGTTGCGTCGAAGCAAAATTAAAAAAAGATAAATGCAAAACATTGTTAATTAATTTTCAAAGCCAACATCAATAAACGCGAACAATATCAATGTCGTTAAACTAAAAACCGTTAAGGCGACACGTAACATCCATCAAAACTAAATTGCACGCAGCTCAGCTTCCCGCTTCACCGAAATGAAAAGGAAAATTCGTTGCCGGCAACGTAATCAGATCGAAAATCGGGTTGTCTACATACACACAGGCGTAGACATAGCCAGAGCCCGGATGCAAGTGAAAACGACATCAGAAGTGGGGTGGGGAGCACGACTAACCCCGTTTCCAGGCTCACCCACACAAGCAAACAATGTATAGATGACAACGCATCCCTAGCCAGACGTCTGTGTGCGCTCGCCCCGTTTCAAGGTCGACCGGGCCACGCTAGAGAGGGAGAGATACACACCCCCACTGAAAGTGCAAGCGAAATGTGCGAGAGAAAATCAATCTTGCACGGAGGGGGGAAAGTGGGGGTACTGAAAAACTAGGTGAACCGTTTCGGACGCTCGGTCCGGGCTACGTGCGCTGCTTGGCGATGGTGGCTGTGCGTCTGGTCCGCTAAAATTGCAATCACGAACAGGCCAGACGACGCTTTTGTAGAGGCGCAAAAAAACCTTTGTACATATAACTGGGCTTATTAAGTATTCGCCGCCCAAAGTGATTCTAGGCAAGACTAGGTTTTTTATACAGACAAAATGGATTCCAGACACGTTCATCCTTTGTGGATTGGTAAGCTGCTAAGTGCTGTCAAGTATTACAACAGCTTTATGTAATGCCTTAAAGTAGGTTTTAACTGCGTGCAGTACCTACCAACATTTAACTATAAGTATTAAATACAAATTTTAAGCTACGGATAGAGATAATACAATCAGGAACATTTTTACCTCGTAACTAACCACTTACTTATACAAGTACAATACAACAGCAAAATAAAAGTGAGAATAACTGCCAAATGTACTATGTCAAGTACTTACAAATTGTTCAATGAAAAAATAATCTTAAACATGTTGAAAGGGTTCTTTCCTTGGGCATCGTATCGGCATTGCCATACTACGAGGAAACGCAGCTAGCCTCATGGGCACCCTGCCCAGACCCTTGAATTTGGGCGACATTTGCAAATATAGATTTTTAGGTTTAGGGTGTATAAGAGTAACTCAGATTATGGTTTTAACTCTTTTCAATCTTTTAATTAGTACTTGGTTTTTTAAATTAAATAAATGTTAAAAACCCCCGACATTGTCATTTCAAAGTTCAATATTTCAAAAACGGGTGAATCGATTTTAATGAAACTTAGCTAAGAACCATCTCGATTAGACTAGCTTTCGATTGAAAAAAACCGCATTGAAATCGGTCCACCCGTTTGGGAGCTATGATGCCACAGACGGATACACAGATACACAGATACACATGTCAAACTTATAACTCCCCTCTTTTTCGTCGGGGGTTAAAAATCATTTAAGAGACCAAAGAACTGGAAACTCGCATCTCGATCTGGAGTACCACTTCAGCCGCAAAAAAGTTAGGACCGGAGGTTATGGATGCAATACAGCACAACTTTAAAACTCGCTTATCTGGTTTCTATTCTAACTAATATACATGTATCGTTATTCCTCTGATCGCGTTCCTGCGTCTTTAATTAATAATAATAGCACAAATAATTATAATTCAATGCGAAACGTTGAGGCGGAATAAGCCCTTCGTGAAGTGTTCGTTTAAAATAGAAACAGGTTTAATAAACCGTGAGCACGCGACACAAACCCGGCTAATAAAGAATATTAATTTCAGTTAAAACTTGGTAGTTTCCAAAAACATTTGTCAGTTAAGTTTGTCAATGTGCTTTATGAAATTAGCAACGACAGTTCATCGAGTATTAAATCGGCGACATGAAAGTTTTCAAGTCAAGTCAACTTCGAGTTATGAGTCGAAGAAATTTTAGCGAATAAGTTATTAAAAGGAAATGGAGCCTACTGTAACATTTATTGTCCTAAGATTTCTACTATAATGTTTGGTATAGATACATTTTCTTTCTCTAACTAAATCGTAAAATACTTAGGCATAATTACAGTTTGAAACTGTTTTGCGTAGGTTTCAGTAAGTATAATAGGGTTATGTGTGTTGTTACGTTTTGGTAAAACTTATTTCGTAACTTTACCCAAGAGATGGTATCAATATAGCAATTTATAACAAATACCTTAACCAAAGTATGCGGTAATGTAGGTTTACCCTTGAATTGCCGACACACGTTTCATAGCTATATCATGTCATCGCATTTTCATTTCATCGAAAGCTATTTTCCGACGTATTTTCTTAACCTTTTAATTTAAAAACTAACCTAACCTAACCTGTACAAAAAACATTGAAACTATCCTGAAATTATCCTGATTTTGGCAGAAAATAGTTTTCGATGAAATGAAAATGCGATGAAATGAAACAGTTAGAAAATGTTTGTCGATGTTTCACGCGGCTCCCGGTAATGTACCTACCTATGTATATGGTAATCGGTACGTAAAAATACTTAAATAACTAAAATTCTAATAACCGATGCACACCCTAGGCTATTATCTAATCTGTCAAGGTACATCTACCCCAGAGCATCCCTCAAGCGATGCAATTAACGCACACGACCCTGCACGCTCCCCCAAAGGGTTAAAAATTTGTTCCTCCAGTAACCATGCAACACATTACCCCGGGGAGTTATGGGGTGGCTTTTGTTTTACGTATAATGCACTCAAGTATAGCTTCAGGGGGGGAAACCTTGCGGTATTAACCCCCCCTCCCCCTTTTCCAATCGTTCGGGCGACCACACCAGCACCTTGATTTTTGACGTTAACCTAAAACCAACCATGTGATATGTGCCACTTTAATGTTCGGCGGAGTATAAAGAAATGTCTCCAGATTGCCATCTTCATGGCAGTTTATAAATAAACTAGTCTTAAGATTGTTTTTTAGTCGCGTTTACGATTATGTAGGTACTTTAGGACTGGTAGGACAACTTATAGATTTTTCTTACAGGAAACAGATGAAAATAAAAATACATATAGGTATTTATATAATTTGAAACTGCTTAATATTGTAGGTCAAGGCTAAAGAGACCTTATACTAAGATTCCCTGCAATCACGTACATAACTTATTGATTTACATCGCTTTGATACAAACTTCAAATTGAAACTGATCGGAATGTCGGTGTATTACATTTGATCAATTCGAAACACATTATTGATCTAAACACCGAAATTGAGCTATAAATAGGACATAAAACCACCTTTTATTGAACGTAAAACTGAAATCGCCTCTCCTCATCAAGTATTCAAGATTTAGCGACGAACTATTGTCGATTTGTGTTTAAATCTTTAAGCCCTCGGGCCCTCGGCGGATGTTTATATCTATAATAGCTTTATCGCTATACCTATGTTTATCGCTTTAACTATGATAACTACGAATTTATCTATGATCGATTTGCAGTTCTATAAGATTCGAAATAGCTATTTTCGTATAGGTATACCTAACGTTAATCGGTGAATGCGAAATACGAAAATAACTCTTTTGATGTAATTATTGTTATATGAAATGATCTATTAATAAATGAAAGCACACTTCAAACACGCTAACAACGTAAGCCAGTGGCATGAACGGAATACATTCCGACGTATTGTCACACCGTATCGCCCCGTGTCACACATAGTTGTCGAGCACAAACAATCCAATATTTGCCACGTAAACCTCGCCCACCCCACATTTGAATAAATGCACGCACCAAATTCACACCAGAAAGTGAAACCATAAAAATGATGCAAAAGAGCCGATTGTTTTCCAACTGTCCGGTATTTTGGCACTGTGTCGGTAATCAACTCCGTAGAGCGAGATATCGGAGCACCGCATTAGACTGTGTTAAGCGTTATGTGACTCCGTGCGGTCCGTGTCGGCAGCTGGAAAACGGCCAAGTCGAGTGTGGGGGCATTTGGGAGGCTTTTGGGTAGGCTCGGAGGGTCGGTTGCCTCGCGACACATATAGCAGCTCGGTCGATAATGGAAGCGGGTCGCGGCGATGCGTTCGGCGAGCAACCGAAACGCATACAATGTGGTATAGGTACTGAATAATTTAAACACGAAATGCTAGCTGGCGGCAAAATTACTAAGTAATGTTACGCGTAATGTTGAAGAATTAACGTAACAAGCGTGACAAAATCACGAAGCGTCGATAATTTTGACACGAAGAGCAACTAGATCGCGTGCGAGCAGCAAAGAGCGACATCCTATATATTAGCGAAGGAGCATTATAACGAGAATTCGAAGCGGCCATGCAGAATAACGAGATTCACCCTAGCCTCAGAGGTAAGTGGCTGAAGAGATCCAACGAATATCCGCGCGGTAGACGGTACTGGTGTAGCAGGGTTTGATGATGTTCGTGAAATAGAAATCAAAACTCTTTACAAACTAAAAACGTTTTTATGATAAATTCGGGTCATTTTTTATCTTTATATAATTGTATTGAGGCTTTGGTACACCTGGTGTGGCCATGTCAGCCTTAACAACTTACTCGGGAATTAATCACGATAAAACGAAACCATATACGTAACGTCACGTCCGAAACGTCATATTATTTCAACAATTAAGTACATTTATTTTAACGTGATTAAGTCTCATAATAATGTATGAAAATCGCGAAGGTTTAAATCAATACAAAAGATATTATCTTTTGATGACAGCAAATGTCACGGATCTCGTGCGTAAAGCGAGTGAGCAATTGTGAGACGATGAATGGAAAACAGCGCAAACAGATGATACGTTATGCAAATCTAAGCCAATTAGACAAAGGGCTGGGAAATGAAAAGACAAATGGACAAATTCTGTCTCATTTAGGGTTTAGAACCTTTTTTTACTTAATTTAAGGATCATTTTAGGTAGGTACTGACTAGCTAGATCGCATCCTATCACTTCTTTAAATGGCATATTTAGCTAAGCTTTTTCTGTTTCTTGTTCTCGCAAGCGCAAAGTACAGAAACAATGAAGAAACAGTAGTTGAAAGCCTACAAACATGGTGTATACTTCTTCCCGGCCATTCCTTCTAATTCCCTTAACACGAATTTTACGCAGATGAAGACACGGACAGGGGCTAGTTCAAAATAAATTTCAATTCCCAAAAAGCCATCTCCACATTAACTGCAAACATTCTCCGCCCGGTCCTCGGGTGACGCACTCCGCCCACCACCCCCGCTCCCCTCGCCCCCCTCGTTGCGTCTAGCACACTTGTTCGGAGCGACCTCGAAAAGTTACGACTGGAAACCTTACAGGAAAAACTCCTATAAAATCCATTGAAACAGCCCTGCAAATTAACTGCAATTAAGACTTCATTGTGAAGTAGGGTCAAACGGCGGTTGAAAAAAAAACTTCGAAACGTTAACGTTGTTCTAACAATGGCATTGTGATTTTTCTTTACATTCCCTGAATGTAACCTGAAGGAATTTTCTTCAATTGCGCAATATCGCGATGAAGTTCAACTTTTTCAAGGCTCGCCGTGTTTTGTTTTGAAACTGCGGTTTTGTTACCGTGTTTGCGTTTGATAACATCAAGTTGAGCTGTATTAAGGCTTGGAGTGTCATCAAAGTCCGCTGTTAGTGAGATTTGACAACAACTATTCAGCTCAGCTATTCCCCGGCAGCGCATTCATGGGCGACGTGACGTGCGTTAATTAACACCCGAATTTGAATAGAAATGCCTACCCGCATGCTATATGCATGGGGCTTACAGTGTGAGTTTAAGGCATTATTAAAGGAAGGCCCCCAGGTGAAATTTAATATCGGAACGTTTTACAGCCGCCGAATTTAGGCCGATGATATATTGCGGTTTCGGGCAAGTTTTTGTGTCGCCCTATTTTGAAGTGTGTTTATTGAGCTTGATTAATAAAATGTCCCTGATTTTAAAGTTCGTAGTAAACAAGTTACCTATACGTCACTTACACGTGCTTCTTTGCGGAAAACGTAATAAAACGATAACGGGTGCATTTGACAGTCTGTTTTTCAAGGACAAGCTGTTATGTTACGAGATAAGCCAAATTGTTTTCAAGAAATTTTATGTACCGTGATAAATTCAGACACTTATTATTTGACAACATCCATTATTTTTTTGTTTATACAGTTCTGAGTATAAGTTGCAAAGTTAGGCATAATAAGGATGTACGTAAGTAAGACCAATTAGTACAAGAACATAATGTTAAAACCAAAATAATCATCAATCAATATATATCGATGTATAGAAGTCAGGCATGTTCTGTGATGTTTCTTAAAATGTCTGCTTATAAAATATTTCCACGGAACTTTTCAGCGTCTACGAATGCGGAAAATACTTTTTCACTAATAACGCACCTTCAGAATGAAACAGACCCAATTCTAAATATTAGACATAATGAAAACGGGTTATTGACCGCGATTACCTTATATCGGGAGCTCATCAAACCTAATCGCGTAATAAGCGCGCTAATAAGGTAATCGCGGTCAATATCCCGTTTTCATTATGTCTAATATTTAGAATTGGGTCTGTTTCATTCTGGAGGTGCGCAATGTCGAAACACATTTCCACCAATATCTGCAATTCACAAATCGTTATCAAATTAAACACACGTCGTCTGAACGTTGCATGCAAGCCTCAAGGCCGATGGGGAAAAAAGTGCCAAAATTATCGCGACCGGTGTCAACGAACCTTTTATCAATTTAACAAGATTTCGCGGACATGCACGTTCGCATAGCCCGTATTGACACCCGGGCCACGATAATACACAGATAATATAATTTGCAGCTCGTTACGCAAATAATGCGACAGAATATATAAAAAAAATCTTTTGAATTGAACAAAAATTTTCGAGCTCCAAACGAACGAAAAGTGACGCTCCGAAATTCGTTCGCGGTAAATTTAACATTTTGATTTCTTTTCCACGCCAATTCTAGCTAGCGGCGTCTGACAATGAGGACTCTTTAATAAATTCTGAGAGCAAATCATTCGACAGGCAAATAGTCTACAAAGGCTCCAAGGGGTCTTTACCGTCCCAAGATTGATGACTCTACCAAAGTCATGGAAGCGTCTGACGCTAGACAAAAGTTCAAACTTTTGGAATTATTCAGACAACTCCCATCTTTTGTTTTAGGCACCCAGAGTTGTGGATAACCTGTAAGAAAACTGTCAAATTGAATATCTGAAAATATCTACTATTCTACAAGATGGAGCGACGACCTGGTAAAGATCGCGGGATCGCGCTGGGTGCGGAAAGCACAAGAACGGTCTGAGTGGAGAGCCTTGGGGGAGGCCAATGTCTAGCAGTGGACGTCTTTCGACTGACATGATGATAACATAACATACTATTCTCTAAAATAAATTATGTTTTACTTTTTTTAATTAGCCTTCCCGCCCTATTTCCCTTTCGATATTGTTAAAGTTTTTATTTTCAGATTGTGATCCGATGAAGACCCTTGTCTTAAAGTTAATAATACATCAATCCCAGTTACACATAGTAACGGAACATACGATTAGTTGAAACAGTGCGACATTGAAGATGGATCAATACTTTTAGGAACGTCAGTAAATAATTGATTCGTCTAGAAGGTAACATTTAGAAGGAACTAGTAAAGGGAAATAATTACAACCTTATGATGGGTATACTTAACAAAAGTTTGATTTTGAGGGCGATATTTTTTTATCGATTGTTTTTCAAATCTAAGACTTAATTTCTAGAAAATACAACATAAACTTCATCATTTTAGTATTTAGTATTGGCACGAGATGTTTTCGTAACCTCGGCATAATTTTTTTTTAAACTTGAAGGAAGACCTCAGCGTAACAATGATGTTGATGTGACAGTAATTCATTCAAAATTATTCGTAATTTTCCATGGTTTTTTATTAACATAAGTACAGAACTGTGCAGTCCTCTTATTTACATCAAGAGCTCTTACGGCTGAGCCCCATTCCTTAAGCCTCCCAGGCCATGCCCGCGCATTTTTCAACATTAAGGTCTCCTCACCGTGACTTGTCGGTTTTCCCTCCCTGTCCGATATTTCGTGCAGTTTGTAGTTTAAGTAAGTTCATTTCAGCGATAAAAGTTGTGCATCTTGACTACCAAGCTCTCGTGGATCCGCATTTTCAAGCTTATACGGGGTATATTATGTAGTTATACGGGCATATAAATATTATGCAACCTTATAATCGCGCCGTTTCCCGTGCGCGAGGATTCATTGCATCCGCGCCGAAAAATCGCCTAATCCGAGACCCTATATAGCATGCTCACATCGCGAATTAAAGCATAAGTATACCCTTTGTAACCAATACCTAGGTGTGTGAAAAATGGATGACGACCTTTTGCGCGGGATAATAGCTAGTATGGAGTCTGTAATGCCATATAGAACAGAATAAACTTTTCTGTTAAAAGAAACGTTGCACCCTGTAACTGTCCAGCTTACACATCCATACCAAAGTTCAAGTCGATGCCATTAACCGTTGAAGAGTTCTATCCTGCCAAGACAAACAGAATTTCACTACCAGATTATGGTACCGTCACCTATCTTACATAAGTATGCCAAATTTCAGCTCAATCCGACACCAACAAGAGGTCGAAAAATGTTTTGCAAATTCTGAAGTGACATAGTTACATACAAACAATGCGAGTTATATAAAAGTTTATAAAAAGGAGCTCACCTTCGCAGTACAGGGTGACGTCGGCGAGACTCTCCGAGTTCCAGAGGTTCGCAAACGACGTGGCCAAGTTTGAACCGAAGCTGTTCCATTTCAGGCAGTACTGCTGCTGCTGAGAGTCCATGCCAGGGCCGCCTCGGTTACCTTCCCTGTAATAGAAAAAAAAGTTCCTAGTGTGCTCTATAAAATAAAGCTAGTGTTTATTAAGAGCACATCAAAAAAAAACCTAACATAAAAAATATTGAATGAACAGCTCGGTTTTGATATGCAATTGGTATTTTTGCTGTGCAATCCAGTATTAAACAAAGGTGCTGTTAAATACGTATTTAAAAGAAATACGAGACACAATAGTGGCCACGATAGTGGCCACAATGTGACCGAGACGAAATACGCCAATGTCCCCAACATTTCAAAAAGCGTCGCATGAAACCTTAAGAGTTTTCGTCGAACACGAGTTCGCGATTTCCATTGGATTGTAAACGAAATTTATTAAAAAGTTTACCTCAGCTTAGCAACTTATTGCCTAACGAGATAAAGATAAGGAAGTGTCTTGTATAAAACGTGGACAAGTCCTCGGGAGTCTAATCTGTTGAACTACCAAGAGGATAATTTTCTCCGGTGTTTCGGTCCGTAATCTTCAAAAGAGCTCAATAACTTTCATTGGAATGCTTTTCGTTAAATGGATGTTAGTCATAACACTGCCAGGTTTTACGCTGTTACCGTTTCAGTTCATTGGCTTAGTTCGTAACGTTTCGTTAACATGCGAAACAAACTTTTTATGGCAGCACCTATTGTTCCAGTGCCCTAAGCACGACTTGTCGAATCCTGCGTCACGTAAACTCGAATAGTAAACTACAACGAGTTTGTATGACGTTTGGAACAGCGCCCGCCCGTGAGCGTATTTGGAACTAAAATTTAGTATGAGATTTCTCGATCTCGATACGATAACTGTAACGTAATGCAGGATTCGACAAGTCGTGCTTAGGGCACAGACAAGGCGTCTAATAGCACGAACTCTACACTGCATGAGCGACATACTATATATGCCTTTTTTTACGCGCAAGTCTACACATAATATAGGCTGATATCCCGGGATGTTGTTCTCGAAGATGACAGCGTTGCATTCATGGTTGTTTCAGTGTCGAAATATAACATTTGCGATACTATACAACAGCTAATTTAAGACTTTTACGGTGTAACAGCCGTGAATAGAGCTAAAGAATAACATCCCTTATTTTTAGGGTTCCATGATCGAACTGGAATACTCAGACCTGCAATCCTTTGAAGCTGTGAGAAAAACAAACATCTAAGTAACTTGATAATAATTTAACTGACGAACTGTTTTTATTATATACCCTGGACATTTTGTGTAACTACATTCGATCGCTGCGTGTAGCGATAGACACTAGGCGTCTTTGCAGGGTCATACCAGTTTAAAGCTTCGCATCACACATTAAATCAGTTTAAAAATAAAATCAATGTCCCAGGTAGATTCCCTGGCCGCGGGGCGGAAGGTGGCTCGACCCAAGGTCGCCGGGTGAACAACCCGTGCATGATCGATACCGTTCCAGGCACCATGAATATGTTATGACGGTGACCACCGTTTCCCACGGTGCTACCGCGGAAATGTACTTCGTACTTTGTAACAAACGCCTTTTCGAAACCTTCGGAACGATTCCGATGAGTCGCTCCTTGTGAGTGATAGCGAGTCGGAATAAGGGCGGAAAGAAAATGTTGAAGAGTGACGGAAGATTACCTGAAAGTGACATGCAGAACGAAATATCCTCAGTATCATGTGCAAGAGTACTTCCCTCCCCCCTCCCGACGGGACTCAAGGGAAGAAACTCAAGGGACGCGGTTGGTAGGACCTTGTACGAGATCCGTCCAGATCGTTACTACCATCTTACTCGCTTTGTTATGTTCCGGTGTGGAGTGTAAGACAGCCGGTGTAATTACGGGCACAAGAGGCATTTCATCTTAGCTGTCTAGGTTGGCAACGCATCTGCAATCCCTCCGGGGTGTCTGTGGCAGTGGTCAACACTTACCATCAGGTGACCACTTGCTCGTTTACCTTCCTCATTGTATTAAAAAGGGACTATGAAATCCTAGAAGATCTAGATAGATCATAAGCCAGTGTTCATGAATTCAAGTAAGGCGAAAGTAAGTTACAAAGAAAGGCGAACAGAACATAAAATGTGTTATAATGGTTAGTGATAATAAACGAGAAGATTACACGTGTAATACGGTTTATTAATAAATAATATTATTCAGACAACAACGAACGCCTAAATCTGTCATGAAACAATAATAGTCGTATTACCCCAAAGGTCACCTTTACCTTTTCAGAGAAAATATTTAACTCCTAAGGCTTACTTAGTTTTATTATTAGGCGCATTGTTTTGTTATATAATTATTACGTTACTTGCCAAGTATAATATTTTATTAGGTGACACCTACGCATCGCGTGAAAGACTACGAAAATCCGGTATTTTACCATCGTTAGTCGAGCAAAATTTTTCCATATATCGTATCGACAACTGTATGGCAAGCATTGTTTTAAGTATTAGGCAGACAAACAGTTATTCAAAACCAATCAATCTTACAGATTTGCTACCCACCTAATGGGTGTGGCGTGTAGTTTCCCTACCCGTAGCAGTAAGCGATCATTAGTACTTATTACACCCCACCGCATCAAAGTTTCCAAGCCACCCCTATTCATAGAGCCTCGCAGTTCTCGCTTACTTAGTTTTATTATTAGGCGCATTGTTTTGTTATATAATTATTACGTTACTTGCCAAGTATAATATTTTATTAGGTGACACCTACGCATCGCGTGAAAGACTACGAAAATCCGGTATTTTACCATCGTTAGTCGAGCAAAATTTTTCCATATATCGTATCGACAACTGTATGGCAAGCATTGTTTTAAGTATTAGGCAGACAAACAGTTATTCAAAACCAATCAATCTTACAGATTTGCTACCCACCTAATGGGTGTGGCGTGTAGTTTCCCTACCCGTAGCAGTAAGCGATCATTAGTACTTATTACACCCCACCGCATCAAAGTTTCCAAGCCACCCCTATTCATAGAGCCTCGCAGTTCGAATTTAAAATCTGAGGGCAGGTATTAATTAAATTCAATTTTAAACCCCTTCGTTACTTTAAAACGTAATCACTTAGAGTAAAACTGACAATCTTAAGTGTCGCGTAAACAAAATATATTGCGTGTCTCGCGATGGTTACGTTTCGTGTTAAGTGTTTACGTATGTGCTGTACTGTACAATGCTTTAATCAGGGCGTCTTTTGAATTAGCCACGGTCTAAGTTATTACAGAAAAGCTAGAAGAATTGTACTCAAAAAAAATCCAAAGTCTACACAAAGTACTAAGCGGAAAATTTCTATGTCCACCTAATATAGACGCGGAAAATCCCCAGATTGAAAAGAAAATTCCGAATCCTATTTCGAAAATGAAGTTGAGGCAGAAAGAAATAAGGAGCCGGGCTCGAGTCTCACTTAGCAGGTTTTTCAATAGCAGTTTCCCTGTTCCCTGCCCCACATCGTTTCCAGAGGATTTTCCTTATCTCTCCCTATGGCGATTAACGTTTGAAATGTCCGATCCCGTTCCGTGAATTTTGGTTTACCAGCGACTTTTATAAAAGCGAAAAAATTCGGCATTCTTAGGTATATAATATTTCATGGATCTTGTATTTCTAGACTCTAAATCAAAACCTAGTAAGTATTTTTTCTTTTAAATTAATTTTATTTTCGTCGACCTAAAAATTTTCACGCCAACACTTTTTCCTGAATCACATAAATACTACGACATTGCAATTCTATTAACCGTACATATATCCACCACTCCAAGTAATTAAGCCCGCGAAAGGGCACAACCTTAAGGTAAAACAATCGAACATAATGCCAAAGTGATACGTTGTCTAATACTCACTTCCCACTCCCACGCCTTCGACCCGCGCTGCAATATTTCATTTCAGAAACGATCCCAGTCAGGTTAATACACGCCACCTGTTACCAGCGACACTAAGGATCGCTATAATTTACAGGCTCTAACTAGGCCCGATGCAACCAGTCGATACGGTATCGATTCGATTCCCATCCACCTAACTGTACATTTGCATGCGTGCACGTACACGACTAGTTTAGGTTGAGCTGCGATGGCCGAAATTTGGTAGGCATTTCGTACGTGTGCGCGGGGTGGTGGGTAGAGGGGGGGGGCCAGGCAGTGCTGGCCGGCTAGGTATTTCGGCTGCGACCCGGTTCCGGCATGCAGCACACGCGCAAGCGCAGTGGGCGGGGCGCGGGGGGAGCGGCTGCATCGAGTTGCGCAAAGTGCCACGGCGCTGCAACGAAGGCCGGTGTTGCCGGTTAACTGACCCACTCCCTCAGTTTCGGGGGAAAACTAACCAACTGTTCCATTCCACGACGCCCTTGCCAAGTTTTTAATGAAGTCGTATGTTGTGAGCGATTACAGTGCTCTTAGTAAAATGTTTTCGATTAAACTACTAGGTACTATGATCACTTTAAATGTTAATCCTAACTAATATTATAAATGTGAAAGTAACTCTGTCTCTCTGTCTGTCTGTTTGTTACCTCTTCACGGGAAAACCGCTGCATCAATCTAGATGAAATTTGATAGGAAGATAGTTTGAATATTGAGGAATAACATAGGCTACTTTTTATTCGGGAAAATTGTATAGTTCCCGAGGGATAGCGATAACCGAAATCTACGCGGACGAAGTCGCGGGCAACAGCTAGTGAAAATATAAATACTATTCCTAAAGGTAAACTAGCCGGCCCATTTGATAGTTTATTCGTGTCCCTTTTATAAAATGCCTTTGGGTAGTTACAGCGAGTTACTTTTAACAGCTATCCCGTTCTGGGAGGTAGACGACTCCTGGGTAATGTTTTTGAATTTAATTTAGGTTACCTTTGAACATGTCATACCAATATACAAAGTAAAGTATGTGAACCTGTCACAGCCTTTGTGCCTAAGTCTTGTAGAAAGGATGCTGAATGTCACATTTGAAAAAAAAAAAGATATTAAAGGGGTTTTAGAACTAAAAGCGGGCAACAATAATTCGGCTAGTACCTAGTAGAGATGGGAAAGCGACAGTTATATGAACATTACCTCTGAGCTACAAGTTACACTAAGCGTGGAAACGTTACATTACAAAATTGCGTAGAAGTTTGAAATAAAAATAATTTGATGTCAGAAATGTACTTGAACCAAGTAAAAGTACTTAAGTACTTTGGTACTTACTAATCCTTGATCACAAAGAGGTTTTTAAGGAAAACATAAATAGGATAAACCTAAATCTATCAGTGCAATGTTCTAACCAGACAAAAATGTGTAATACACTATGATATGTAACACAATAGGTATGAGTAATGTAATTAATACATTACACATATACATTAATACGAGTGATTTATATATTTTCTATCGTGACTAACTCTACAAGCATTTGATCCAAATAATTTAAGCGGCAAACATGATTTAACAAAAAATTCCGGAACCGCAATAGGAATTTCCATAAGTTAGTCAGTTGGTACCTACTAAACCAGAGCCGTTATCACTAAAACTCAACGCTTCAGTTGGCCCTTTCTTAAACTACCTACAACTAGGGTGGAAGTGGAAAGTATACAATAAAGTATATAGCTTTAGGTTAGGAAACCAAGGAAACAAAACAATTCACTTCCAAGTATTGCAACATAAAACAAAACATATCAATAAAACTGCACCTATTATTCTTTTCGTAGGAAAATACAACGAAAATGTACCAATAGGCATATACAGTTTATTCTTCATCTATCAAATCGCGTAATAAGCAGGTACATACATTCTAACGGTTTCTAAACAAAGGCTTGCAGACTACGCATAGCCTCTACCTCCACAGCCGTATTCCGACATCCCAGCGCACAATAACCGTGAAACTGCAGAGAAACGTGACACATTTGTATGAAGCAAAAGTTTTCTTAGAGTTTTAGAGGAGTTTACTGAACAGAATCCACGCACTGCACATTCACTGATCCCCTTGTTTCCCCCTTGCTCGCGCGTATATCTTACGACTCGAGCATTAATCTTTGGGATTACGAATTTGTCTCTACTCGGCAACAGAACAGGGTTCAGATTTGCGTGTATTTATTTGCCATCTTTTATTACGGCGGCAATAGATTTGCCTTTGTAACTAGAGAAGCGCTCCGGGTACGTTCGTAGTCGAATTTAACGATGCTCTAAGAACGAGATTCATTGTTCTTATCGTAGTTAAAGCAATGCTTTGTTCGCATTTGTGGAATTACTACTTAAACGGCCGTTTACGCTCCGTGGGAGCTTTAAGTTAATTACATTACTTAAATTCTGCAAGGCTTCGGTGTTATAATTAGTTTCGAGTAAAAAGTTTGGGGAACACCATTTTATGGCTGGTTCATAATAAAATTTGCACATTTCTGAAAACTGTACCTACTAAAGCTACCTACTAGTTTAAGAGTACTTTAAAATAAAATATTCTTTAGTTGTTACGGATCTTTACATGCATGTATTACATTCACAAAAAAAATCTGTTGCAATAGATATAAGCAGGTCTCTATGTTTCATCAAGTGCAATTAACATCTAACAACTGATAATGAAGCATGTAATTATGTGATACTGTACATATGTAATGAACACAAATCTTTCACTAATTCCAACATCATTTCGCTTAACGGTCTCAATTTTATTGTTAAGCACAAACAGCAGAGCAAATAAACATTTTAGAGTTTCATTCTCTTAAAATCGTTTCTACTAGAACCTTAATCCATATTACCTCTTTTTCACTCACGAATTCATATGCATTGTAATCTTTTTTTATACCTATAAAACCGCGACTGACTGACTGACTGACAGAGAACGCACAGCCTAAACCAGTAGACCTAGAGACTTGAAATTTGGCAAACATATACCTTGAGTATCCTAGAGGTGCACTACGAAGGGATTTCTCGAAATGCCCACGGGATAGGGAACTGTGCCCTAAGCACGACTTGTCGAATCCTGCGTCACGTAAAATCGAATAGTAAACTATAACAAGTTTGTATGACGTTTGGAACAGCGCCCGCCCGTAAGCGTATTTGGAATTAAAATTTAGTACGAGATTTCTCGATCTCGATACGATAACCGTAACGTAACGCAGGATTCGACAAGTCGTGCTTAGGGCACTGGCCCATTTTGAAATATTTCACGGAGGCAAAGCCGCGGGGCATAAGCTAGTAAAGGCATAAAAGAAAGCGCATACGTCGGTAGCCCTAGCGTCGTAGTGGGTCAACGCGTGACTAGCGACGTCACTACCCAACTGAGTAGAGAAATGCATTCTGCGGTTGTGAAAGAAAGGCGCGGCACTCCGGATGACCGGCGATGCGTACACGGCGACCAGATTAACTTTGACCCCCTGATAAAAGAAGCATCGTCCATCGAGGAGGTCTCCTTTTGTTAGCTGGTTTGCTACTCAGCTAGATGATGGCGTTCGCTGCGTCCCGCGTAACTAGAACCCTTCGTACAACCAAATTGTACTGGGCCAGGGTTTTTTCAATTCTGGACGACTTAGTACTATGCTTTGGTGCCGTTTGCTCGGGAGATTATGTAAACTAGTGAGTTTCGACATAGACGCTCTCGTACAAACGGGTTTTCTAATTATTAATTTGAATTAGGCTTGCATCCGCGTGTTCTTACAGTTTTTTTATTGCTAGTATTTCTTTCCGTGTAATGTTAATGAGACATTTAATCAATCGTTAACTACTTATTGGACTATTAAGTACTTACTGTGGGATAATGAACTGGACGATCGAATACTAATAATAACAGTTATGCATCAACCTTATCAATCAGACGTGTTGACGCCGCCTAAGGAAGTGAGCATGACAGTTTGAAAGGTTTGACACGAGGCTCTGACATTGCAATGTAATAAAGACAAATGCATTCATGCCAACACAAAATATTTTCAGTAAGTAAGATACCTCACCTCCGAATCATGGTAACCTGGACACCTAAATCTATCTGAATTCCCTTCAGCCAACGCAACTGCATACGAGTACCTACATAACTAGCAAACAAAACTTTCTATGACGCTTTTCCTGCACAAAAAACGTGCAGGGCCCCACTGTACGCCGCCAAAATAGAAAGTTGCAAGACGCGGTGCAATGCGTACGCGCCGCTGCGCCCCGGCGCTGTGTGCGTGCGCTTGTGATTGTGGTACGCAATAAATATTCAAAGATGCCGCTACGAGATTAACAGAGGCCCGAGTACGAATATTCGAAACCTGCGTAACGTAATCATGTAGTAAAAGTTATCGAGAAAATTCGATACGATAACGTAACGTTACGCAGGATTCGAAAACTTCATGCTCGGCCTACTGCTGTGTGTAAATGTGTGTAGAGAAATATTTGACTGCTTAAGCGGGTAGAAACATCTTTTAGTTTAGTGACCACATAAGCATAAAAGCTCCCTCGAGCTTGCAATAACCCCCACAATCTTGTATTAATTAGGTATTGATGGTGCCCTGGTTTATCGTCAGTTTTTTTAGGTGGCAGAAGAATGCTGCTTAAAATAATAAGCTTTCTACAAAAAAAACAGGACGAAGCTTTTTTGCCGACTGTACTTTTTGTTGACTACAGGTGCTTGTGTTGTCATCCGAATTAATAATCTATAAAGATAATAATCTTTAGCAAATCTCAAGTCGACCCCATTAACCATTGCAGAGTTCCTTCTTGCGGAGACGATCCTGGCCGGCCCACCAGAATTTCTCTAACAAATTATTGTATTATCACCGGACTTAACAAATTTCAGCTCAATCGGATAACAAGAAGTGGTTGAAAAATGGTTTTCAAATTTTGAAGCGGACAACATACTCATAGTGACTTACATGTTTATATGCAAACAATGTAATTTAAATAAAAGCTTATAAAAATAGAGCAAGCGCGAAGTCTCCGGAAATCCCAGATAGTCGACAAAAGATTAGCTATTCAACTGTAGATTATTCAGGTAACGGCAAAACGCTAGACGAATACACTTACAACGATTCAATATTTAATAAATTTATTTAGAAGAAACAAGTAATCACAATGAAAAATATCTGAGAAAAAAAACTTATAACTGCAATAAAATAAAACTAGAACAAAAAGAGCTCCCCCGCGCGGCATGGTCCCTAAGATGCTGGCAGCATTTCCTCGCTGTATCGCAATGCTGATACGTTGTGCGAGAAAGCTGGCAGCTCTTCGATCCCCAGTGACATCAGAAAATCATTTACTTAATTAAGTACTTCTTTACACCATTACTCAGTAGATGAGCCTCGTTGGTAGGTAAAGCTGCTACGCGTTATCCTGCCTGTAACATTTGCGATCTACCTAAGTACCTATAAAAAGTCACGACACCAATTCGCAGCCAAGTTATTTTAAAGCAAAACTGTATCGCTGCACGTAACATCAATAATTACAATCGGAACTAGCTCATGAATATAATATCGGAGATTACAACACCATTAAATTGATATGATCGGACGTAATTAGTAAAAAGCAATAAACAAGGTAAGGTCATAAAATGTGCAATTAAGAACAAGTCACACGCAATGTTTGCATTTCGTCTGTGACAACTTTCGTTTCGATTTGGTTTCGTTGCATAATGTAGTGTTTGAACTTCGTCTAAAGTTTTCCGGTTAAAAAGAATTGAAAATCGTTTAATACTTCCGCGTTTTTCATTCAAAATTATAATTATTACGTAAAACGGAACTTCACAATACAATACAAAAACTCAAAATTGAACACCAAAATAACAAACAAAACAGAACAAAGGTACAACAGAAAATATAAGATAGCAATAGGCGGCTTTATCACTACAGAGCGATCTCTACCAGGCAATCATATTGGAATGAAGAAAAGAACAGATCAACGCAACGCGGATTTCCAAACGCAAGTTACCATACCAATTGCAACAAATTACATTTTTTTTATTATACTTATCAATAACTTAAAAACAAATAAAACACTGAAGACACTCAAGCATTATGAACTAAAAAACAATTACTTTGCTCACCCGCGACCACTAACAGCCGTACCAGCCGTACCCGTACCCGTACTAGTGGTCGCGGGTGAGCAAAGTAATTGTTTTTTAGTTCATAAATATGGACCTCCGCAAAATAACGCCTGATTCAATTAATTACTCAAGCATTATTTATGAATCAATAAGTTGGCCATAAATTCTAAATATAACGCGACCTTTTTATAATTCCGAATATGTCCACCTCACCTCAAGACTGCGTGTCCCTTCATAAATAAAGTGACAATGGATGTACTTGGTGTCCCCTGAAGTTCCGGGTGGGGTGACCAAAAACCGGGTGCCTTTCAAAAGGATAATCCTTGACCTAATTTTGGGACGAAATGCAAATACCAGTTTTGAAACATGACAACGGTCGCACACGGGTCAAATTACCCATTATTTGGAGCGCTGACGATGCGCTTTCGTAAAAAAAATATTCACCTCCCTACTTACCTCCTATACTCTATCACCTATTTATAACCTATGTAAATCGGTGTACATACAAAAAATGTTGTTTGTGACTTTAAGGAGCTGTTTTAGTTGACGGGATGTTTTTCATTTTGAATAAATAAATAAATAATATCCTGAATTGGGGCATGGGATAATTTTATTCCCAGGAAAATTACGCTTCGTGGAAATTTCGGAAAACACGACAAGTAGCAGAAGGCGCGAAAACAAATACAATAACAACTCCATGCAGCGCTTTGCTCTGCAACTGCTTCATTATTTTTAACAGATTTAAAAAAAGCAGAATGTCGATTTGTTAAGTTCTTGTAATCCTATATTTCTGGTATGTTTAAAAATATTTTTAGCGAAAAAAGCGAAAGAAATATTTTCGTCAAACAGCCCTTTTTGACTTCATCAATTTCTTGGTCACTTTCGTTGCTGATCAAATCACTTAGGTACGCATTTATTAAGGTCATCCTATATCAAAATGCAAGTAAAAATAGTACTTCAATTTAATAGCAACTGTTAATACGGTATATTAATTGTGATTCTTTTGACAGCGAGTAAGTTTTTCTTAATGTAATTGCTAAAATACTCATTAAAGAAAATTTTATGTACATAACGAAGTTGCAACTTACAGTTATTTTAACCATAAGTGGAATGGCTTCTATAAATTGCAATGCCACTTACGGAGGATAAAAACAGACTGTAAATATTAGTTTTGTTTCCAAATAATATGCTGTTTTTGAGACGATTTGCTACTCTACCTATTAAAACTTATTAGAAACTAATTGAATATTCCAATTGTAACAGAGTATAAGGTAGTTTAATACAGTTTTTCCTTGACACATGACTTAGTGATTTACATATTACAGTTTGAAATGACGTGGCCGTTATTTTTATATACCGTTATTTTTGATATTATTTTAACGAATACAAAATTTTATTGTTTCTTACATCACTTGATTGCTTTTTTTTTCAACAGTCATTTTCTGTTAGCCTCTGAAGGGTTTTACAGCTCACTGGAGAGAGAAGAGAATTGTCAGCAAGGGGATGCTTGTTGGCATGAAACATGCAATATTTTTACTACAAAACATGCACGCGGTACCAATTGACGAGTAAGACCCTATTAGGAGCGAATTTTCCTTGAAAAATATTAATATAGACACTTGTTATTATAATATTGTTTACGTTCGTTGCATTAAAATTATGTACTTGAGTGAGTAATGAAAAAATGAATCATTGTAGTTCGCACGTGCAGTATTTTAAGTAACCTTTAAGTAGGTAAGTTCAAGGATTTATTTGGTATTCAGCACATTTTAAATTTCTTACGTTGCTTTTCGGTTTGTATATTGCTATGAATAGTATTTTTTTGTAAGAATTAAAATTTACTTCCGTCATCATATCTGACTTTTTGTAAAACGAGTGTACATATTCACAACCGTAGGCAATCGACGCCATGATTAGATTTTCTGGCCAAAATCCCGACGATAATAATTGAAATCTACGCTAAGCTTCGGCTTTACGTATACGTCTCCAACATTGGCTCAAACATTGGTCGTCGCACACAACTACGAGTTTATGCACACTGACGTGCGCCTTGGCCTCGGTTGCGTAAGCGTCGCGCCTCGAAGGCCCTCCGAGAGTGTCCTTGGCCCCTCCACTTGAAACCAGCCCTTCGGGACCTCTGAGGCCATTCGGAAATGAGGATTCATTATAACAAAATCAGCTAACGATGACAAGCTTCGCCTACGTAAGACCGGAACGTGGGCGGAGATAACATTGGTGCAGAAATGAAATTATGCATAGTATCTATACAGGTATTATTTTCAATCAAAACACCCGTTGTTATAAGATTCATTGAATCCGTGCAAACAAAGCGGTTTCGTGCACAAAGTGTTTCGTAGCGAAAGTTTAGATGGCTCTACGCAATTTAAAATTACGTAGCACGATCGCGGGTCATTTTCTTAAAAAAAAAATCATGCTGTCATTAACATACACAATTTACAATAGGTAAGGTTTTTAAGTGTTTAAACATTCCGTTATGAAATTACTGCAAATGTTTTTTCTCCACTACTTTGAGAGTAACTCATAAACTCATGCGCGCATCACGAGTAATTTCTAGTAGATAAAGTTAATAAACTCGACTCAAGAAATTTACCGCCCTATAGGGTTCAATGCCGTTTGCGTTATTTCTTCACAAGTCAAGGTGAAAACCATCTGATTCATCAACCGAGACCGTAGCTACAGCATTTTCTAGTTGTTCAGTGTTGCCTTAAAAATTTCAGCACATCGCTTATCAGCAACTCTAAAACATGTCGTTACGTTTAGCCTGCTGCATGAAGTTTGTTTAGAGCGTCTAATCAAACCCTTATCTGCAAGAAGACGCCGAGTGCGGTAGGCCTACCAAATGTAAGGTTATCTCCCTGCAAAGATAAACACGTGCCGAAACACAATTTTGTTTCTAGCCGGTTCTTAGAAACGCATATAGTGGCGAATAAAATAGTCGTGTAATTATATCAAAGACGTTACGAGGAAGGGCTGTTAGGCCCAGTGACATCATCATGAGTCGTATGCTTCACGCATTTAGGCTGTTTTTTTTTACATTTTTATCTGGATGCTAGGTGTTTTCCTGACAGCGCTTAAGAATCATTTATACTACAGCGTATAAACATATTTGGCTTTAAATTACAACGGAAAAGAGAACCTAGTTTTCATTTTTACACTGCAATCTATAAATGAATGCATCACAGTAGAAATAATACACACGAACAGTTTCATATTAAGCGGTTCGTATATCACACTTAACCTATCTTCACATCTGCGCGCCATCCAATCTATGATCTAATAATTGAGTTCGAATTTTAAAAGTACGTTCGCGGCAGCGGCAGCATGGTCGCGCTTGGCTCCTATTGGTCGTTAGGGCTCGCTCGTCACGCGCACGGAAACGCAGGCGAGTATAACAGAAAGATTGTACTATAAATTGTAGAGCCGACCTTCATACCTACGCCGGAGCCACACAATGATCGCTATAACACAAGACCGTAGCAATCCAATAAAAATACCACACTAGTTTAAACGGTGTAGGTTTTGTTCCGTGAAGCTAATGTGGCTTCTAAATGCATGCCAATCATGTTAAAATTCAAGGTAAAAGACTTGAAAATAAATGAGTCGGTAGGATTCAAAGTGCAAGGCGACATTGCGGCATTGTCATTGAATACTGAATAGTACAATAGGGTTTGTTAGAGGAGTATTAGTGATACAAGATGTGGTGTAAGAAGCGCATGCGACAGCAGTTGAGGAGTCGAGCGCGGGCTGCAGGGCGGCGCGGCCGGTGCGCCTGCGCGGCCTGTAGGTGCTAATCGGCGGCCACGGCCCGCGCGGGGCCACGACAGTTTCTATGCAAATGCTAATGCGTTGCGAGACCAGTTTTGCCTCACCGAACGGTTCCGGGCCTACTCTTGCGCACGATCTATTCACGCCCATCCGTAATCTTCTAAAGCGTATGCTGTTAAACTGGATTTTTTGATGAATCCATTAAAAACTATGCCCTCTCGCATTCGACAGGATGAATAGCCGTTGGAATTTGTATATGAATTCAGAGTCAACAAAATCTCTCAGTGAACCGACTCGATAATAACCCGGACAACGAGATCTTGAAAAAATAGTTAATGATGCAAGATCGGTTAAGAAAAAAAAGAGTAGATATGGTTGCCCCATTATCAAGTTCAATAGCCCCAAAACGACAGCACGTGTATGCAAAACCAAGAAAACGGCGCAGCTATGTGCAAAATTGCCCTCTCTCTGGATCATTTTAAGGTGCACTCTACGAGCGAGCCCCGCGCGCTTAACATTTATCATATGCTGCGAGGTATCAACACAATTTGTCAGTGACATGTCACAGTAGGCACTCATTAAATCAGTTTGTCTACATGACATCTAGTCGGGAGGCCTCTCTACTACAACTTCTCTAACTTCCTGGTCTAAACTCTATTTCTCTTGTCGATTTTTACTATTTTTCAAAACGCATAGACCACATTATCTAAACTACACCTATTTATAATAAAGGACAATACTTTCCTCGTATCCATGTTAAAAATTCCAGAGTCCTTGAATCGTTAATAGAAAACCATTAGACATGTACAGAGCCGCGCACAAATTTCATAGTTTGTATCACTGAGTGTGTTTTGTTCACTTGCGGTATCACTGTGGCTTACACTTTAGTTTGACACCGTGTGTAGATTGGAGTGCGTATTCACTTCCGCATACTGGAGCGCGCGCCCGCGCCGACAACCGTGGCTCGTCGTAGTCGCTGAGAGCCGAGCTCGCGAATGCGACCGCGCGACCGCCGAAAACTCTTCACGCCGTCCGAATGCAGAAAAATTCGGACGCGCCGAGAGGGGGGCGCTCTACGACTATCCGAAACTTGCGCGCGTACGTGCAACGCTTCGCTATGAAAAAGTCCAAGGTTAACTCGCGCTGCCAAAAAAAGACACGCGAAATGAAAAAAATTATGGTTAGAGAGGCGCCCTCGCGGGCTCGGTGCAGCGGTCTGCACGCGCAGCGGCGCGCGCGTCTCCGACGCCGCCTGCTGGCCCGAAATAATCACGAACCTGCTTACCTAGCTGCTACATCTAGCCACGCACTCGTGTCCAAATGAAACTCAAATAGGTATCAAGTGTATGATTCATTAGGAAATTAAATATAATAGCTTCAAAATTAAACCGTTTTTAGGGCACCGTAGTCAACAGGGAACAGCCATGTCCGTCCGTCTATCCCCGGCTTGGCTTAGAGACTCTAGCTACTAGAAAGCTCTGATTTGGCGTGGATATACATATTAATCACGCCGACAATGTGGTAGATCAATATTGAATAAAAATGTGGCAATATCATAGTATTATTAGTGCTTAGTAATTTATTTAAAAGGAAAACATGACAAACTATGTAGGCTTTACTTTACAGATTAACGAGTAATAGTTGACCATTTGATCAACATAAAATATAAAAATCCCTTACATTGTAAAAAAACACCTATTAAAATAAGGTCTGCAAGGACTTTTTCGTAACAGCTAGTACTTAATCCTGGGCGTGTCCGATACGCTCTTGGTCGGCTTTTTATTAAATTCATTGAAGACTTTTTAAGTAATGTAGAGTCGGGATGAAAGTCGTTGTAGGCAAGTCAGCACCAAAAAGCAATCTTGGTGACAGGCCATTTTCCGAGATTGAATGAGAGCCCGCATCAAAAAGGCAGACGCAGTCAGTCCTCGCGACCATAGCAGAACTGATGATAGAGCATTATCCCGAATCAAAGTCCGGACTTTCTGTTTGGAAATCATTATTACGCTAGTCAGTTATTCCTATCTTTATTGTATAGGTACTTCGTTTATTTTAGCATTAAAAAGGAGGTAACAATTTTGGCAGTCTTTTTAACCCCCGACGAAAAAGAGGGGTGTTATGAGTTTGAACTGTGTATCTGTGTATCTGTCTGTGGCATCATAGCTCCCAAGCGGTGGATGGATTTCGATGCGGATTTTTTAATCGAAAGCTAGTTAATTCGAGATGGTTCTTAGCTAAGTTTCATTAAAATCGGTTAACCCGTTTTTGAAATATTGAACTTTGAAATGATAATGTAGGGGGTTTTTCAACTTTTCTAATAATTGAAAAACGCTTTTTAAAAATAAGTAACCGCTACGTATAAAATCGTAACATAATAGAACAATATATCTCATTGTTATTTATTTGTTACTTGCTGTTACTAATTTTAAAAAGCGTTTTTTAATAAAGACACGTAAAGATTGTTACCTTCTTTTTAACCAACTTCAAAAAAAGGACGAGGTTCTACGTTCCACTGTACGTACTTTTTTTTTTTTTATGTATGTTCATCGATTACTCCGTCAATTGTAGACCGATTTTCAAAATTTTTGTTTTAATTGAAAGGGTATACTCCTGAGGTGGTCCCATTGTCACCAAGTCATGATCTGATGATGGGATCCCAGGGAATTCGAGGGCAACCCTCAAATTTTACAGGCACGTATCATGTGTTTCATATATTTTCTAAGGCTATTCAAGTATTTGCGTCCGGTAGTCATCATCTTATGTTGATGAGCTGATGATGGAAGGTACAACTCCTTAGCGGTTAAGAGTTGGAGGATAATTCTGAAAATGTTAAATCAACGTAAAATTGTGAAATAAAAATCTTTTAACAAAAAAGTAAAACCACCTTCAAAAAAAACCTTAGAAAAAAAACGTTAAATAATCCTCTAAAATAATGATAAATAAATAAAATAAAATAAAATGCGTTTATTTCTGACAACAGAAACTAAAGCCTAAAGTTTTATGGCCTAGCACTAAGCAGCAGATATATGAAGTCGGTGCTTCATTCAAAGAATATGCTGCTTAGTGCTAGGCCATAAAACTTTAGGCTTTAGTTTCTGTTGTCAGAAATAAACGCATTTTATTTTATTTTATTTATTTGTCATTATTTTAGAGGATTATTTTACGTTTTTTTTCTAAGGTTTTTTATTGAAGGCGGTTTTACTTTTTTGTTAATTACCAAACTTTTTTTCTTTTTAATAAACGAGGTAGGTATAGTTTATTTTGTTTCGATTTTTCGTAGTTTTACTATCACGATCCATTTCCAGAATAGTGTTGGTGGTGACATTTTTATTTAAATGAGACTTCATAATCCTCGAAAGTAAACTTTTGCTCATTTTGTTCACTAAATCAACCATTCCAAAGATCCATTTTTTTATTTAAAAAAGAGTTTAAAAAACCCGTAAAATTTTTATTTCAAAATGTATTATCTCAAAAACGGCTGAACCGATTTTTACGAAACTTAGCTAAGAACCATCTCGATTAAACTAGCTTTCGATTAAAAAAAGCCACGTCCAAATCCGTCGATCCGCTTAGGAGCTACGATGCCACAGAGATACACAGATACACAGGTAAAACTTATAACAAAATTCTTTTTGCGTCAGGAATTAAAAAGACACATGTTGTTCAACGTGACAGGTCCATAAAAGTAGCCAGATCAAAACTGAGACATTTGCAGCGTAGCAATGACAATTGACAATTGATGAATATCAATACAACGCGCTACAATTTAGCCCAACTAAATTTCAGTGGCCTCGCCCCACGCACCAGTTCCGTGTATGTAGCATAATTATAAAATGCAAGTTTATGAAGAATAACAAATTTCAATACTGACTCTGTTTCCTTATCTATAATAGCAAGGCCACGTGAATTATGATAACGTCCGAATTAGAATACAGGGCGTTTGTATTATACGATGCACGGGGATGTTACCAAATATTGGAACCGGTCGAGATATTTTCGAGGAACCACACAAAGAAAAAAATATTGTATGTGGTGACTTATTTGAAAAAAAAAGTAATATTTGCGTAAAATGTTAAGCGTGTACGCAAAATTAAAAATAACCGTAAGACAGGCCAAATTTAGAGCGTATTTTGACAATACTGAAATTCGAAGCCTGAAATGTCTGAACGACAGATTCAGACTCGTGAAACGTTAGGGAATCAAGTTACAGCGATGTTTTGGCGAGCTAGGAAACAAATACAAAAGCCCGAGCACGAGTATTCGAATGCTACGTAACTTAATCGAGTGGAGCGTTATCGAGACAATTTGTATGACATTTGGAACAGCGCCGCCCGTGGGCGTATTTGGTACTAAAATATAAAATATGAAGTTTCTCGATAGCGATACGATAACGATTACCTTACGGAGGATTCGTATATTCGTGCTTGGGGCTCAGAGTTTGTTTTCTTTGAGCTTGAACGGTAAAGTATGATATTGTGTAACGAATTTTAATGATTCCGCCTATAGCAACAAAGGGTTTACAAATTCTTGCACAGTTATCTAATCAGCTCTAGACGCACACAAATGCACGATTATCAGTATATTATTTTAGAAAAAACAGTGAATTATGTGAACTTTTTCCCTATTGTTACTAACTTCTTATAAACCTTTACATGACTATACCGACCACGTTAATACTTGGCAAACGGGCCTAGGGAAGGCTTTCAATGGTTTCCCTTCGTTAGCCCAAAGAATTTTCTACATAATTTCACTAGCCCTAATTTCCAGTATTCCGAACGCTAAGTTCGGTCGAAGTTGTAAATTATTTTTTTATTAAAATAAAACAAACCTAATCTGCCTATATTTTCAAAATCATGTAAGTACAACAAAGTTTCCGTTCAGCTTCCGAAAATAGGCTTAGGGAAAATGAAAAATTTTACTAGTGATTATGACTTTTCGGGGTTTTGAGGTGTTTGCTTTATTCAATACGTTACAGCTCCAACCCTGCCAGAATAGTTTACGTCAGGACGTTTATGATACGCACGCCTTTTTGTATATTGACGCTACAAATTTAAAGTAAGGTGGATATAGTTTAAACAAAGCAAAAATCATATTAATACTGTCTTAATTAATGGACGTTTACTTTTGAGGTATCGTTTCTATACTTCGTTCTAAACTAAGCAGGTTAGGATTATGAGACCTTTCAGTCGGTAAGTGTTATTTTACAAGATTTGTTTATTTTTAATGCGCAGCACGTGATTTTGTCTAAGCTACAGTAACTGAGTACAGTCGAGTTCTAAAATATCTACATATACAGTCAACAGTTCAAAAATATCTATACACAACCTTATTGCCAGTTACATAAGGTCTGTGTTTAGATATTTATGAACCGTTAGCTGTTCAGATATTGGAGAACTCGACTGTACATAATATGAAGGATATCGGAAAGAACATGTATTGTCTAGTCACTTATTTTTTAAAACGAGATTTAAATCTCAAAATGTAGATCACTCAATAGACTACAAGTTACCATTTAGTTACACATACAAATATTTATGTGACTTGTCTTTTTTTATCACTATAAAAAAGATGTTATGAAAATTACATGGATAATTACATCGTTGAAAACTTTCAAATTGCGATAACTCAAAAAGTTGCTAAGGTGTCTAGACATGTTCTTTCCGTATACCCTTCATTATACACTATCTCATCATGTCAGCCGAAAGACGTCCACTGCTGGACGGCGGCCTCCCCCGCGGCTCTCCACTCAGACCGGTCTTGTGCTTCCCGCATCCACCGCGGTCCCGCGATCTTTACCAGGTCGTCGCTCCATCTTGTTGGAGGCCTACCGACAGCTCGTCTCCCGGTCCGTGGACCACTACACTATCTATTTGCAAGTTATACATTCAAATCAGTTAAGAACCAACGAAGTTTTTTTTTCAATAAATTAATTTCTATAAGATTGACAAAGGTTCGACCGCAAATAGTCCCGTTTCATACGTCTTATTTCACGGCAATTGGTGACCTTGCTACAGGTCGGTTAATCTCGAGTACGACGAATCTATTTTCCTGTATGTGAATTGGCTATTCCCAGAAACTAATACGTAATTAAATACGGAAATTAACATGGAATTAACCGCCCACCCTATTATCCCCGATTATTGTGAAAACTGTTATTTATTAGTCACTTAATGCTTTTACAATAAATATTTAAAAAAATAGGGTGGACGATTAATTGTGCCGTTGATAAAGTTACGAAAACGCCGCGCAATATGTAATCGAGCGCCGACTGTCGGAGATGGCGCCAAAATATGATCAAACACAACGCATCGCCGAGGTACCTCTAAATTATTACGACCTGTGCCTACACGACGTGTTTCGGAAACGCACGCTAGTTGGCGGTAGTGAGCTGTAGAGCCTTCCTTTAAAGCCTTTGTCAAAGGTTCCGAAGTGTTACCATGATCTAGATTCATCGTGCCTGTTAAGAAATAAAAAAAAGCGTAACCTATATTATCGCTTACAACTTTTAGTCGCGTTTGTCGGTTCGTTTACTTTTTTCACGGTGGCTTTCAGGCGCTACATAGGTATACACCTGGACAAATATTAGCGCATGCGTACATACAAACCGTTCAATGTCAAACTCCTGCAACTGACTTGATAAATAGGCTCCGGTTGACAATGGCACCTGGCTTCAGTTTACATTGAAATGTATTATGGGTCGAAATATTAGAACGATTTCGTGATAGAGGGAAAAATGTACATCAAATGATTTTGCGTGGTTCATGCCCATTTTAAGTTAAATTGACAAGCCTTTAAGTATTTTTACGATTATTTTAAGGATGTACCGATTAAATACTAAATGAGTTTAAAAGGAAGTTTATACACAATTTGAAAATAAAAGTGAATTAAGAATTTAATTAAATTAAGCAACGTGTTATTCTGATCCAATTAAAATGTGGCATTTTTACAAAAACTCGGGCAAAGACCACGCTTAACACGAAGTAATCAAAATAACGTATCACCGATGAAGACTAAGATTTTACTTCAAAAAAATCTGTATATTTTTATTCTATTTTAAAATGTATAATAAATTGATAGAAAATCCAAACCTCATTTTGTCCATCAACCATGAACACATAACAGCGGACAAAGGAAATGCACGTATCCGTTCAAACGCTGCAAACGCTGTAAAACGGCCATAATTACGCTGATCGCCGCCGAACCGAGCAATTTCGGGCCCCAACCGCGCGTCCGAGGCTTCCGCACCGTACTCGTAACAGCCGTAACACAGAGAAATATGCAGCCGCCGTTTACTCACGTTTAGTGTTCAGTGCGACATCGGCGGGGCTCGGAGCGTGGACAGCTGGGCTGCCGCCGGAGCGCGGGCCTAGGCAAGACGTGGGACTTGGCCCTGATGCAGCGGCGCCGCGGACGCGCGGTATCGAGGAAGTAAGTCCGGGCAAACTGTCAACGCTCGTGCGGAAATCGGGCGGCGTCCGCAGCGCGCAGGCGCGCGGCACCCGTCAACAGCCGCCCTGCAGCCGCGGCCCGGGGGGCCACCCCGCCAGGCACGCACCTACCCTTTAAATCGAACGTCATATCCCGCCACACCGTTCGCGCCACCTCCGCCCGCTGTAATTTCTGAAAAGCGCTGACTGCCCCCCTCGATCCTAAAAAATGCATTGCGCAACTGTTTTATAAATTCCCAAAAGTCTTTGTTTGTCCAATCAATTATCCACCCGCGTACGTACAGGGCATCGGAGCGGAGACGATACTGTGTAATTGCGGCGTGCGGGTTTTTACAGACTATTTTCAACTACAATGTCTCCCTAAAAGTTTTACTTGCGTTTTATTGAGGTGCGACGGCGTGATGCCGGCAGAAATGTACTCGGCCGAAATCTCTTGATGGTTTTATCGTTTTCCTTACAGACGCAGTGTCAGGGAGGAAAAATGAAATATGCAGGGGCTGAAGATGTATAAATATTGCCGCAAATTTCCCTTTATTGAATCCTGACAATTTTCGGCCGAACCAAAGACGTTCGCAATTTCCTGGAAATATCCCTCAACGACACCCTGCCGTTAGTAAAATTTTAAAATGTAGTATAAATAAAACGGGCGCACAATATGGCTCGGCTTTACATCCTATAGGTAATAAAAAATTGTTCGTTAATGAAGTCATCAGCGGGCACGGGGAGGGTTGTGGCGGTATTGGACCTATTTCAAAACCTTCATAAATTGGAAAATATTTTCCCGTTAGACTTTTACTCAAACAAGTATTTTACGCCTGGCTAATTTGCTCTAGATAGCGAGATATTTAATTTGGACAAATATTGTAAATGTTTTCCATGTATGAGAAGGTTCTCTGTGCTTCTTTTGGGAAACCTAATTGGTAAACAACGATTTGTGTACCTAATAATAACAACCTTGGCAAAAATAAATCATAATTATTAATTATAGAACGAAAACATTAAAAGTATCCTTTTCGTAGAAAATTTGCGTAAACCTTGTTGACAGTGAGATTCAATTCAGAAATGAACAAAACAGATTAGATATCTATACAACGCAATTAGGTTGACAATCGGCCAGAATACTGACTAAACTAGTTGTGACATTCGAAAATCATTCATTTAGCAAAACATTGGCCCTGACATTTAGACGGATCTGTATGAAAGCAGAATGCCTAAATCCTAAGGCTTGAATTAGGTGATGTAACAAATTTAATTTGCAGACTTGTCGTAAAACCAGATCGTCGACTAATTTCAATCGAATACATTTTTCGAAGCCGCCTAGGCTTAATAAAGCTTAATTTTAGAAACTCTACATAAATTTTCTAAAATGAACCCGAAATACCTATGTAACTAACTAACTTTGAATACCGACTGAAATTGTTGAGAGCATACCTGAATGTTTTAAAATCGGGAACGATATGTAATCCAACATCACAATATCGTCGGGGTAAATTGAGATACTAAATGTGGCATCTATAGGTACTCGAACAAAATTGACAAGCTCGCTTTAACCGCCAACGCATTAGAATTTGCACGTGCCGCCATTAGGGCGAACAAAAACCAAACAAGCAGTAAGGTTGATGCTACGTTGACTTGACTAGCGTCATCTGTATCTCACAAAACCAATGCGTGGACTAAATTTCTCGCTATACGAATCATTTAACTGAAAAAAGAGACAGCATCTCTCATCCGTGCTGATAAAATGCTGTGCATACCACCCTGAATTGTACGGATATCTCTTTCAGCCAAACCGTTTGAATCAGGACTATAGGCTTCACAGTAGGTCATAGTTTTTTTTTAATATATTAGACAAAGGATGCAAAGTAACAGGGCGCAGTGACGCGCACACGAAACCGGGTTACTGGTTGCCCAAAAAATAATGCAGCCGCTGCTCTCTTTTCGGAAATAGACCAATAACTGGGTCAAACGATGCGCTGGTTAATTTCGCTACTATTATGCGAACCACGACTTTTATGGTTTCGGTATTGACACTTCATTGGTGCTTGAAGTAAATGTTTTTTACTGCATTGTGACAGAGCGGGTGGAAGCCTTTTAAGGAATTGAAAATTTGTAAACTCCTTTTTAGACGAGAATTTAGTTCAAGTGGAAAATAAACTTGTAGTTATTTTGGGTATGTCATTCAATTTTCTTTTTTAAGTTACTGGTAAGCTACAATAGGTGAGTCCCAAATAGGTATGCAATAAATTGTAATGCTGCTTTCATAGCCTTATCATAGAAAAAAAAAAGTCGGAAGATTAGAAAATGCATTATAAATAAGCGAAGTGGAAAAAATATGTTTCACTGAGTTACGTCAAAGCATAACTGAATAGCATTGCATGGAGTAAAATATGACACGATTCTTTCAAAATAGATCAGCTAGTTAGTGGGTTAATAGATGCGACAGTCCAAATCCCTACTTCTTATAAACCCACACGCTAATATTTATGGCCTCAGCGTCACCATTCCTTGCACCAAATAAACTCGTATATTAAACAAGAGTAATCTTAGAAAAAATAAGCACGCAAATAGAGATAATTACAGTAGTAAGTGAATAATTATTTAGTGAGGGAGCGAAAGGAAGGCCATAACAAAATGACATGTAGGTACCTAGACGGCAATAAATCTAAAAAACTATAAATTTTGTTACACAGAACAGATCTAACAACCAAGGCACTTATGCATTGAATGCCATTTACAAATAAAACAGCTTGCGCATTCGTGTGTTTTAATTTCCAAGTTGACCTCAGCCAGGTTACAATCAAGACACTATTAATTAATAAGGTCGTAATCAGAAAAGGAATGTCAAATGACCTAATTTTTTCTAAAATTCAAAAATCAAATTCAATTTTCTAAATTTTGCTTCTGCAAAGCCATCAATTTATGTCTCAGTATACTTTTGCGAAATAAGTTAAGGAAAAAAATGCTTTAATTGATATTAAGACAAAGATTGTCCTGCATGCCTATCTCTAGGCGTAAAATCGAATTTGACGGCTCTAAAATAAAACTGTCAACAGATCCGGTGTAATTTATCATTACTACAATTTTCTATTGATTCAGACGTACTGATAAATCAGTGAGGAATCCTCGAAAAAGAATGCATCGGCGAAACATCCGCGTCGGAAATAGCCCTAGTCGTAGAAAGTGGGTCGATCGCGATTTTTTTCAGATGGTCCGTAAGGCGGCTACACACGCGCCAGGTAACTGAAAAAACGCATCGCAATTATACGGAATTATAGTACGGATATCGCGTAATTAGGTACGGAAGCACTCACAAGGAAAGGTACCCAACTGTCCGGCTCCGATTTCATTTATTTTTATATATGTTAGAGAGTAGTCTAAAATAACGGACGCGTATTATTTTTTTTGCTGCTTAAACAATCTAATCGGAGAAATTGTCCTTCAAAGTACAAAAACGTGACCAAACCCTCTATCTTCCGTAGAGATAAAAAAAATGCTAGTTAATTACTGACTTGATTATAATTATGTTGGAGAACATGAAAAAATAAGTAATAATGGACCGGTGTTTTGTTATTTAGGCTAAAATTCATATTTTCCATAAAAAAAACACTCTTCAAATTAACTACCAATTTGCTTTAATCACATATCAGTCCACAGTAGGAAAACAAGTAGGAAATTATTATAAAAATTAATACAAAACAGTTTTTTTGACGTATTGTGAACAAAGCTTTATATTCTACGCGACTGCCCTACATAAGTCGATTCGATCTGTCTGCTGTTAATGGGAACGCAAGTGTGACCCAAAGTGCGCCCAGTGTAAACACACGGTATACGGGATATCACTTTCTTTTGCTTCATAATTTATGTCGCTATCAATATATAATATAATTATTTTGTCCACATATTCTACCTTCAATTAATGGAATGCCAGCTATGAAAGGTACTGTCTAAGACGTCGATTACATGTAATGTCTAAACGTAGGTGTTTGAAAATATTATATGTTTTTGTGTGGTTAAATGTGTGTAGAATTTACCGCTACATCACTCACAAAAGTCTCGCGCAATGACTGACAGATCATACATCGGTTAAATAAATATAGCCCAATCATGTGTAGATATAAAATATATAAAAAGAAAAGTCCTGTCTGACTGACTGCCTTAGCAACCCCCATCCCAAATCCTTCGACCTAGAAAGCTGAAACAGCCTAGAATTCTTGCACAGAGGTTCACTTTATGAAGTAGAACAGGTTTAACCCTTTCAACGGCAACGACGCATACAAAAGTTGTCATCCACACGCCGAGTTGGCATAAGTCCACGCGGTCCGTAGGTCGCATTTACACTGTGCAGCCGGACGCCTATAAGCGTTGGTGGCGTCGTAGGCACTTCGGCTCATGACGCTTTTAAGCGTCCTTGGCGTTGAAAAGGTTAAGGTTTAATATGTACTCTTCAATAGAAATAAAAGGACACATGTTTTATTCAGTTTTGGATATTTTACCTCTAAGTGGAGTAGGTTTAGGAAAAAGCGTTATTTTAAAATTTACGACCACAAAACCTAAAGGGGTAGGGAGGGATTTTGCAAAATAGTTATATACGGGATAGGGATCTGCGGGCTCGCATTGACTGAATAAATAATAAATATCATGGGACAAATTGACACCAATCGACCTAGTCCCAAACTAGGCAAAGCCTGTACTATGGGTACTAGACAACGGATAAACATACTTATATAGATAAATACATACTTATATACATATTAAACATCCAAGACCCGAGAACAAACATTCGTATTCATCATACAAACATTCTGCCCCGACCGGGATTCGAACCCGGGACCTCAAGCTTCATAGTCAGGGTCGCTAACCACTAGGCCATCCGGTCATCAAATGCGAAAGAGACGAATGTTTTATGTTGACTATATCGTACAATACAATCATTATTTGAATCATTCGTTGCAATACTATACAATACAAAAATTCTTAAAAAAACACAAAACAGTACAGAAAAACAGGTACAATAGGCGGTCTTATCGCTTAAAAGCGATCTCTTACAGACAACCAAAATACAGAAACCAAGATGAAGAGGCACTTACTCTCGTTACTTTGCGGAGGTCCATATTCATGAACCAAAAACGAATTATAATGACTCACCCGCGACCATACGTGTAAGTTAACTACGTCTATGCGACAAAAGCATGTTCCCATGCAAAACCTCCCCCTCAACTGCCACACGAACACATGTCACACAGACCCAACTATCACCACCACTACACCAATACGCATGGACACATTTTGGAACTATCTATGAGTCGATCAAAAGTACCATTCAACGTGCTACCAGTAATTCTACAACTTTCTTCTTCTTCTTTTTCAGGCTTTTTCTATCCACTGCTGGATGTAACCCTCTCCTAATCTCCTCCACTCCGACCTATTCTCCGACTTCCTGAGCCAATACGGTCCGGCGTAACTCTTTAAGTCATCCGACCATCTCATCTGGGGTCTGCCCACACTTCTTTTTGTGGTCCGCGGTCTCCACACCAGCACTCTATGGGCCCAACGATTATCCACTCGACGTGCCACATGCCCTGCCCAGTTCCATTTCAGTCCTGCAATACTTCTCAAGATGTCGGTAACTTTGGTGCGTTTCCGGATGCATTCATTCCGCACTCTGTCTCTCAGACTAAGCCCTAACATGGCTCTCTCCATGGATCTCTGAGCGATTTTGAGCTTTTTAACCGTGTTTATTTTTAATTCTACAACACAACATAATAAAGACGTAGTATAAAAACCTTACCCACGGGCCAGGCAAAAATCAATCTTAAGACAATGTCATAAACATTTTGACAGAGGAAAGCTTTTCTCACTTTAACTATACCTACATACAATACAAGAACTCTTTACTGAACACCAAATAACAAACAAATCAGAAAAAAGGTAGGTACAGTCGAGGAAATTAATTCCTGACCCAACGTAGAACATTTTCATAGTAAACGTCATAACGATTTTCCTTGTCAAAGCTACGCGATGTCACTATGACGTTTACTGTGAAAAGGTTCCATGGTGGATAAGGAATTAATTTCTTCGACCGCACAAAGAAAATACAAGGTAGCAATGAGCTAAGACATTTGATAGTTAAAAGTTTAATGCAATTGCAAAAGTGAATAGTGTTAATGTTGCATACAAAGTCTGTTCAATTATCGGCGCATTATGTGTCTAACGCGTAATGTACGCACATTATTCCGTCGTTTTTGCATCCCATATATATTCAAAAACAAAATACGGAACCGAACGCATAAAGGTTGGCTTCGATACGAGAAAGTATCGTCTTTCGCATGCGTTTCGAATCCTGGCATTATTATAGTATTATGGTTGCCTGGCAGGGATCGCTCTGTAGCGATAAGGCTGCCTATGGTTAACAGTAATTTTATGCATACGGGCAACTGTACGACTCTGTTTCCTCTTTGACAATAAATAAATAAAAAAATACCTACATGCCTACACTTGAACGTAGAACCTCCTCCTTTTTTGAAGTCGGTTAAAGACGTAATAGTTCTTAAATTCAACCTAGGTATATGGTAAGTATAATTATAATAAATGTAGCGTACGTCTCCTTAACAGGTGAGATTAATATTTTTTTTACCCCCGACGAAAAAGAGGGGTGTTATAAGTTTGCCATGTGTATCTGTGTGTCTGTGTATCTGTGTATCTGTCTGTGGCATCATAGCTCCCAAACGTGTGGACCGATTTCGATGCGGCTTTTTTCAATCGAAATCTAGTTTAATCGAGATGGTTCTTAGCTAAGTTTCATCAAAATCGGTTCACCCGTTTTTGAAATATTAAACTTTGATATGACAATGTCGGGGGTTTTTCAACTTTTCTAAGTTGGTCAGGTTTTAATGGCATAGGATGCTCGTGTTGAACATTATCGCTACGGCACGGCGTAGCACTAATTGCGTAGCTGTTTTCGCATATCTTGTTTACTTCACGCAATTTCCTTACTTTACAATCGTTACACAACAACATACTTCTGATTATTTTTGAATGGATAAGAAAAGGAAGAAAAATAATCGTAAAGATATGAGGCCGTCGAATTAATTTTAACAAAACGTAGCTGCAACGTGCGCAACCAATAGCAGCAATAAAAACAGTGATAACTCCATAAAATGATCGCCGAATTATTTCACAGCAAAACATATTATCTATTACTAATCAAATGACATCCAACCTTTGCGTAAATGCCCGTACGTGCATGTGTTCAAATTCAAATCGTATCCGCGGGTCGCGGGCGGCGCGGGCGCGGGGGGAGGCAGCCGACGCCGCTGCGCAAATACGATGCATACAATGCCTGCCAAAGATCGCATCCACATGCCAGCGACAAAATCGCGGCACGTGTAACGACGGGTACGAATTCGACAGCACCAAAAAATAATGCACCTTGACACAAAGAACACGAAAAAAATCGACCCCAAGCATTTGCGAGGTCATCAATTTTAAGGGAAAAATTCAATACACTTTATCGTACTTTGGTAAAGCTTAGCAACATCCAAGTTTGGCAGAGGCAAATTAAATTTTCACACAATGCACGAATCGCGTATTCGAGCGAGCGATTCGCGTCCCCAGTGCGGCCCTGTAATCGCATTGTGCGATAACGTCATTCACGCACACACGTAAGCGCTAGCCGAAATTCGTGGATGTATTTTTCTAGTCGCTGTCGATGTGTGCGCCGCAACGCCGGTGGCGGCGCGACGGGGATACGCGGACCGCCACGCGGGCGAGGGAGACGCAGCTAGCGTTATATAACGCATTATTTTTATAATTAACAAGCAAAAATTGAGAGATACGACCGTGCGACCCTGGGCGCGGGCAGCGACCTAAGCGAACGAAATTTGCACAGATCAGATGTGGGCGACCTCGGTTAGAGCTAGTTGCAAGCGGGACGCACACACGCAAGCCTCCCATGCACACACGCGAGAGGGGGAAAATTCTCGAGTTCCGCATTAGAGCCTACCTGCCAAACTATTATACCTACCTATATGCAACCTCTATCGATTTATGCGCTACGCTGAATTTTAATCCGTTACCCGACTAGCTCCCTGCCAATTAAACAGTTCGGGGAATGGTGCTTCGATTACGTGACGGATTCATATCGAAACGAATCCACGCAAAATAAAACTATGCCATCACTCTTATTTCTTGACTGCATCGTAGTATCTCATATTAGATAGTATAACAATGAAGCAGTAATACTTCGCGCTGTCATGAAAAGGCCTTCAATATGCGTGCATGAACATTGTTTTGAATACTAATCTGTTGTTATTACCGTAGATTCTTTTTTGTGTAGTATCTACCTACTTTACGCCTCAAAAGTGTTAAGCATTGGTATCTGCTTTTTGCAACAAATTTAGTGGAAGCATAAAAAGCAGGTATAAAATATTTCTGACCACACAAGTAACATTGATTGAAGTAATTTCTTCGTAAAGGAACGGCCTTTACAGTTTTGCCATGTCCGTCTGTCCCCGGCTTAGTCAGAGACCCTAGCTACTAGAAAGCTGTAATTTGACATGAAAATACATATTAATCACGTCAACAAAGTGGTAGATTAGAATCCGGAAAAAAAAATAACGCGGCGTATCGTTGGATAGGTCTTAAAAAAAGTTGAGAGAGCGCAAAGACCATTTTCCGATTTAGGGATGAGTTTGTGAAAAAAAATTGCTCTAATGTGCAAATTTTTCTTGAAGTCTAGTACTCCTTAAATTAACTAGTTAGTTCCCATAAATTATCACCTAATAAAATAGTTTAAAAAAAACACTATTAAACTCTTATTTGCCGTTTCTTTTTTCATTATCATTTCATACCCGTTCCTAGTACATATTACTTATTTGTAAGACAAAATATTAAACCGTTTGACATTAGTCAACTTAAAAACTTAAAACAATCCAAAGCACAAAAAGCATGATCATAAATAATAAGTTTAGTATTTACTTAGTCTGAATACTAGGTATCGTAGAGCTACGGCGTAGCACCCGTAGACCCTAGGTCTCAGCGTGAAAGACCTAGGTATCGCGCGTTAGAGACGACGAACAGTAGCTCCAGAAGGTCGAGCACGGCATTACGAATGCTGCGTAACGTTACGTTTATCGTATCGAAATCGAGAAACTTCGTACGAAATTTTTAACCGACTTCAAAAAAGGAGGAGGTTCTACGTTCCACTGTATGTATTTTTTATTTTATTTTTTAGTTCCAAATAAGCTCACGAGCCGGCGCTGTTCCAAAGGTCATACAAATTTCTCGATAACGTTTTTACTCGATTACATTACGGTGGATTCGAAAACTCTTGCTCGCCCCTCAGGACTATCATTCAACCTAACTTAATGTAAACTATTGTTACAGAAATATTAAAAACCCCCGACGAAAAAAAAAAGCCGACAAAAAAATCCTAATATATAGTAAAAAACGTAGAAAAAAAAGCCGACAAAAAAATCCTAATATATAGTAAAAAACGTAGAAAAAAAAGCCGACAAAAAAATCCTAATATATAGTAAAAAACGTAGAAAAAAAAAGCCGACAAAAAAATCCTAATATATAGTAAAAAACGTAGAAAAAAAAAGCCGACAAAAAAATCCTAATATATAGTAAAAAACGTAGAAAAAAAAAGCCGACAAAAAAATCCTTATATATAGTAAAAAACGTAGAAAAAAAAAGCCGACAAAAAAATCCTAATATATAGTAAAAAACGTAGAAAAAAAAAGCCGACAAAAAAATCCTAATATATAGTAAAAAACGTAGAAAAAAAAGCCGACAAAAAAATCCTAATATATAGTAAAAACCGTAGAAAAAAAAAAGCCGACAAAAAGAAAACTAAAAAAAGTAAAAAATAATGCCTAATATATTTTGTACAGTCGAGGAAATTAATTCCCGACCCACCATGGAACCTTTTCACAGTAAACGTCAAAAAGACATCGCATAGCTTGACAAGGAAAATCGTTATGACGTTTACTGTTACTGTAAATGTTCTATGGTGGGTCAGGAATTAAATTCCTTGACTGTACTTAATGCAATAATTCGTAAATGTAAAAACGGGCTTATCAAACATATTTCACAACGATTTTCGCAGAACTGCGTAATACTTGAAACGTGTTTTCGCAAAGCTGTGCATTTCTTAAAATAGACTCGACCAAACAAATTAATAAATGCAATTGACGTGCAAGCGAAGTAAATTATTCAGCATTTTTAGTTTAGTATTTTATATCACAAGTGTTATGATGAACGATCGAACTAACGAACAATAGGAAAAAGACAAAATGCAATTGAGGTACAATGACATCAACGTTAATTTTGCCTTTTGGTGCGTAGTTGCCAAAACAATTAACAATTTCAACAATCGTGTAATGAACCAAAAACAGATATATCAATTCTTAAAATTTATTATGCAATATATGTGTTATGTACGTTATTTCTTAAGGATTTCATTATGGAACCATGTAATTAGGAACGTACAGGCGAACCATTCGAGTCCTGCCCCCATACTACGGAATTCGAAAATCGAAGTTCGTATCGTATCGTCCCGCTCACTCTCGTGTTTAATAATATTAGATTGAGAGGGACGGCACGATACAAAGTTCGAATTTTGCCCTTCGTAGTTTGGGTGCTGACCCACCATAGAACGTTCTCACAGTAAGTGTCATAATGACTTTCCTTGTCAGGCAATGCGATGTCATACTGACATTTTCTACTAAAAGGTTCTACAGTGGCTTATAAAGCTATAATTCAGTTAGCTTGATAGCACATATTATGACAGAAAAAACGTTATTGCATTTCAATTTCTAGTTGAGTAGTATCTCCAGTAACGCGTATTTCTGCAATCTTTTCCAACTTGATTATCCATTAGTGTTTATAACAAAAGAAGCTTAAAATAAGTATAAATAAAATAAGTAATAAAAAATATTATGAATTGAGAGCCTCCTCCTTTTTTGAAGTCGGTTAATAATACCTAAACATGTCCTCGTACCACAACCTCGTACAACTGAATAACATATTTTATTTTTTCAGATTTAACACTATAAATATGCATAAAGCGACGTAAAACTTCAAAAAGTAGACAAAGAAATAGTAAATATTGAATTACGCGTAATTTTGCGAAGTCCATTTCAATATGTACCTAAAGACTATTAGAGCTTTGATACTCAGCGATCACTTTTTTAAAAGGTTATTCCAACACTGGTATTGAAATTTGTGCAAAGCGTAGGCCCCACGGGCCTCTTCGCTCAAAAATCGCAATCAAAAGGCCCTCTTCTCGCCAGGGGGCCCCTAAGTCGTCTTGCCCACGTCAATTTCTTGCCATGTTACAGACACATGCAAAAACTTCTCAATCATGACGCCCTAACAGACTTGCAATTAGTTTTAGACTTTTTCAGAATAATGGAGCACAGAGCGGGTGTTCGTTAAAATAAAATGTTACATTAACCGGCTGAAGCTATGACTTTTCAAAATTGTTTTTAACTTCGCTTCGTCTTAACTTAAATAAACCCGCCGCCAGTCAAATGTTGCACATCAATTTTTCCCAAAATCAAACTAGTTCAATTGTCATCTTCTGTAGCCTTATTGCGTCCAGTATTAGCCGTACCTACTTCTCGCCGACAGGTTTGTTAAGATTAGTAATGCCTAGGTAAGACCAGGAACTGTGATTATTATTGTCTATATCCAAAAGGCAATAGCCACAGCGGCACAAACGCGTTTAAATTGACCTCAAACAGCCTCAACCTTAACCGTAGCTTTTGTACTATAGGCAATATCCTCGATTCTCTCCAAGTAATTACTAGCTCTCAACCAAAATGGTTATCAATTCTTTCACGCAGCAGCTTCATTGCAAATCATTGAAAGGAATTTTTAAAAGCGAGAATTTTCGGAAGACATTTGCGAATCTTTTCGAAGAAGCGGCTTCACCCAAAATTGTCCGTCAACAAAAAGAGAACTCTATTGCAAGATTTTTAAATTTGATATTTCGTTATTGACTACCGTGAGGTTAGGCCACTCTTCCGCTGGCAGTTTAAATTTTAACTCATCGAAACAGGCCTACGACAGACTGGTTTTGCATACCTACCAGCGTCGCGTCATCTCATAGCTACTCTAGGCGTGGCGTCATTCTTGGTCCTGTGGCCTTATTCTACACAGTCTACTAGATAAACTTAGGAAAACCAGATGATCTATCTCATTCTTACGCATAAAGAACAGTGCGTGGGAAGCGCATACACCACCGGCGGTAATATCGTTTGCATATGGCTTTCGGGTCCCTTGAATAGAGACTCTGAGGCCTCAGCTTTATATCTTGGCAACACAACCGGTACATAGTTACAAAAAAAGAAAGGCTCTTCTAAATCATGATTAGGTACTTGTGTAACGTTGGTAGAATAGTGTTGCACTCTTTACTCAATGTATTTTTTGGCATATGATCGCATGATACATATGTACGTTTAAGTGACTCTACAACTCTTATGCCTTGGAACTGAAGGTTTGAAATAGCTTGCCGGTCGCGGAGCTAAGAATTTATAGGCGATGGATCCACCACGGAAATGTAACGCAAATAAGTCGATGTTTCTCTCACCGTGTGAATGAGGCTTTATTCCGTGTTTTATCAACTTTTTACATAAGTGACTTGCTGAGAAAAACGGTAAATAGAATTTTGAAAATTGTACCTGACAGTTTTTCTTTTAAGAATCATCTAAATGATCTTTACCAAGAGTTTTCCCAAAGGTGTAGTTTTCAGGGCCTTCTTATTGAATATACTTTGCACTTCATGACTTTCCCACAACTTTTATTCATTGAAATGTAAAGACGTACTTAATTATTACTGGATCCCATCCCATGTGACTTTTCGAAAGCTTAAAATACCAGTAACTGAGGAATCAACACCGTTTTTTACATTTAAGCATTCAACACAATACATAATCATAACAATTACTTAAATTGTAATAAAACTGTAACCGCTGCATATTTTTATAGAGAGCCGTGTTCTATTTATTTACTTACAGCACTTCCCAGAATCAACGCACCACCTCCTACCAACACAAAGCACACAAGAACCTAATGTATTGGCGATAGTGCAAATCACAATAGCTCTGTGTTCTCATTGTCTCCCAAGTAATACCTAATACCTATGAACTTGCCGTTCGGCCGTGAACTCAGCCAGCTAGCTGACGTCACCCCAACCGACCACTTGCATAACATTAGCTCCAGCAACACTTCCTAGTAAGGCATGGGTTTTTATTTGCATTGTAAATGTACAATTTAGCTTGGACTATGCATGTTTTGAATTTGTGGTGTGATTCGATTGAATAGGAGCTATTGAGAGTCAAAGTCAATTTCCACCAATCGTAGGCCAGTAGCTTGTCTCTTATTGGTGGGGAATGAGAATGACAGATAGACTTCACTCGACACTAGCAACTAGCGATACGCCCTCATTGAGACGCACTTCGGTAGTTTGATTTCTTGTTTGATTCACACGCAGCAGTTGACAAGTCTTCGGATATAACGTACTACGGCATCGTCAGTTCGTATGATAACTTTAGATTCTTATTAATTACCTAGTTATAGGAAAAGATTTTCACTCGAAATTACAAAAAATATCAACCGCACAAACCTTCTACAGCAAACGGCGGTGCCGAAATAGCCCGATCTCAGGCCCCAAATCAGTATTCTATCACGGTAGCCATTGATATCTAGGAACAAAAACTTTGCATGCGATGAATAGTTTACTTTCGCATACGGACTCCACGCGCCTCTAATGTTTAGTTTATTGCCCAATCTTTCTCAACGCTCAACCAAAACAAAAACCAAAATTGTAAAACGCTCAGGGAAAAAAACTTGTAAGTAAATACCATATTAAGATGCTACAAATAACTACGCGTATCATAATAGTTCCGTACACGCTGCGAGCCATAATGACTTCTGTCGTGAAGCAGTAAGTGTCAGAACTGAATAATAAGAAGTGAACGCATAGAAGCATTACGTAACGAACTTGAATCGATGTTCACGGTCATGGTTTACTTAAAAGGTCAAGTCCTAAAGATTGTATCCGAGGTGGAAGCGAGATATCACGTGTACAAAGCACACGAGAACGTAAAAACAATAAACTTTTAACTTTTTGCGTGACAAATTAATTGAATATTACAAACGTAGGTAGGTACCCAATATATTTCCAATTAGTCGAGATTCGTTTTAAGCCTTAATTAATGGATTGTGAGGGCAATATCTAGTTAGAGGCTTTTGGATTTTCTGCTGATTTTGTATAGATATGCAAAATAAGCGTCACAGAGCAATTATTAATTTCGTAGTAAACCGCGCCACACAGCACGATGTGTCCTCGCGTAGTACGTATTAGTACGCAAACGCAACTTCGCGAAAAGAATAAACTACGCCATTATTCCCGGGTCGTTAAACCTGACTAGGAGGTTAAAAAAAAACATTTATAAGTTCCACCGTAGTCATGAATGAACAAAAACATCTAAATTCATATACGAACGAGAAACAACAATTACGCCAAGGCCACGAAAGCAAATAAGTAAGCAAATGTGACTTTAAAATATAATAACGCGAACTCGCTCAGTATTCAGAGGAAAAAGCGATACTCTACTATTGAAAACACAATTGGTATTAATAGAAATGCGAGTCTTTAATTTGTCACTGTGCTGATAAAACGAAAGCGAGTTTTCCGCGTGTGCAGAGTTCCACCGATACGGAAATTAATTATTTATCGCTTCGAGCCGAAGCATTTTGATCTTTATAATCAGGGAGCGGCTTAAAATCCGTAGCTGAGAGTATCAAGGCTTGGCGGTCTCTATAGCAACGATCCCTTTGCCGGATTTCCCAGGCCGTTTTAGTTCGCTCAGCAATTCAAACAGAATCCAGAATCATACTTCCCTAGCGGATGGTGGTTCTGTGGACCGTATTAATTTACGAACGGTGCGATCCAACATCAAATTTGGAGCAGTTTTATCACATTGAATAGGTCCACGCCGTAACGTCAAACGCCTAATTATCTTTAAAATTATTAGCCGGCATAACTGTTACGATGTTTGTTAAATTTCTAAGTTGTTTACAGTCACAGACTGATTTACACAACGTTTTAATTTAAAAGAACGATGATGTTCAAATTCTCACCACGCATAAGAGTTGCATACTTAATTGTCCAACGAACATTTTAAATTTAATTCTGTTAACACAGTGCCCACAAAAATTAAATTGACTTAGCCAGATGGACGGCGATAGCCACCTACACTTTACCCATAGGCAAAAATGATGATCGATGAACAGCTATCAGTCACCACTAAACAATCACCCCTTGACAGATCTAACCAGAGGGTTATTATAACTTCGAAAGTAGACAGTAACTCCATAATGGATAGATTGAAACTTTACACAGATATATTATAAATGAAACAGAGATGGAGTGGTGTTGGTATTAGTTCAAATTCAAGGGCGAATCAATAGTTCCTTCGACCGTGTTTGCTACAAACATTTATGTAATCTTAGGTGCTTAACAAGGAAGGGGGGGCATACGTTTATTCATCATCATCATCATCAAACTTAAGAGTTATACTCTTTTCGGTGGAGTTTCTTTCTCCCTCCTAAAAGCCAGCTCCTTGACCTCTTGATACGATACGACACCGGCCTTCTCCTGTATCTGGTCCATAACTTCGCCTAGGTCGACCTCTTCCTCTCTTTCCTTCAATTTTTCCTTCTAAAATGGTCTTAAAAAAGTTGTCTTATCGTATGAAATGTCCAAAAACTTGAGCAAAATTCCAAGTTAGGTTGGTTCACCTCCTGCCCAGTTTTCCAGAATAGAGACAAGACAAAGAAACGGGCACAAAACAATAACATAAATAAAAAACTCGTCAGCCCACATCGCGATGCCATCTTGGGACAATGTATCAAACCTTTTGGAATCAAGCCCAAAAGCCCAACGGACTTTTTGGCTACAATATACGATATTTTCCGCATATATTTTGTTAGTTAGAGAACCAATGCATGTCCCCAGGATTGCGACTGGATGGGGACATAATCAATAATGCTAATCATTAACACTAAATAAGGATCAATTTAAATAATACACTATTCATAAAAGGGCGATGATATCTATCATTTAAGATGACGTCGCTTCATGTGGGCAACACATTTATGACACTTGATTTCAAATGAGTATGTGATTAGAACAAAAAGGTCCTCAAACAATTTTCAAACGTTGCCAACAGCAATCTTGAATATTGTTAAAGCAAAGATTAAGGGACAATTGAGACACGCCTAGACGAGAGAATCGTGACTCTGCGAAGTACAATGCAGTCATAACCATGTCGTGTCTATTTTTGTCTTATTATGACTGTATGAATAAGTCAGAAGGAAGTGCAGAGCGCTATGAACATGTATGATTTACGGTTGGGCAAACTATTGGTGCGCAAGGACCAATATAAATTATAATTCTAGCTTCACGAGTGGTCGTTATAAGGGTTTGTACAAGTTTTGTTTCATTTATAGGGCTTCTTAACGGGGTATAATTTTCGCTGCAATATGTGGCCGGCAACTATAGGAGTCTTTGTCTAGCTTTCATAATAAGAGTCAGACAACAATAGTTGCCGTCACATATTGCAGAAAAACGTTACCCATTTAGAAGCCCCTTTACGTAAGCTATATTGCATAATATACCTCATCAACTCCTATCCACATTTGCTCAATGCCTGTTCAAGGAATCAATCCAGAAAATAATAGAATCCCCAAATGAACATCAGCTTCTAATAGATAGTTATATTTCGAAAGCCAGTTTCCAATTAACCATAAAAAAAGAGTAAACTAAGCATTTTTACTACCACTCTCACTTAAAAACTATGTGCTTATGAATACCATCGTTCGCCTAAGTCGTTATCCTCATAGTGATAATGAGGTAAAGACACTTCGAAATAAATATGCGACGAAAGCCCAATGCATTCAAAATGCTCGCTCACCCATGATAGACACCAGTGCCCCATCTATCCGAGCATTGTCTATGAAGCCGAGGAGGGGGGGAGGGGGTGTGCGGGCGGAGGTACGAAGTTCGGAGGCCCGGCGCGCACAAATAGCAAACTGCGACTTGGCATACAGCGAACATCCCAGGCAGGGCCGCACTTGGGACACTAGAAGAAGCATAGACTAAAAATCTATTTTTTTCCTAAAAGAAATCTATTTGTGAACTAAAAATAATTACTTTGTGAGCTAAAAGTAAGTAGGTTTTGCGGGTGAGCCAAGTAATTGTTTTCAGTTCATAAATATGAAACTCCGCAAAGTAACGCCTGATTCAATAAATTATTTAAAATCTATTTGGTACACTCAAATGTTTTTAACCGACTTCAAAAAAGGAGGAGGTTCTACGTTCCACTGCATGTTTTTTTTTAATGTATGTACATCGATTACTCCGTCAATTGTAGACCGATTTTAATTATTTTTTTTTATTCGAAAGGTTATATTCCTGAGGTGGTCCCATTGTCACCAAGTCATGATTTGATGATGGGATCCTAGGGAAATCGAGGGCAACCCTCAAATTTTACAGGCACGTACAATGTGTTTCATATATTTTCTAAGGTTATTCAAGTATTTGCGTCTGATGTCATCATCTCATGATGATGAGCTGATGATGGAAGGTACAACTCCTAAGCGGTTAGGAGTCGGGGGATAATTCTGAAAATGTTAAATAATTATTCGAAAGGGTATACTCCTGAGGTGGTCCCACTGTCACCAAATCATGATCTGATGATGGGATCTCAGGGAAATCGAGGGCAACCCTCAAATTTTATAGGCACGTATCACGTGTTCCATATATTTTCTAAGGCTATTCATTTATTTGCGTCCGGTAGTCATCATCTCATGTTGATGAGCTGACGATGGAAGGTACAACTCCTTAACGGTTAGGAGGTGGAGGATAATTCTGAAAATGTTAAATCAACGTAAAATTGTGAAATAAAAATCTTTTAACATAAAAGTAAAACCGCCTTCAAAAAAAAGCCTTAGAATAAAAACGTAAAATATCCTCTAAAATAATGATAAATAAATAAAATAAAATAAAATGCGTTTATTTCGGACAACAGAAACTAAAGCCTAAAGTTTTATGGCCTAGCACTAAGCAGCAGAAATATGAAGTCGGCGCGGTGCGAGCGGAATATTTTTTGAATGAAGCACCGACTTCATACTTCTGCTGCTTAGTGCTAGGCCATAAAACTTTAGGCTTTAGTTTCTGTTGTCCGAAATAAACGCATTTTATTTTATTTTATTTATTTATCATTATTTTAGAGGATTATTTTACGTTTTTTTTTCTAAGGTTTTTTTTTGAAGGCGGTTTTTGGATATTAAAGCAACATATGAGCGTATACTTAATAGGTATCAATTTAATGTACGACTTACATGAATTCAAGCAATTTTTAGTCAAGCTGTATTTGAAAACTTGTTGAAACGTTTATGTGGAAAAACAAGAGTGCTTAAACCCTTTCGGCCATTTCAGAAAACTCCGGTGTTCTTGTAAACTCCAATTCAACTCTATTTATTAAGAAACAAGAAAACTTTTTTGATTAATTTATTAACCTTAGTGATCGTTTCTAAATTAGAATTCAAGTGATTTGATTACGCAACGCTCAGATACAATATTTACGTAGCCCGATTATGTATGTATGTTTATTTACCAGTTTTGGGATCCTAAGTAAACTTACCTAGATCATGCCAACAGAAAATACTGTCACGGCAGTAAAATACACAGCCTACACTTTCTTAAAGCAAAATTTTACATTAAGAGTTTTCTTTGCGTATTTAACGGAGATTCCTATTTAAAAAAAATACATCAAGATATGAGGATATCTTAGGTTGAATTTATTTAGCATAAGCCAAAATCGTAACTTGGTCTATTCACGTCAAGTCTGGCGAAAATTTACTGCAGCACGGATGACAGAAGCCACTATTGAGTAGCGACATCTACAAACAGTTTCTTTCCTCGAGAGCTGGCGAAATGAGCGCACAAGTTCAATCACATCACTCAAAGAATAAGACCCTTAATTAAATATTTCGGACCTATCCAATGGATGGGTGCTTTACATTATTGGAGGTTTGGTTTATATTTTTATGAGTACCTAAATAAACAAGATAGAGCTACTTTCCACGCCATTTTTCAGTTACTACTATGTCGCTGGTTCAGTCAGCTGTGTCTGTGTTCATACATATTGTTAATATATTTAGGAACCGCATGTTCCCGGCAGACATACGCCGTAGACTCGTTTCCCGGAAATTATACACAAGAACCGAACCTTTCGAAAGCTCCCAGACTTTTCCTTGTACTTATTTATATTACAACAAATAAATATCATATAAGTAACGTAAAATAAACATGTTATTGGAATCGTAATACGGCTTTATCAAGACACGATATAAATACACAAAAGAAAAAATAGTCTACGAAAACAAGAAATGTTTTAGTAAATACCTATAAGAAAAAATAGCAGACTCCCAGACTTAACGGCTTCGGAAGGATTGTAATAAAAAAATAACCTTTTTTAATTATAAACGGTTTAATGAGATTATTTTAGCAGGAGCCGTTCAGACCTTTCCTCCATTTAATTACGTCTTAATCCTTTACATTTTGACAGGGTGCTCTCGTTCGCAACAAATCGCTACGAAAGTTATCGAAAGCAACTTCAGTATCTGGGACCTCCCATATTCATTTGGCCTTCAAAGTGTATCCAGGTATAGATTCGGGCGGCATTGAGGGAAGTTGAAAAGAGCTTGAAATAAGCGGAGGGGAGAGGTAGGGTGGGTGCGGGGCGGTCGGCTTGCTGGCGGCGGGGGCAAGTCACTATCGCAACGAGCTCGGCCGCGCTTCATCGCCATGGCTACAAAGGCTCCGCGCCGAATACGGCCCTGGGTGGCCTTGCAATGGAATGGGGAGGGCAATAGCCCCGTCTACTTGCAAGCCGCTATCAATTCGCGCCTGCCAACGTCTCTGGCGACGGAACCAGCGTTTTCCGCGCTCCAACGCCGAATTTTCAAGGTCGTTAACGAGTCTGCTTGCATTGCGAACAAATGTTTGGACTGTACGTGACTAAATCGACATTTTTTAGGCGCCCCGATGCTATCGGTTTCTCTGTTATGATCGGTGGGTGCGGAGTTTTTTTTTTTAATAAAAATTTAACGTACTTGCTTTGGAATTCATAGCTTTTCGTGCTCGTTGTCGAGAACAATTTCGGTTTATCGAACCGTGTTAAGGATAATTGAAAATACTTTTGACCATGCCTTAGATTTTTAATTAGCGGGTGGTAGGACCTTGTGCAAGGTCTGTCCGGTTCGCTAACACCATCTTACTCGCTAATCCTACCGCTAAGCGACAGTGCTTGCACTGTTGTGTTCCGGTGTGGAGTCAGCCGAGAAAATCACAGGCAAGAGGCATTTCATCTTAGCACTCTAGGTTGGCAACGCATCTGCAAGCCCCCCGGGGTTAACAGGTGCCCATGGGCAGTGGTGATCGCTTTACCATCAGGTGACCGACTTGGTCGTTTGACTTCCTTACCGTATATTAAAAACGGCTTATTTAGCTTATGCTGCGAGTATTTCAAATGAAAGCCTTAGAGTTGCGTGTCGGCAAACACCCACAGCACCAATTCCTGCGTGAATGAAACCTCCACAATAGCTTCTAGGAAACCTTACAACAAGCCCTTTATCCACAGCCCTAATGAATTCACGCGATTTGGTCCTTATTGCTTCATCACAGGGCGTATAATCGCTCGTTACGGCATGTTATTGCAAATGTATGCTATTCAGCAAAGCGGTCAAATAATTCAAACAGCGACTGAATCGGGAACCTTTTCACAGTGAGAGCCAAAACCACATACTCGCGTATTTGTCTAAAGAAACTATGTCATTTAGTATGTGAAACGGGCATCATGAATTAGTTAGTTCGTATGATGGCAGACGCACCAAACTAAGCGTAGCACTCGCCTTTTTAGACATTTCAATAATAGTAGATGGTTGCGCCGGCGAGGGCTCTAAAAACTACGAGGGCAATATAAAATTACTTCATGCGGAGTGCATAATGTGTATAATCTGCTTTTCTTTCGACTACTTACTACAAGTAGGTGAAAAATAAAACTGAAGGGAAATCATACTAGTTTAATTATTAAAATTAATAGCCACATTATTACAATTATTAAAAGTAAGGCACCTATAGTTTTACTATTAGCAACTTGACATGCACCATCTCTTTGGTAGCGCGATTTAACTAAAACAACTAAAAAACTAAAACAGTGCACTAAAGGATTTCTACACATTTTTTCTGCTCTAAAGCAAGTAAGTGCCGCTTCGTGCCGGATATATAGTGCAGTTACGATTTAATTACAGCGTAGCAAGAAGAAAATTACCACGTTCTCAAGACGATGAAAAACGCATTATGGTTATAAATTACGATAGACACTTTTACACAGACGGCAGAGCCGCTATCAATATTTTTCATCTCGAGATCTGTAGGGCAGATCTGTAGGAGTGGTCAATGGTCATACATTGCGGGCCGGGCGAGGGATAGCGTGGAGCCGTTGCATGCGCGGCCTAAAATATGAAAGGATGTCAGCGATGCTATCGGGCATTAAGCAGGCGATAAGGCGCCGCAGTATGAAAACTGGACTCGCGTGCGCTCCCGTGCGTGCCTCAGACCAGTTTCCCTCTATAAAAGACTGGGCGGCCTCGATTTTCAGCGCTTATACTGTTATAAGTTATTCCACCCTGCACAAAATGTACGCAGACCTCCGAAATTTAGTTATATATCTATAAATAACCTGTCTATGGCATATAACCAAGATAAAATATCGCCAAGGCGCCGCCCCCGAAAAATCCCCATGAATAGATGCCTAAAATACTTATCGAGATGTAGTAGAAGTATTTGATGTAGCATTATTTGGTGTAGTTTTTCGAGTCTTTTATAAAGAATCCCCTTGGGTGTATACATCCTTCAAGACGTATTGAAACAAATAGAGTCCCAATAAAAAAAAATAAAGTTATAAATGGATTAGACTGCTTCTCGAAACTGATGTCATTTTGCCTCCAGAGGATTACATTTCGAGAGCAAAAATGTTGCTAAGGTCGTAAAAAACTGCATAACTAAATAGTTTCCTGGTTAGTTAAACGTTTAATTCAACTACCGGATTGAAAAAAAATAAAGGATCTCATGCACCCACGGCTATACTGTGACTATTTCTAAATCCTAAAACTAACGGCATGAATACCAAAAAATAGATCATTAAAGAATGTAACCCCGAATATTTTAGGCATGCCAAGTAGTTCCCGTTTCTTTTTATGCAATGAAAATAAAACCTATATAATAGACGTCGCTAACTTTGCTCAGACATCCATAAAAGATGTGAAATTTCCAAGTTTTTCTTTACATAATGTATAGACCGAAAAGCTGAGCTTTTCCGAGTATTTTCTCACTCAGTGATACAGAAGTTGAGCTACGACTCCGCGCACACGCGCAATTTTCTCACTTAATGTCTTGTCTATTGTCGTTTAGTAAGGGGAAAACTGACCGACAAAATGAAGTTCCAGTGGTCCAGAGGCCTTGGACATTGTATTGTCTACTAGATAAACCAGTACTAAGCGTTAATACTACACATTGACTCTTCTACGCACAACCCATAGGATCGTATCTGCAAGGATAGTACGATTGGAAGGAACTACACCGAGCTACAAGCAAATGGAGTGTGTGACTATAGACGCAGAGCTCCCCAATAGGTTTTCCAGGCCCATAAGTTTGGGAAAGGCGAGAAAAAGTTGAGAATACGAAGCCAGTTTATCGGAACAGTTCGGCCGGTCCGGGCCACCCGCCACCCCTCTCCCCCTAAAACGTAGTGTCCTAAATACGATGCTAGAATTTTTCCTGCACGTTTTTTTAAGGTTCCGGTCCAAAAAAACAGGAAAATTTGAGCAGCTCTTCAGGTTTTATTATTTTGACCGCGTTACGACGGCAGCCGGAACTGAATGCGAATTAGAAGCCCCTTCGATTAACTAAACAAAGGCCCGCCGAACCACAGAATGGTCTGTGACTAAAAGTTATTTGCATGTACGAGAATGGTGCAAATAACGCAATCAACATGCGTCTCGTATGCCGAAAGAAATCAGGAAAGCAAAATAATTTGCTATTTTTAACACAAGACAAGTGTTCATAAACAAAACTTCAAGATTTTTCCAGCATTCATGCACATTGCTTTATTTATTCATTAAACTACTAGTAACTAGTACTTACACAAAATATATGAAAGAAGCGAACAAAAACCAGACCTGGTTTATCTGTCGCTTTGCGTCACTCTGTACGGGTACGTATATCTACCTACATTATTTTACGGGTTATTTTTAAAAACAATGCTATTTTTGTTTCCATTTTGGGCTCAAACAACATTTAAGTACTATCAGGTAAGTCATTAAGGATCTGCGGCAGCAGAAATTTATCTATACTACACTTTTACTAAATAAAAAAAAACATTTTTTTATTTAGTCTCTTCGTCGTATTGTTATTGTTTACAGATAATAAAGCCCGAAACACCTGTAACGCCTCAGCCGGCAACGCGAAATGAAGAGTCACGGTGAGACGCTGGCCTCTACGCTCTCCGGTACAGTCAGCTGGCGTATTGTGTGCTAATGTATACAATATTGTTACAAGTTAAGCCTATTTATAAGATCGGCGCGACTTACTTGTGTATTGACCGTTATCACTACTGGGTGAAAATATTCTTGTTTTTACTAAGCCGTCATTTACCTAATCTAGTTTTTTCTTTTTTAGAGTTCCGAGCCAAAATTACAAAAATTTACTCGAAAACTATAAAGAGATACATTGATTAAATTTGGATGGACCTACTTAGTTTGATAGTTAAATAACAAAAATAAATATTTCTAGGGGGGCACTCATACATGTAACAAAAGTTGAAAAAAAATATCTGTGAACCTCTACGTGTGGCACATAGTTTTGACAGCTCTCTAAAAAACACTTATGCCCGTTTTCACCAACGACTCCTAAAATTTAAGGGATCCCTTAGCTCTTTTAGGGGACACCTAAGATCAATTTCCGTTTCACCAACGCTTAAGGAACACCTAACTGCTAAGGGGGCCCCCTAAGCTTAGGGGGTCGAATATTGACCCCCTAGCGCTAAGTGACAGTTTCGCGCCAATTTTTTTATAGGTTATTGTGCATTTGTTCATGCAATAATTAACTTGATTGATAAGATTTATATAATGGAAGGCTATTTGTAGAGTTTGGAAGCTGTTGAATCATTGGATTTAATATTCAGATCAAATTTATTTAGATCAGACTGAAGATCCGATGATTTAACAAAGTATGATAGGTACTAAAGATTTTTCATAAGATATAATTATCTACTCGCAGAATGTCGAAAGAAAGCGTGCTTTTCAGACTTGATTTTTTTATACATTACAGGTATTTGGAATATAAGGATAACTCAGAACAGAAGAATAGTTCTGTATAAAGGAAGACCTCATCGCAGCTGGACGAATGTCTAATATTCATCATCAGTCTACATATTAATGACCCTCAGAAAACAAAACAAACCAGAAGCCGCGTTCAATCATAACAGCACGCCGCGCACTGTGTAATTTTTTTATTGATTTCGCTACTCGTTTACACTAAAATTATAATCTTATTTTTATTTATTTTTTTATAAACCCAACGGCATTTCTGCATGTAAGAACCACACGAGAAGGGATTAATTAACATTGTCATTCGTAAAGGCGCGCTCGCGGGTTCTGGTCCGTTCTGTATTATACGGGTTTCAAAGAAATCGAATAACACAATACTTTGAAAATATGTGCAGTTCATGAATAAATTATCACATCAATAATCATTCCAGCTTTCAGTCAATGAATGCTAGCTAATAAACTACAATCATCGCACCGAAAGTTCGAAAAAAAAATAGATAGTTATAAACTGTCACTGTAAGTTCTTATTTTTCTGGATGGCAAAGATAATGAATGCCATACAGTCTAGTCAACATTTAAAAATAAAAAATAAGACGTCAACTTAGTATTAATAATACATTTGTCTAGTATTCCTATGTTTTTAAAATGTTGGTTTAATTTTTTATAGACGGTTTTTGAAGTTATTCCTCTTAAAAAAAAATATCGATACAAAACCGGTATTAGAAATCACTACAGCTAAAACAAACTGTCACTTAGTTAAGTGACGTTTATTAAGGTGTTACCTAGGTTGGTGAAAATGAAATTAGGTTAGGGAGAGATTTAGGGGGCCACTTAGGATAGGGGTCCCCTGAGTAGGTGATGACTTAGGGTGTCGTTGGTGAAGACGAGCATTAGAGGTTCCTAAGATTTTTTTTTTAGATTAAGCCAATATTTTCGAAAACAATCGCTCCGAAAGTTTCATAAATTGTGTAACCGTAGGTTTTTTTTTTTATATGACGAGGAAGGCAAACGAGCAAGTGGGTCACCTGATGGTAAGTTATCACCACTGCCCATAGACACCCGCAACCCCGGAGGGTTTACAGATGCGTTGCTAACCTAGAAAGCTAAGATGAAATGCCTCTTGTGCCCGTAATTACACCGGTTGTCTTACTCTCCACACCGGAACACAACAATGAAAGCACTGCTGCTTAGCGGTAGGATTAGCGAGTAAGACCAAAAAATATGAAAAAATTACAGAGGTGACGTTTAATAAATACTTTAAACGAAAATTTATTTCAACTGCGCTTCTCTACAAAAGGACGTAAGTGCCATGAAGATACGCTCTTTTCATCGGTACTGCATTTCTTTATAGTAACGGTAACGAAACCCTACACTAGGCATGGCGCGCCATGCTCTTGCCCGGTTTTTTAAGGATTTATGATCACACTTCTGAGAAGAAATTCAATGCTGTGTGTGAAGTTTCCAATCCGCATTGGGCCCGCGTGGGAATGGGAACTATAGTTCAAGCCCTCTCATTCTAAGAGTAGGCCTAGAGTGATAAAGATATCAGCAATAATAAATACAAGTCGGTTCGTGTGACGGTCCGGAGCACTCTCAAGATGTGGCATAGTCTCTTGGGACTAATCTATGACATTCAAGTTGTTCCAACCCGGAAATAACATCGCAGTAATGTCACATCGCCAATTAACTATTTGCATAATTGAACGCATGAACAAATTAAATAATGATCACAGTGATTTAGATGGACTAAGAGACAATGAGTTTGTAAGCTTACACCGCGTCCGGTGATCTCTCAACGAATGCCCTGTCAGCTGCAGCCGCCATGACACCTGCAATTCCATTCGGTCTCAAAAATAACAGTTGTTAAACTACCCTCGAAAATCGACTAGCGAAAGACGAACGCCGAATGCTTTTCAATAGATAAAGCGTTTTAAAGGTAACAGACTAGTTACGTACGTAGTAGTAGAATACGTCGTACGAGCACCGTTCCTGATAGATTTAGGCGTCGCTGTAACAGGTCATGGTACCACATTGTGGGACCTGTTTAAACATGAAGCACGTTCACTAGCATTTGTCTACCTCGTTATTATTTATAACAAATTTTAAGAAACCAGACTATACCGAAATCTCTGCTCGCAGACATAATATTTTTAGTAAAGAAACAACAGATCAAAATAATCAATAAAATCAACAGCGCTAGCAGTAGATGTTTTCTCAAGACCATACAAAAGCCCTTGTTAGAGCCTGCCACACAACTTCGGAAAGCCTTACCCGACGACCTTGAGGTATAAATCAGACGAAATTAGATCGAGCCCCTGGAAAACCCAATTAATAATTTAAATGTGCTTCTACGTTGATCTTTGCATTCGATTTGCTAATTAATTTCATAAGTACACTATTTTATGAATACAATGTCAGCTCCAAGTAAATGCATGAAAGTAAAAACTCGGAACCGTATTAATATATTTTTTATTTGCATAATTCACGCGTTAACTGCCGGAAACGCGTATTTGTGTACTTTCACTCATCAAGGATCGCATTTTTGGAGTAATGTGAACTCACTTGCATGTTTGCGGCATCTAAATATGTATCATTATGTAACTATGCTCATTCAAGTACACAACATTTTTTTTTACATATTCAAAGCTGCTAAAGTACTTAACATTTTTAAATTTGGTTGTAAGCTTAAAATTCCATCAGGGTCTTAAATAAAATCATTACCAGTTTTATACGCAGAGAGAGCCCCCAACACCACATTCGCAACCCTTTCATCGACGTACACGTTAATTTTCGTACGGGTTAGATACTAGACTGTTTCTATGCGGTTTTGACGGCTCGAATTAAGCCCCCGGCGTCAAAGGCACTGCCACAGCAGTTCGATTAAAGGAGACGAAAGGTGCTAATTTTTCACCTTTTTCTGCGTACCAAATTGAAATGCTGACTTGGAAACGGGCGGGCGTATCTAGGCGGGGTGTCTGGGGGAGCTTTCTGGAGTGGGGTAGGGTTGCTACAGACGTTGGGATTTGCCCTGACATGTCAGGATTTCTGGGCGCTAGTCAGGATTTTTGACGGAGTTTTTGATTGCTTTGAATCTATTTCATGAGCGACTGGATATTTGGGTGATATGGTAATTCAAGATACATAATAAAGTACGCGGATGAGGAAGACAGCCTGTACAACGCAGCTCACTTTTAATAAATATGCTAGTTGTCAAAATTTTACTTTTTTATTCAAAATCTGAACTAATAGACCGCAAATACCTCTTTTACCGGAAGACGAAGTGTGAGTAGGCCTCTCGTAAGGTGGACGGACGATCTGGTAAAGTCATTGGCTGCGGGTAGCATAAAATCCCTGGCCCGACTCTTTCACAAACATCAGGCTTTCTATTGAGATTTTTTCGATCTTTATCTGGTAACCCTAAAGTGGGGTAACTGTGTTGATTCAGCACAAGAGCACGTGTACCAAGATTCAATGGCGGAACGATAAGTAATACCTACGCCTTAAATTTCAAAAGCCTGCGTTTCCAAGTAAACAGGTCATGCCTCGACTACAAATATTTGGGTAGCATTAATTTTAAGTCCAACTTACTTAAACGGAGCTGAGTAATTAATTAATATTCTCTGTATTTAGCAAAGTTTGTTCCTATACCTTATTAATATAGTACTCTTTGATTATTTACTCTCAATTAAAATTAAATAGGAATTGGGTAAGTACATTTTTTGCGGAAAATTCCCAAATCGGTCTTAAAATATACATATAATGTACCTAAGTATTACAGATGTACCTAGTTTCAGTGAACACATTTTTTTTATATAAGAGGGGGCAATTCAGCAGGCGGGTCACCTGATGTAAAGCAATCGCCGCCACCCATGGACACCTGCAACACGAGAGGAATCACAGACGCGTTGCCAGCCCTTTAAGAAATAGGTAGGCTCGTTTTTTTTAAAGATTCCTAAGCTGTATCGCTTCGGGAATTTTGTCTCTGGAAGCTGATTCCATATCTAACATAATATTTACTTACCTATAGCCGAAGACAGTGAAAATAACAAACTTTTCTCTAAGCAACAATTGATTTATCATTGATGGAAACTTTCTAGAACAGTCGGCATTAAAACTGATAAGCTCCATTCATTCAATTAACAGCAAGAAACTCTGTTTATTAAACACACCCAGGATAAGACACAATTAAGAACAAACACTTGTATAACAACTAAATAAGCTTTCGCGATTCCAAAGTATTCGTAAGGCTTGACAATATTGTTAGCCAATGAAAAGTGACGTACTAACAGTACCTAATGAGCATTACATTCCACGTCAACCGCCCGGCGAGCTGGATAAACAACGCCAATCATAAAATTACTCTTAATATCTTTATTTCCCCGCGATTCATAACTGGACTGGACCCTTAAAGGGTTGGAGGTGTGGAACCGTCTAGACGACCCTAAAGGACGGGTTTTGATAAGGGTGTTGCCGACGACCTTGAACTTTACAACGACTTAAACAAATGAGGCATCCCCCGCTTATGTACTGCTTCACCGTCTCTTTTTTCATAAATCATGAGGATTGTTCTCCATTCACACACTCGTTCGCGACGCGGCCGCAAATTCCGTTCATAACTTACAAAGCAAATAATTTGCAGACTAGTCCTCCGAATCACCTAACGCAGCCGTCTAAACGAGCTTAAATTTTGAAATTGTAGCCTAAGATATTACCTAAGTGCTGACGAAAGCACATGCCCTTAATGAAAACCTAAGTGCGGAGCGGTGGGGTGCCCCATACTTGCAGAGTTCCATAGCAAAACAAGCCAGACCCGGCCCGGTACAGACGTACTAAAATAAGCTGAGCCAGTTCCTAAACAAAAAGAAACTGAAATAAACAAGGTCGGAGAATCGACGCCGCCGTCGCCGCCGCCATAAAGACCGACGTCCGTCCTTGAAAATGGGGGGTTCTTACAAATTGGGTTATTACAGTGCGTAGGGGCGTGGGGGTCGCGACGGGCCGTGCGAGCGGGAGGAGCGGGCCGGCGCCGGCGCGGGAGGGAGACGGGCGCGCGTGGGCGTACCTCCGCTGCGCCACCCTCGCCCCGGCACGCCTCTCCAGGAAGGAGTCCCGGCCCAGACTACGGCTCCGGCGCCGATCATTATAATTACTCTCCAAGGTGAGCCGGGAGCCTGCAACCCCACCGGCGGCCTAATCCAGAGCGCGCCTCCGCCGGGACCTGACAGATATTCCCAACATAATATTACGGGCACCAAACACTTCTACTGTAATTAAAAGCACTTGAACATCATCCGCCTATCCGAACGACGGCAATTATGAGCCAAATTAAAAGGTTCTCTTGATGATTTCGAGTGTAGTATAGCTTTATTAGGATTCGGGGGAAATTCGATGACGTTCATACATCTATCTACATGAAAGCACTCGTCAACCTAACCTCGGCTAACTTGGCCGCCCTTATCCCTCGTATGAAAAAGCGGCGTTAGCGGAAAAAAAAAGAACTTTTCCGAACAATTCAAAGCCGTCAATTAAGTAAAACGCCGACACTTTACATTTCGGTCGGCAGTTCTGAAACTCGTGCTAATCACCGCTGAACTTTGCAGAGTTGGCAAAGTTGGCTAAGTTGGCGCTTTGTGCAATGTCTCTTAATGGGAGCGATCAGGCCTCTTCAGGTGCCGCCCGGCAGCTGCGAATGAAGTGCGCATTGATTGCTAGGTTCAGCGACATGTCTCGAGCAGTTGCCAGTTCGTCCAATTGCCTTATCAACATAGGGCAGGACATAATGATGTATGTACTGTTAGAACAGGACATTATGTATGTGCTACTGACTACAGACTGTATGCGCAACAGCGTCAAACTTTATGCTTCGAATATTCTAATTATCAGATAAAATAAATTTAATTGCATCTCATATCGCATCACAGTCTTTGGTGAATTCCGCAAAGCCAATGAGTCAATCTTCTACATCTTTGACATGTACGTAAACAACAGTGGGGAGATGTATGTAAAAAAGCTAAGATACCTGTATAAAAAACTATTTGAACCCCAACTTTGTCGGTTTTTTATCACTATATACTCGTAGTTCGCTCGGCACGAACCAAACTAGATGCTTATGGATACTAGCCAGATATGGCTGAATGGGGCACGCCTTGGAATGGGAATAGCGCAGAATAGTGGCTCACTTTAAGAATAAGCACTCGACTGAATACATTTTATGACAGCTGACAGATGGTTAGGTTATAACCACCTGTCTTAGACTCTTTAGATATCAATAAAAGTTCATATCATTTCTACTGATTATAGATTAGATTTTTTGTCTATGCACAATCATGCTTAGAAACGATAATATGCTACACATTAGCGTCACATTCCGTGTGATTGTAGCGTAGTAAAACAACAATTAGACCGGTCAAGTGTGATAGGCATGCTTATTGTCTAACTTGCTCGCAATCGCCATCGTGTTAATTTTGACAGTTTTGTATGGACTGACAATTGGTATCTTAAACAGCTAGCTGTCACAAAAACTGTCATTTCAATCTGATGACGAGTGTCGAACAAAATAGTTATGTAAGCAATTGCCCTGTTGCTTGAGTTAATCTTGAACTGAATGAAAGCATAATAATTAATTATCATTTCACAAATAGGTATATCCTCAGCGCTAATATTTTTTTCAATTGTGCTCAAATTTTTTATTCACAACTTTTTTACATGAGGTACAATCAATAAGTCACCTATTTTTTTCTAACTTAGCCTAAAGCCTCGCATTCGTAATCCACTGAGCGTAATCGGGTTGAATGGCGCGCGCCTTCGCCTCGGGACAATAGCTCGCCTATTGAACAAGTATATACTTGACTGGATTACAGACTTTTGGCTAGCTGAAGCGAAGCCCTGCGTTTTTATTTAGGTCGTATATTGTATTGAAGTTCTTAAGAATCGATGAGTTTGTAATTATCAATTGCTCATGAATTTAAACATTCACAAACATTTACACCATATTTGGGTTTCATGTTAAAAGCATTTGGGTTTTATTTGTTTGAGCTGTGATACTGTGTTTTTGATCGAGTTGTAATTTATTACGAGCTTTTCGGTGATGGAAAACACCGTGAGAAAACCAGCACAATCCTGTGAAGCAATTCAACGGTGTGTGTGAAGTTCCCGATCCGCACTGGGCCGTGTGGTAACTATAGCCCAAGCCCTCTCATTGCCCACCAGGTGGGGCGTACAAAAAAAGCTGGTGACAGTTGGAAATTATTAAAAGAGACTTCTTATCCAAAATTTTAAAAACGTAGAGACAAATATCTCATAATCATAAACTAAATTCATTAACTCAATCCCTTATCACCAATCCTACTAATAACTAGCCCGTGCGATTCCAAGCACTACATTGCAAACAATTCATTTATTAATAACCCCGCGGGTTTATAATAATTCATAAACCCGGCGCAGCCACATTCCGAACGCACATTGCGATAATAGGTACCAATGACGTAACGAATGCGGAGGCCAATTATGCGTGGATATCCCCCTGACAACAAAGTGCGTCGTCAAATGTAACGCGACACACCCAATCAAGTGTACCTGTCACCAACGCACCATACCACCGAAGATTCTCGTTAAAACAAGACGCGAGGGGGCTCTCAGTACGCTGGTTGTCATCCAACTCGAGTTCACATTTGCTACTAGTTAAAAATTCACTCACTTGCAGCTTCTTTGTACGTGATCGAAATTTCAATAGTTCGCTGACCCTAGCATGTGTTGGGATTTGGTGGCATGTGGCGAGAGCTGAGTGTGTAATTACTGGGGGTAATACACACCTACTAATAGGAGTAATTTTTGTCCGTTAAGTTTTTTTTGTGGCTGAATACGATTTCACACACTCCGGGCTCTTCTGCATGAATATCATACTTACTTAAGTTATTAAAATGACCCGAAGATTTTATGTGGGCCGACGGATAGCTAATTATATTAAATTATCCACTAGTATACTACCAAACAAAATACCTAGCGAGTCGTTTTACTTAAACGAAAAAACACTGAAAGAAAAATTAGGGACTTCAAGTGTGGGGGTACAACGAGAGCCCTGAGTTTTTTTTTTTACTTTTAGACTAGTTTATGCCCCGCGGCTTTGCCCCGTGAAATATTTCCAAATGGGCTAGTTCCCTATTCCGTGGGAATTTCGAAAAATCCCTCCTTAGTGCTCCTCTAGGATACTCAAGGTACATGTTTGCCAAATTTCAAGTCTCTAGGTCCAGTGGTTTAGGCTGTGCGTTGTCTGTCAGTCAGTCAGTCAGTCACGGTACTGTTTTATAGGTATAGATAAGCAATTAAAATAAAATATTTTTTTCAAACAGGACACTGCGATCAAAATTATGTACCTACCTAAAAATAATTAAAAAAAGTCATTAGAGCAGACAAGCGGAATACGTTGTTTTGAAGGTAAGAAGTAGGTACACGACGAGAATAATTAATCTTTGTAGGTTTTTATTATTTCAGAAGTTTGAGAAGTTTCTTACTACGAAAACTTTCGGTAGAACAACTCCAGGTACAACAGATTGCAAATAAACATACGCAGTATTAGATAAACACTAAAAATGCATTTCCAGACCTTAAGACAAATATTACACAAAATGCTCTGCACACTATCATGAAAACAAAAGTAATTAAAATAAGTAAGTTAAAACATTACCTACCTGTTATTTAGGCAGCCATCGTGAACCCCACCCTGAAAAATTAAAATCAGTTACCAAAATTGTTATAACTTTCTACCCTTACAGGTAACGTAATGGACCGAGTAGACGGAGTGAGCGAAGCGTCTTAGTTTTAGCTTGGACAAAAATTATTTCTGTTCTCTTCTACAAGTCGCATTTCTCAACGGATTCTTGTGAAATTTGTGTGTGTGTGAGTGGTTGTGCTATAAGAGCTACCTTCATACCAAATTTCAAGTTTCTAGGACAACTGGAAGTTTTCAGGTTAAGAAATAGAAACAGCTAGCTGTCACATTCGTACAAAAACTGACATTTCAATACGATGACGAGTTTCAAACGCAATAGGGCCTCTGTACATGTAGCACGGCGCGCCATTTTGTCGCTTGTCGCGCAGTCCGTCCCTTTGATAGTGACGGAATCAGTGAAGGACGCACTGCGCGACAAGCGACAAAATGGCACGCGTGCTGGCCCCCCTGGTTGGATAATTGTAATAGGTTTTTTATCTATTCGTTTTTTTATAAAAAAAAAAAGGAAACGTTTAAAAATTTGGTCGCGAGGTCTACGGCTTACAGAGCCACTAGTTAATTATTAATTAACCCTTTATTGAAATTGGATCAGACTCAAACACGGGTGATAGGTATATTCTGGAGGTTGGACCGGAGTAGAAAAGTACACAATCTCTGTCGTTACTGCAAATCGATTTACATAGATAATCCATTGCGTTGTACTCAAGAAGATGAAAAATACATGGTACCGTCTTTGCTAAAGACTACAAAGATTTTAATTCCATTTTCCGGGTCGATAACTCTTCGCTAACTGATTTGCACAAATAGATTTTTAAAATATTTCTACCACAATAGGAGTAGAGTAGGCTATGACTATGACATTTTAGCACGTTCTTACAATTTCACCCCGTTATTCTTCTCTTCGACTGTTTATGAAATGTATAAATTTTATACATTACCGCTTATAATCATCATCATCACCAGCCTATTTTACGTCCCACTGCTGAGGCCCGAGTACGAACATTCGAAACCTGCGTAACGTTATCGATAAATTTGTATGACGTTTGGAACACCGGAACGTCGGGTGGTAGGACCTTGTCCAAGGTCCGTCCGGATCGCTACCACTAAGCAGCAGTGCTTGCACTGTTGTGTTCCGGTGTGGAGAGCAAGACAGCCGGTGTAATTACGGGCACAAGAGACATTTCATCTTAGCTCTCTAGGTTGGCAACGCATCTGCAAACCCTCCGGGGTTGCGGATGTCTATGGGCAGTGGTGATTACTTACCATCAGGTGACCCACTCGCTCGTTTGCCTTCCTCGTCGTAAAAAAAAAAAAAAAAACACCGCCCGCCCGTGATAGTATTTGAAACTAAAATTTAGTAAGTATGAGGGATTTTCGAAAAAAAAACTGTTTTAAAATACCGTGTAATCGATGCTACTCTCGATTCTGATTAAACTACTAACAGGTTTTCAGTTAACACCCTGGATGTATTTGAGTGTCAACGGTCCAAATATTACTAGCAACGGAGGTGTGCTTTGATGATTCTAAGCACACCTATGTTTCCCCGCTGACAGCGATGCGATGTCCTACTGTGTGGGAGAAGTACTTAAAAATACAAAGTTAACTAGGTATTTAAACTTGTTCATAGACTTGTGCATCCATTTTACCCTTGGCCCTGGCGACTTCTAAAACATTTCATCGGTCAAGGCGAGACCGCGCAGTAGTCATACCCAATTTTTTACCATCTACACAAGTTCGGTACAAATCCACCGACAAAAACTTCAGTGAATCACCCATACGGAAATACGCGCCGAAGGTTGCGTGCCTCTGGTCACGATGCAGTTGTTTGCAACCATTGGTTAGTCAGAGGTGCTCACAGATAATAGAGCTGCATGAACCGACTGTTTTTCTCTTAAAAACTCAAGGTCAAGGAGGCTGAGTAGATATTTTCTGGACTAAACATATTATGTAGGTACTGTATTAAAAATGTAAATACTTTTAATAGTCTTATGGCACAATAAGCATCGTTGACCATCGATAATAAATAAAAAAATTAATTATGTAAAATAGTTATCTTGTTATGTGTATATTTATTGATTGTACCTACCTACCTAACTAACCTCTGAACTTACAGCTACTACTTACCTAATCGCGTATCAACGAATCTGGCATCCAAATAACTCATTGCAAGAACAATGGCTGAACCTTAAGTCTACTACACGTGCAGATATTTCTAGGAATCAGAGTTCAGTCAACTATCAAAATTGCAACACAGTTCTTTGTCCAACTAGAATACTGCAAAGTTACATTTGCAGTTGCCCGTTTCGCTGCTGTAGCAAATTAAACACTAAATAGCTACGCGGAAAAGTTAGTCACTATTTCGGCAGTCGAACCAGTTTGCTTTGTATTGGAGAACGTCATCGTTTAAAAAAGATGAGCCACATGCAAAGAAGTAACGTTAGTGTGCAGGCTCTCAATGGATCGGTCGATTTTTCTAGTCTGTGGCGTCGTCATGTGATGCAAAAGGCAGCTATTGCCAAATTTTTTTTACTCCCCTAAGCTTTTATCCATAACGAATTGCGTATTTGTATTGCTTAATTATTAAGCGGGTGGTAGGACCTTGTGCGAGGTCCGTCCGGATCGCTACCACCATTTTACTCGTTAATCCTGCCGCTAAGCAGCAGTGCTTGCACTGTTGTGTTCCGGTGTGGAGAGTAAGACAGCCGGTGTAATTACGGGCACAAGAGGCATTTCATCTTAGCCCTCTAGGTTGGCAACGCATCTGCAAACCCTCCGGAGTTGCGGGTGTCTATGGGCAGTGGTGATCACTTACCATCAGGACCCACTTGCTCGCTTGCCTTCCTCGTTGTATATAAAAAAATAATTACGTACTGTTACGTTTGATTATTATTTTTTTACTTGTTTTATCAAAAAGCGCCAATTTTCTGTTGTCGTTTGCGTGACACATATTTGCACACAATTATGCGCAAGAATGTGACTTTCGTCATTTATTTCACAATGGGTCATACATAACTACAAAATCCTTCGGATTCAATTGCATCTAGGATTCCTTTTCAATGCCAAGTATTTGATGCAGAAAAAAATAGCAAATTCACCTGGTGTGTTTTAACTGAATTTATTTTAGCGCTGTCATAAGTCTATAACTGTAACGGTAAGTGCCAGCCTTTTTTTAACTCCAGGTTCATTTCACGAGTTTTTAGTAATAATTAATTAACAAATGTTCGAGTATTAATTCATTATCGCAGGAAACCCTCGCAAATAGTTTCCGCGCTTTAATAAAATAAACTTCTTGAATTAAAATAAGTTTTAGACATAATGAAAACGGGATATTGACCGCGATTAAGTACCTTTATAAGTTTGATAAGCTCCCGATATTTCGACGTTTGCCCGATATTTGCCCGTGATCCATGATGCATGTAACTGCGTCGAAATATCGGGAGCTCATCAAAACCTATAAATAAGGTAATCCCGGTCAAAATCCCGTTTTTATTATTTATAATGCAATTAACGGCGAATCATTTAAAACCGTTAAAATATGTTTTTTTCTTCAATTCATTATTTGTTGGCCAGTCATCCCAGCCATCAAATTCACATTGATTAAGTTATCCCAAGTTAGGAAAGAAATACAGTAGAGGAAATTAATTCCTGACCCACCATGGAACCTTTTCACAGTAAACGTCATAGTGACATCGCATAGCTTGACAAGAAAAATCGTTACGACGTTTACTATCAAAATTTTCTACGGTGGATCAGGAATTAATTTCCTCGACTGTACTTTTCAGTCCTGCAAGAATGATTAACTAAGAGGACTGCCAATGTCGTCTTCCTTTATTTTATAGGAAAAAACATACAAAAATTATACGTAATAATACGTAGATGTATATTACGCATTATACATTACGTGTATCAGGGAAATGTAACAGAATGCGCGCGCAGCTCCCGGCTAACGAACCCGCGTTATTTCCACCGCGTGTTTTGGCGGCTGCGCCGGCGCGGAAATAGGCACAGTGCCTACGCGCACTATATTCGACGACTCGGCTAGCGCAGTGTTTATGTACTTGCAGGCTTATAATTATTGTGTGTAATTTTACGTATGATTTTTTTAACGGATAAAAGGAAAGGCGAACGCAGGTAAAGTAGAATATTCGTGTACTGAGTAGAATAGTCGGTACTCGGCTGGGCACTTACATAAAAATAAATTTAGTAAAACAGTAAACTTAATACCGGTAATAAATTAGACACAGTATTTAAATATGTTTATTGTGACAATAAAAACGCGTTAAACTATACCTTGTACTTATGTAAAAAAAAATGATAAACTGACAAACTGGCATTTAAATAAAAAAAAGTAAAATAATAAACTCACTACTCAAAATAAATTTAATACTCTACTAGCGACCCTCTCGGAATTGCTGGTTCTCATGGGTGCCGGTGATCGCTTACCCTCACGTGACCCGCTTGCTCGTTTGCCTCCCTCTTCCAATAAAAAAAACTAACCGTTTCAAAATAACGCGACGCACACAAAACCATAACGACAATACTTCGCACCAATCCAGCTACGAAATGCATCCGTAGATGCGCTACGCTGCACCGATGCACCGTAGCGAATGCAGCTACGACATGGCGTAGCACTGCTACGAAACTGCATGCAAAATATTTGCAATACGAAACAGTGCCCTAAGCACGACTTGTCGAATCCTGCGTTAGGTTACGGTTATCGTATCGAGATCGAGAAATCTCATACTAAATTTTAGTTCCAAATACGCTCACGGGCGGGCGCTGTTCCAAACGTCATACAAACTCGTTATAGTTTACTATTCGATTTTACGTGACGCAGGATTCGACAAGTCGTGCTTAGGGCACAGAAGTTTTACTTAAACTAAAAAACTTTTAGAGCGAAGCAGGTCGATGAGAAGATGTTATATTTTTATGATAGTGTAATTTTTGACGCAAGAAAACGTCTCAATCGCGTTAGCGTTAACGTCCCAATAATTACTATGGGGCACCGACTCTAGTGTCTACTTACTATTCTCATAGTATTTGACACGTTAACGCGATCAAAACGTTTGTTGTGACGTGAAATTTGCACTAAGGGTTTCGATACGTATTCCATATTATAATAAATCAAGTTAAGTTAAAATTATATATTCTAGATATTCAGCATAATAATATGATTTCACCGATTTACTCGTAAGGTACAAAAAATAACGAGCTACGGAAGACAACGGAGAAGGTCTGTAATGCACGCGACGTATGTGCTTATAAAATAAAAGGCAGGAGCGACGACGGCGACGTCGAAACATTAGCTCAAGAGCAAATATGATATTGTTCTTTGCCGTTCCATTGGATTTATTGTGAAATTGTTTACTGTTAAAATTATAGACAGCAAATAGGTTTTATGAGTAAGAGACATGACAAATGTGTCATAATATTCTGCCATTAATTTAGTTATTATTATCGAGAAAAAAAACTGCAGGTATTGTAACTTTTCTTTGTACGATGATCAATAAAGTTTTTGTTTTGTTATACGAAAAGGAAAGCAAACGAGCAATTAAGCCTGACGTTAAGTGTTTACCACGGCCCATATACTAGACATACGCAACACCGGAGAGATTGCAGATGTGTTGCCTCTTGTGCCTAGTTCCCCGGCTATCACCGGAACACAACAGTGTAAGCACTGTAGTGCCCTAAGCACGACTTGTCGAATCCTGCGTTACGTTACGGTTATCGTATCGAGACCGAGAAATCTCATACTAAATTTTAGTTCCAAATACGCTCACGGGCGGGCGCTGTTCCAAACGTCATACAAACTCGTCAGAGTTTACTATTCGATTTTACGTGACGCAGGATTCGACAAGTCGTGCTTAGGGCACAGCTTAATGGCAGGATATAGCGAGTAAGATGGCGGTGGTAAAGTCATTTGTTTTTATAAAATACTAGCAGCCCGTCCCGGCTTCGCACGGGGTAGACAATTATTTATTTTTGGAAATTTGGATATAAAACACTTTTTTCACAAATATTTAAAAAAAAAAATCCCACAGTTATATTTGTATGTAAGTCTATTTATGTTCAATTTTTTTGATGGTTTAAGTGGCGGGCACTTAAATAAGTAATATCTTTTGAATGGAAAGTCCAATTTAAATAATTTAAAAACTATTTTATAGGTAGTTAAATGGTCTTGACCATAAAATAATTTATTTGGATAAGGATTAATATAAACACATAAATAGCATGGTTTGAATTTGATTAGCATTTTCATTAATGTTTAAAATGAAAAAAGTTGTTGTAGTGACATAACTACAATAGTTGGACATATGCTACCGCGGAGTTTTTTGTAGACATTATGATGTTCTTCAATATTGTTGTACATTATTTTGATCTATCGCTAATAGTTTCGGCAGCGCATTCGACGAAAGACATTTTAAGACTCATTTTTCTACACCTTCGGTTACATTGTTCAAATTTTACCAAGGATCCCTAATTTTTTTCAAAATGAAATGTAGCCTGTGTCAAATTCGAAGAATGTAGCATTCTATTGGTGAAAGAATTTTTTAAATCGGCCCAGTACTTTTTGAGCCTATTCATTACAAACATACAAACATACAAAAATAGGTACAAATCTTTCCTCTTTATAATATTATAAAAAAAATAAAAAATAATAAAAATAAAAATAAAAATAAAAATAAAAATAAAATAAAATAAAATATAAGCATTGTACACTCTCCCTGATTCCATGCTCCTTGCAACAACGTGCAGAGCAGATGGTAAGGCGCTAATGACTGCGTATGAACTGCTGCCGAATGTACTTACACGTACAGTGAGGTTCGTCAGTCTCACGGTCTGAATTACACATGGGCTAGGTATCCTTGGACTTGGTTTTAAAATTTCAAGAAGCAATAGTAAGATAAATTTCATGTCACGTGCACCTTTCTTCCTACGCCATTTTTGATTTGTAAAAGCAACATTAAAACTGGCTGTTGCCCGCAACTTTGCGTAGACTTCGGTTGCCGCTGTTCCTGAAGTAAGGTAGCTTTCGTTTTAATCTAGGGTGTAACGTGTTCCTAATCCGTCCAGCCGTTTCTGTGAGTTTATATCGTAAGTGCACACATGAAAGCAAAACCACCTAAATAACAGTTGACACTTTAAACTTTCCCATCTGGTCCGGTTGCTCAGACTTCCTACAGTCTTCTATAAGAAAAGTCCTCAATTCCAATATCAACTACTAGTTTTCGCCCACGGCTTCGCTCCCGTGGCAGAACTTTCTATCCCGTGGGAATTTCGAAAAACCCCGCCTTATGCCAGGCGCACATTAGAGAGGGAACCTCTATGCCAGATTTCAGCTTTCTAGGTCCAGGGGTTTGGGGTGGGCGTTGATCAGTCAGACAATAAGTCAGTCAGTTAGGACTTTTCTTTTTATATAAATTTTTGTGCGAGGCTGTCTCTTTGTTGATAACCGTTAATTACGTTTTAACGGGCAACGCGAACTGCGCCAAACATGAGCAAAATTAGCCTCATTTGTCGGTATTAAGGATTTAACTTAGAATGGCGTTGAATGGCAACTCTTTTGCCAATACCAATGAATGGGCAAATAAGCCCTAATTACGCTAACCTGGGTTAACAGCAACTTATCAATATCAATCGCAGGTCGGTGCAAGTCAGCCCTAATGACATAATGCAAGTTGAAATAATGCAAGAAACCAATTGATCGCTCTACCAGTGATTGTTCTTTCATAATTTACATATTCCAGCCATCTATCCAAAACTGTGACAATAGCCACAAACAATTTCAGAGATGGAAATAATCTTAAGACCACCCACAATGCTATTTGAAACCATGGAAGTTCGGTAAACATCATCTCAAAAAAGTGTTGCACGTGATGTCGTCTACGTAGATTTCGAGTTTCGCTATCCCACGGAAACTATGCAATTTCCCAGGATAAAAGATAGCCTATACTTTAATCCAGGGTATAAGCTATCCCCATTCCAAATTTAGTCCTAATCCGTGTAGCTGTTTTTGTATGATTTTATATTAGTAGGATTTGAAAACAAGCTAAAACCGCTGTCAATCATAAGCATCATAGCACGTATAAAAGCCTCGAAATTTATAGTTTCCGCGAACAATCAAGCCGCCAAAAGTCCTAGAAGCGGAAGTGGACTGGTATCTACAAATCTGGGTGGATAAAGGCAATTTATATTCCGCGCGGCATTCCGTTCTTGTGGTCTCGACACGAGGTGGTCTCGACTGGTTGAGAGATGAACGCGAGATTTTGTTAATCTCCAGTTGTCACCCGGGACTGCGTCTGGGCAAAATTTGTTTGCCCGGGAAAACTAAAGGTCCATCCTCAGTATGTAAAGGTAAAACGACCTAGGATATTTTACGTTTACTAATCTCCCAAAGGAACTGTGCATTTTCCGGGGTAGTATCTTATCTTATGCATTTGTAACTTATCATGAGCTTTTCGGTGAAGGAAAACATCGTGAGGAAACCTGCACACACATGCGAAGCAATTCAATGATATGTGTGAAGTTCCCAATCCGCACTGGGCCCGCGTGGGAACTATAGCCCAAGCCCTCTCATTCTGAGGGGAGGCCTGGCCCAGCAGTGGGACGTAAAAAAGGCTGGTGATGATGATCTTATGTTCTAATCTTGGTCATGGTCCTATCTATAGTCACCAGACTAAGTAAAAAACTTACAGACACATTAAAACGTAGCGAAAAAGAGGGCAAAATTTCACGAAAAAAATTGAATAAAACTATTTTTCTCATACATTTTCTATGGACCGGCCTATGCCTAAAAGTGATCGTAAAAAAACAAAAATAGAAATGTTTAGTATGCCAATTATAATGTACTGCGATATATTAATAATTAACATAATGCAAATAGTGTAAGAGGAATGTAAAACACAGAATAAGCAATACTGTTAATTAAGATAGAAAATAAGATACTTAAGAGAAAAACTAAGCCTGTGAAACTGTGAAACAAATGAAAATTGTAAATGCATAAATAACCATATTGTAAAAACCTGATTGCATATCGATACTAATAAAAACAATGACTGCGCCTTACTCGCTCCCACACAATAGACCTAAGATAGAGTACAAGATGAGGAATGATAAAGTGGACAGATTATTAGATGGAATGGAGTGACAAAGAGAACGGAATGATAGAAAAGAAATAAAAAGTATGTATACAAATTAGAATAGCCAGAATAGCTTAAAGGGTAAAACCCGAAAGTATGAAAGAGGAAGGAAAATAGAAAGACCAAGTATGCGGAATGGAAGTACGAGTGTAGTAACTGATGGAACTAGAATGATTGGAAAATAGCCATAGGCTCCGATAATGTTGGAGGTAGCTCTAGGGAAAAAAAAAAATATATAAGTTCGCTGGATGGGCTAGTATTAAATAAGTAAGAGCTACATCTTGAATAGATTCAACAACAACAACAACTGAAGAAGAAACTCAAGAAGGTTTCAACAACTGGCAAAAACATACACCGATTCAAAACACAAAAAAAACCCTCCACCTTTTTTTTAAGTCTGTTAAAAATAAAGTTTTGATTATCATTCGTGATGGAACCACACCACGCAGTGACATTCGGGTTTTGATGATACCGCGATACCGGTCCGGCAAACCGGTTTCATGGCCTTGGACAGGAAAGGGTTTCCGCATGCGCTAGCGACGATCCAAGGATACTGTAGGCCGAGCACGAGTTTTCGAATGCTGCGTAACGTTAAGTTATCGTATCGAAATCGAGAAACCTCATAATAAATTTTAGTTCCAAATACGGTCAAGGGCGGGCGCTATTCCAAACGTCATACAAATTTCTCGATAACGTTACTACTCGATTACGTTACGCAGGATTCGAAAACTTGTGCTCGACCCTCTGACACATTGCTACCTCCACCTGAGGTCATATAAGACTAGCACGGCACACGTAAGTATTTTAAATTAAATTTCAATTTCAGCTTGTATCTGTGGCATAATTTTAATAAATTCTCTAAATAAATAAGATAAATTAATGTATTTTATTAAGTACGTGTAGGACAGCTACGTCTATGCGACTAATGTATGTTTCCATGCAGCACCTCCACCTCCACTACCACACAAATCAACATGTCATATAGACACAACTGGCACCTCCACTACATTATACACTGACGCGTTTCAAGCTGTCATCATCATCATCATCATCATCACCAGCCTTTTTTTTACGTCCCACTGCTGGGCACAGGCCTCCTCTCAGAATGAAAGGTCAGCAAATTTTGTGAAGATGAAACCTCTATCTTGGTTATAAAAGAAACTAATATTCTATTTACACGTGGCGCTTGCTTGCTTTGCGGGTGGCAGGACCTTGTGAGGTCCGTCCGGATCGCTACCATCATCTTACTCGCTAATCCTGCCGCTAAGCAACAGTGACTGCACTGTTCCAGTGTGGAGAGTAAGACAGCCGAGGAAATCACAGGCACTAGAAGTATCTTAGCCCCCGGGGTTGCGGGAGTCTATAGGTAGTGGTGATCACTAATCAGCAGGTGACCCACTTGCTCGTTTGCCTTCCTTATCTTATATAAAAAAGCTTTGGCAGTGTCAGTCTGTCGAGTATTGTCTGTAACAATATCGCATAAGGATTTCTGACATCCAATATTACTACATACAACCTATTGACCGCTATTGTTTCAAACTTAAAACAGCTAAAGATCCTTGAGTTTGTTGCTGAATTATTTCTCTGTTCATTTCGTTGTTTGTAATTTGTGTTTTTTTTTTTGGAATTTGAAATTTTAGATAAATGGTATTTTTTAGATCCTTTTGACAGCTGACATTCTAGTGTTTCTATAAGGCAAAAAATCTCTTAACAAAAAAAGTTAAACCGACTACAAATAAAAATAAAAATCCTCTAAAGCCATCAGTTTTATGGCCTACCACAAATATGAAGTCGGTGCTGCATTCAAAGAATATTACCTAACCGACGACGAATATTCACCTAAATTAGCGTCTTCATCTTGGTTTCTGTATTTTGGTTGTTTTTAAGAGATCGCTTTTAAGCGATAAGACCGCCTATTGTCTACTATACCTCTTTTTCTGTAATCTCCTTGTACTGTTTTGTGGTTTACAATATAGAATATTTGTATTGTTGTATTGTATTGTATTCTGACCACACCTTGCCGACTTCTGGTTCGGCTGGGCGACGACTTCGACTGATGGTTTTAGAGGATTATTAATAATAAATTATTATTATTAAATTATATGTATTAATAACAACATTTATTTAATTCGGAAAACGTGGTTATCATATGTATTTTGTTACTTCAAGGCGGTTTTACACACTCCTGCGAAGCAATTCAATGGTGTGTGTGAAGTTCCCAATCCGCACTGGGCCCGCGTGGGAACTATAACCCAAGCCCTCTCATTCTGAGAGGAGGCCTGTGCCCAGTAGTGGGATGTAAACAGGCTGATGATGATGATGAAGGCGGTTTTACTTTTTTTGTTAATATATTTTTTATTTCACAATTTATATTAAAAAGAGTTCCATCTCAAATATAACAAATCTGGGTGAAAATAGCAAAAAAAATATGAAAACAGTCAGGCATGTTCGTGCCAGTGGTGGGTTTCAGAACCTTGTAACAATTAAATGAAACCACGGCTTGGAAAATTCAAAAAAACTCCTAGAAAGTTTTTTTTAACAAAATCCCAAGATCCCTGATACTGCAGTTATTGGTCTTCTGTTTGATTTATACAACGACTCAACCTTGTCGACAATGTGTACCACGATAAAGAATATAGGCTATTTTTACGTATTAAGAAGTTTAAGCAACTGTTTGAATACCCAATAGAAGTTTCAAATGAGTCGAGTTGCATGATGAGTTTCGGCAGTTTGCACGTGATCATGAATCATGATACATTAACTGTGTCGAAATATCAGGAGCTCATCACACCTATAAGGTAATCGCGGTCAATATCCCGTTTTCATTGTGGGTAGCGTATAACCATATGTTAGGTATTTAAATAGTCCGTCGTAAGGTCAAAACCACATTTTTGAAAAACTACTGTTTTTCGAAGCTCATATCTAGACAACGATTGAGAATAGGTAAGAAGTATGTACAACCAGGTTGTAGAAAATTTTATTAGCTTTCTTTTTGTAGTACGACAAAATTTCCTATGACTCATCGTTTCCGAGATGTAAGCAAAAAACCAAAAAACGGGTCCTTCTTTGTCACCCCCCCCCCCCTCCTAGGGCTAACCTCGGAGGGGTGGGGACTTTTAGTATGTTTGTCTCTTAACTAGTCCAAACGAAGTCCCAAAGTCAAACTTTCTGCTTTCGACCATTCCATCCACAATCATTCATTGACCACAGTATTTTTCACAGATTCAAGGGATTGCAGGCTTGAGTATTTGAGATTAATTTCAGCACGATACCTATACACGTTCCAAAAGAAAAAAAAAACCTTAGAAAAAAAACGTAAAATAATCCTCTAAAATAATGATAAATAAATAAAATAAAATAAAATAAAATGCGTTTATTTCGGACAACAGAAACTAAAGCCTAAAGTTTTATGACCTAGCACTAAGTAGCAGAAATATGAAGTCGGTGCGGTGCAAGCGGAATATTCTTTGAATGAAACACCGACTTCATATTTCTGCTACTTAGTGCTAGAAGGTTTTTTTTTGAAGGCGGTTTTACTTTTTTGTTAAAAGATTTTTATTTCACAATTTTACGTTGATTTAACATTTTCAGAATTACTCCTAACCGTTAAGGAGTTGTACCTTCTATCATCAGCTCATCAACATGAGATGATGACTTACGGACGCAAATACTTGAATAGATTTAGAAAACATATGAAACACATGATACGTGCCTATAAAATTTGAGGGTTGCCCTCGATTTCCCGATTTCCATCCCATCATCAGATCATGACTTGGTGACAGTGGGACCACCTCAGGAGTATACCCTTTCGAATAATGATTTAACATTTTCATAATTATCCTCCAACTCCTAACCGCTAAGGAGTTGTACCTTCCATCATCAGCTCATCATCATGAGATGTTGACTACCAGACGCAAATACTTGAATAACCTTAGAAAACATATGAAACACATAGTACGTGCCTGTAAAATTTGAGGGTTGCCCTCGATTTCCCTAGGATCCCACCATCAGATCATGATTTGGTGACAATGGGACCACCTCGGGAGTATACCCTATCGAATAAAAAAATAATTTTGAAAATCGGTCTACAATTGACGGAGTAATCGATTAACATACATAAAAAGTGGAACGTAGAACCTCCTCCTTTTTTTGAAGTTTGTTAAAAATAGCTTTAGTTGAAATTACAAAGCTATGACACGTGTGTCGGCAATTTGATGATAAACCCGGACAGACAGACAGACGGACAACGAAGTGATCCTACGAGGGTTCCGTTTTTTCCTTTTGAGGTAGGGAACCCTAAAAACAAATAGTTCCAACTCCAAGTGAGAGAAACCGCGTACAAAAGCTCAGCGTTGGTGGGACAAGGAAACATGCCCCGTTTCTGTATTGGCATGAAAACAATTGATATCGAAAATACTAATCTGAATTAGTAATAGTTCCACCGAAATCTTGCAGCGCTATCAACAATGCAAGTTGATATGATAATACGCTATCTCGAGCATCGCGGCGCCATTGATAAGGTGCCGTAAATATTTTATAAATACTACGCGGTTTTGAGGAAACGGGGCAAGGCTGTTAGGGTCAGCACATACCTAGTACATTATAATAAGGACGATAAAAGCAAGATGAATGCTAATAATGTCTATACAATATCGCGTTCTTTTAAACAATATACCTGCAGAGGCCCAAGCACGAATATTCAATCTTGCGTAACGTAATCCTAGATAATTCCTAGAGACTTATTCAATAAGACTAATCCAACAATCTATTAACCTTATTTCAAATTAATAACACAACTTGATCGTTACCAATTATTATCCGCTAATTAAAGTCAGAAAGATACTAGGACGCAGGCATTGCAATTCAGCTCGAGTAAATATCACAAAGTAGGTTAGACTGTAATGCGGAAGGACACAGGGGTCCCGGTGGAATCCCTATTATGCGTACACCATTAAAGTCTCGCAAAACCGGTTCTCAGAATCGCAGGACAATCCGACGTACGCCAATTGTGTCTTACTTTTAGGCAAGAACGAACAAAGGCGAGGGCTTAAGCGTACTCTTTAAAGGAAGCACTCCCTTTTATATCTACCCTCCCGCCCGTCTATTCACAAAAACTAGTTCTCGCATACTCTATGGCATCGTACAAACAGTCGACAAACACGGATATTTAGAAGTGTAACGTTTGAAACAATCGATATTTTAAGTATCGATCGATTGTAAAACCGTGAACTCAGTCGCCACCGTGATGTAACGGAATTAAACAACTCGCCCTTGCCCTTGGCTCGCGAGTCGCGTGAATGGTTAAATAAGAACGAACATTTCTACTTAGGAGCCGCCGCTCGGAATACGGAAAGAGTCGGTACACGCTGGCTACAGGAAGACGGAGACAGTAGACAGAGCTCCATGACGACAGGTGTCACCGACACAGAACACTTGCCAAATCACCGCTCAATTTGGACGCCGGCCAAGCAAAAATCACAATATTCCGTAACCCAGTGCAGTCCGACTCGATAATACTCAAATTAAACATTCGCAGTCATTATAAAGCATCTTTATTAATAAGCAGCGAACTCGCGAAATCTTTTCAGCAACTGCCACCGCTACAACTCAATTTCGCTAATTTAATCGGAACGTCTCCTTCAACCAGATTGATTGTTACAAATGGATAAAGTTTGTTTCAGGGCATGAGCGTGGACTAACCGCTAATTGTTGGAGAATTCGAGGGTACGGCGCACATGTCATGCACGCAATATGTGTCAGCCGTATGCTACGGCAATAAATTCATTGTGTAATGGCGAATGCCGCGTTTTAAATTGGGCCGTCCCTCCCAATAGCGCCCCGCGCATCGCTGCCATTATCTAAACCCACTCTATTCATACTGAAACGCATCTTAGGATCGGAGACTAACGATCGTCGACTCCCAGCGCCATCTATTCACCCACCGATATATTCGCACGCACACACCCACCTAGCGCACACATGCAACGCTTATCGATGTGTGCGTTTGCGGTTTATAGTTTCAAATGAAAATTGTGTATTCATCTATGTGTACCAAATTGTGCGTGATAACAAAGTACTTACCTACGCGTTAGTAACGGCACGGAAATATTTAAATATGCAAGTTAAGGTCATCCATGGCGATTAAAAATAGTTGTTTCTGGTTGCGCTACTTTTTGATAACTTATGCTATCCGCCAATAGAGGCGTGGGTTTTTTTTATTGGACACCTGTGGCTCATAAAAATTTCAATTCCAATAGGCACTTTTTATAAACTTGAAGAACACCCATTAATCTTAGGGAGTCGCGTTTTTTCAGTTACAAATTGGGAAGTCCGTTTCATTTATAATTATGTACAGTAAAAATCGCTCATATAAAAACAAAAAGGGATTGCGTTGCGCAATTGCCGTAACCCAAATTAAAAGAAGCCGTTGACAATCTGTGAGGCGATTTGTTTAATTTATCAACATAAACTAGAGTAGCAGAAGAGGATAATTCTATGCAAACTGAACGGACGTGCCTATCTACGAGGCGCACGCAACTTAAATGCGTTATTTATTGTAGCCAGTGTGAGTTGACTCGTCAAGGATTTGCCTGCGTGTGTGCGTGAACGCGCTCCGTACACGCAACGTAGACGTCCCCGTGTGAGTAGCAACTCACGGACACGGGCCAACAAAGCGCAGCGGTGGCCATGAATATTTTTTTTTATAATATAACCAACACGTTGAAGTTACGCGAGGCCACGTGGAAAATGTGGCCATATAAAAATTAATTTATGCTAATGACTGTTTCATTGAAAATATGTTATCTATTCGATATCGCGTCGCTGCTCTCAACGCCATCTGCGTTTCGGGATGGTAACCGCGGCGTCGGTTGCGTTAGAAAACGTTCGCGGCGCCATTATTAGGGATTTACAGTAGCCATTCATGTGACAAACGGGCATCGATACGCGAATGTAATTTTAAATAAGAAAAAACAATAAACACTGCATTAGTGCAAATAACAAATCCGACGCGGTCGTCGCCAGAATGGGAATGGCGCGGAATGAGGCTACGTACAGACACGTAGCCAGCGTCCGGGAACAACCAGCCTAATCTATGCTGACAGCCTGCCTTCACAGCCTTAGCTAATGGAAAATTTAGCTAACATTATTGTGCATATAGTACTTACACTACCTACCTAAACTACATTAACACACCCACGCGCACACAAACACACACAGATAATCATGTTTCCTTTTTATTCGATTTAGTCACAGAACTATGTCACGATAGAAGGAAAATGTTCATCGATTTGTACGGGAACATTTACGTAGGTATTTTGACGTCTATTTGAGGTCTATCCCATTTTAGTTCTGTGATTTTAGTTTTAAAATTGTTAAGAAATGTAAAATAGAGATTGATATTCAAATAAATAGAGGTTGATTTGGTTTTTGATTTTTCCTCATTTTGTTTGTTTGTTTTTTTTTTGGAGGCGTTATCTGCGACACAGTTTCACGCTGGTTCGTCATCGACATCGTTTCACATTTCGCTATGTAGTGTAGAAAAACTTACCCGAAGATGTCCAAAACTTAATTTCAAGGGCAAGCCTCACAACAAAACACTCATGCACGTAGGACGATGAATGAAACGTTTAATTTAGTATTTGTTCAAAACATTTATTTTATAAAAATACTGTAAAAATTAAAAGAGAAGACTAGGGTTGGTTAACGGTAGTATGATAGACGATGTTTTCTTTAAAATATAAGCCTAAAGATTAACGGATTGAAAACATACAATCAAAATTACCTATTTTTAAGCACAAGAGACCTACGAGGGCTTTTAGAGTTTAGGGAATGATTCGTACGAACTGCACACAAATATACGCCTACACTTACGCCTGGCTGTATGGATTCCTGCCCTAGACGTGGTTCTATGAGATAAGGTGAGTAAATATGCGCATAAATACCAATCCTATCTGTTAAAAACTGTCGCCGAATGTAGAGGCAAATCACTAGGGCAAGGGTTTGTATCTTAGGTATAAGTAATGCAGCTGTAATACGAATATAGGGACAAACAGAAAGGTTAAGCTATGGTAAATTCGTCATGAAAAATTGGAAAAAGATTACGACTATTAGATTAGAAATTACGTTATCCGGTATTAAATAATATCACGTAGATCCGGCGTTGAGTCGACGTTCTGCGTAGGGAAGGAAATCCCCGTCACAGGATTCTGACTTGGTGCTTCTGCGTATGTTTTTACTTCGGAGTAAAGGCTTTTGTAGCTCGCAGTGGCGAGAAAAGTGCTATATGCTGAAGGTAATCAGGTACCAATACTATATGGGAAAAGCTGTAAATAAAAACTGAGTATGAACTCACTTATATAACACGGAATCTTAAAGAACAACCAAACAGAGGATATATACCCGAAAGTAGAATTTCGGCTTTTCAACAAAAATATATTGCGGCCACTACCGAACTCGTATGTTTCTTGTGTCGGAGCGAAAGGCCAACGAATCCAAGGGAGCTTCCACTACACCTCCATTATTCCATATTATTTAAATAGGATCCATGATGCAAAAATCAAAATAAACCAATGTCTCTTGGTAGGAAAATAATTCAGAATGGCATTTCTTTTCAATGTCATTTCAGTTTCTTATTCTCAACATACAAATTCAAATTTGAAATATATCTGCCTAAAGTACTCAAATGTCGACCAGTATTTAAATCTAAAGAAAGGTTATTATCGAAATCTACAAAAGAGGCTACATTAATGCATCATGCGGCAAAATAATGCTGCAGTAGGTACTACTTGCTATTATTCAAATAAATATTTCATTATTTACTATTATTATTAATTTGAAAGTCTTTAGTAGCAATCACATCGTTTCTTTACTCAGAAGACTTCCAGCTAAACCTGCTAGTTGTCTTTTTCTTAAGAGGAAAATGCACTATTCTCTAGTATTCAGGGCAACAGTGAATTATGGACAAAACGACACACGATAACACCACACAAGTTCTTTGTGGCCCGTGTAAGATATCGCGGGTCCGAGATCAATACACCTCCCCCGCGACGCATAATGTCCCAATAATTATCCTAAACGCATAATGACATACTATCAAAGTGTCTCAAACGCGAAATGTCCTAAACTGGCAATCCTGAACGCAATAAGACCCATAAAATGTTGTTAAGACCTCTGGCGAGCAGCATCCCTTTCTGGGTTGTTTTTAACCCCAGACAAAAAAGAGGGGTGTTATAAGTTTGACCTGTATATCTGTGTGTCTGTGTATCTGTGTATCTGTCTGTGCATAGCTCTCACACGGATGGACCGATTTCGATATTACAGATTATACGGTAAATCGACCGTTTGCTGAGATCGGGACGGGATTCCCGGATAGCGGGAATACCAGATTAGGTCATTATTCGTTGAGTCGATTGGGATTGTCAAGACCAACGTCTACTTTTCCTATAATCAACTTGTTGCGTTTAGGACTCCCAGTTTAGGACATATCGCGTTAGAGGCATTTTGCGTTTAAGACATTCCGCGTTTAGGACATTTCGCGTTTACAAATTAGGACATTATGCGTCGCTTCTCTCACTTCAATATTCCACGACTAAACACGCCTTTAGTAAAATCATCATCATCATCACCAGCCTTTTCTATGTTCCACTGCTGGGCACAGGCCTCCTCTCAGAATGAGAGGGCTTGGGCTATAGTTCCCACGCGGGCCCAGTGCGAATTGGGAACTTCACACATACCATTGAATTGCTTCGCAGGAGTGTGCAGGTTTCCTCGCGATGTTTTCCTTCACCGAAATGCTCATGATAAATTAGAAATGTAATTCCGCACATGAATTCCGAAAAACTCAGAGGGTCGAGCCGGGGTTTGAACCCACGACCCTCTGCTTGAGAGGCCATAGGTCAAACCACTGGGCTATCATGGCTTTAGTAAAATATCCAAACCGAAAATCAAAATGTACACGTTTAGTAACAGATACGTATCGTAGATACGTGTCTGTTATTTTATGAGCTAGTCTACGAACTATGCAATATGTACGTGCGTCTTTTAAAATAACCTAAACCTCTGTTTAATATTTATTAGCAAAGGTCATAGCGGGTTTGTTTGCGTCAGAGTCGATGCAATAGGCGCTCCTATTGGTCGATAGATCCGGAAATATTTGAATAACTCTAATACCTATCGGGCAATGCTCATTAATTACTGAAGTTTCGTCCTTAAGGTAAAATAGTAGAGGTAAAATTAATTGATTCACTGGCGAAACTATGCTCCATGCAAATGAGCTTTGTCTATGCGTTCAACAAGAATACTATGTATCATCGTGAAAAGTTTTCCTTGAAACGGATATTTTTGCCAAGAATAAGTTATGTGTCAAGTTTCACCTTTTTTGTTGACTGTATTGTCATCGAAGCTTTTACAGGTGTACCAAATTTCAAGTCAGTGCCATTAACCGTTGGAGAGTTTCCTAAGGCGGAGACGATCCTGACCGGACCACCAGAAATTCACGACCAGATTAATGTATTATCAACGGACTTATTGGAAGTGGGTCAAATTTACTTTACAAGATCTGATTACAGACACCGGGACATGTAAAACTAAATAAAAGCTTGTACCTAATAAATATAATAAATTAGATTTACTTATAGCCTCAACATTTACACACACATATTTAACTAAGCTACGGACGTCATAAGTGTGGCAAATGGAACAGGCTGGGCTGACTGCATGGCCTCGAAAATTTACAGTGCTGATTTTCAGCTTATGCCGCATCGCTCTAGGCTTATTTTATTACTGAGGGTCGAGCACGACTTTACGAATGCTGCGTAACGTTACGGTTATGGTATCAAGATCGAGAAACCTCATACTAAATTTTAGTTCCAAATACGCTCACGGGCGGGCGCTGTTCCAAACGTCATACAAACGTGATTTTACGTGACCCAGGTTTCGAAAAGTCGTGCTCGACCCTCTGTAACACTTGCAATGACAGTTCCTACGATGATTTAAGTCAAGTAAAGTTGATTAACCTGACCTCACATCCTGGTAAAGATCGCGGGACCGCGGTGGATGCGGAAAGCAAAAGACCGGTCTGAGTGGAGAGCCTTGGGGGAGGCCTATGTCCAGCATTGGACGTCTTTCGGCTGACACGATGATGATGACGAAAGTGGGTTAAAAATTAAAACCGGCCAAGAGCGAGTCGGGCTCGCGCACCGAGGGTAACATGCCATCAAATTTCCATCGGAGATGTCTACATTCGTCGGAGAATATCAACACGTCAACACGCCACGCGGTCGGCGCCATCTCTTTTAATGATTTCTGAAGCGGCTTAAAAAAAGGAAAAAAAAATTTTTGAATGTGCAATTTTATATTATGATACCCCCTTGACCTAGTAGGTAACCGCTCATTTTTCAAAATTTTAAATTCTAAATTTTATTCAGCAAATAGGCAGTTGAATGCTCTTTTTTACACGTCACTTTTTTGAGTCTACCAGACTCCCTTTTTGTCCCTGTCGCAATAAAAACAAATACATGTTTTTTATAAATATTGAAATATTTATTTAAAACTATTCCTAATTTCAAATTGATAGCATCAGTAGTTTCCTAGATAACCAGCGGTGACAGAGAGACGGACGGATGGACTTAGTCGCACCACAAGGGGTCCCTTTTACCATTTTGGTACGGAACCTTAAAAAACAGTACCCACATTATTTACTGAGCTGTCATTGCAAGAGTCCCTAGAGCGATGCAGGTATAAATAGAGGTATAATGTATAATATGTGTCGTACATATCATGACTACAGAGGGTCGAGCACGACTTTTCGAATCCTGCGTAACGTTACGGTTATCGTATCGAGATCGAGAAACCTCATACTAAAATTTAGTTCCAAATTCGCTCACGGGTGGGCGCTGTTCCAAACGTCATACAAACTCGATAACGTTTACTAGGTATTCGATTTTACGTGACGCAGGTTTCGAAAAGTCGTGCTTGACCCTCTTATCCTGTCAGACTAACCTTGCACCATTTTGTATTTTGTTCTCTAATACAAATTTTTACATTAAGTATCCACGTCTAAGTAAAATGAATTGTGCACGAGACAATTTCTTACCTCAGATAGCTTTACGGGTCTACTCATTCCGAAATGTTCATTTAAATCTTTATTATACCCATTTTGGCACTCGGGAAACCAGTTCCGAACGCGGGTTGAATGTCAACTAATATGCCGATGTCAATGAATGAATAGTATATAAAGGCTTCGATTGAATCTATAACATAAATCGCAACCGACTGGAAACGTTGAATGGATATTGGGAGACATCCATTTTTTCCGGTTTAGCGGTTTTCTAAATTCAAAAACTAGTTTATTCGAGATGGTTCTTAGCTCAGTTGCATCGAAATCGGTTAACGTATCGGTGGTTTTTCAACTTTTCTAGTTTGTAGTTATACATTATACAAAAACTGCTAGTTTCTGCCGCACAATAAGACGTCAATTGAGTGTAATGCATCCTTTTTTTTTTTTTTTTAATTTATTGAGCTTTGGCTACCAGGGCCATCAACTTAAAAAGAGTGTAATGCATCCTTAACTCGTTTCGTTCAAAAACCGCTTATGGAAAGCTGTCCCTACTGTCGCTAGTTGCCAAAGGAGGATTAGTATCTACCCGCGTTTCGTCAGTTTTCCCGTGATCATGATGCAACTACGTCGAAATATCCTCAAATCTAATATAAGATAATCGCGATCAACATCCCGTTTTCATTATGTCCAATAGCAAAGGACAGCTTTGCAAAGCGAAATAAAATGGTTTATTTTCTGTTTTCGGTTCCGTAATAAATTTAGGGGTGCCCACGCGAACAGCTCTCTGTAACCTTAGACTGTCAGTGGTAGAGACAGCTTGGGCAAAAGTGTACCAGCTAATCCAGCTATTCTATTTTGTCACGGATATTCAAAAGTTTCGGGCTTCAAAAAGTTAGATCAAGGGTATAGTATTGGTTTGGTTTGAAAAGTGGAACTGTTAATAGCCATTATTATGTACTAGGTATATAGACATAATGAAAACGGCATATTGACTGCGATTACTTTATACTTAGGATTATTAACCGCGAATCATTTAAAACTGTTATTATTCTGTAGGTACCGTTTAAACATTCGCGATTCATAACTAATACATATATTTTATACTCAAAACTCATGACTTCGATTGGAAGAATTCGATTTGAAAACAAATTTTGTATTATGTATAAAGTAAAGATAAATAACACAGAAATACAACAAGTAAATAGTTTTAAATATTTGGGCAGTATAATAACTGAAGATTCGAGATGCACAGCAGACATCAAAGCCAGAATAGCAATAGCCAAGCAAGCCTTTCACAGTAGGAAATATATATTTAAATCAAAAATAGCGAAACCTGTGCGAAAGCGCCTTATCAAAACATACATATGGAGTATTATCCTGTACGGCTGCGAGACGTGGACCATGACGCAAAGAGATAGGGAGAGACTGGAGGCGTTTGAAATGTGGTGCTGGCGAAAGATGGAGGGGATTAGTTGGACCGAGAGAGTTACCAATGAGAGGGTCTTGGAAAGAGTTGGGGAGGGAAGAAGTATTTTGAATGTGGTAGAGACTAGGAGAGGAAAAATGGTGGGCCGTTTGATACGACACGACGATCTGATACTGAAAATTATAGAAGGAAAGATAGAAGGAAGGAGAGGAAGGGGAAGGCTGAGGATAGAGTATTTAGATCAAATAAAAAAGAAGGTAGACGTTGTGTCGTATTGGGAGGTGGAAGAACTTGCATTGGAAAGAACGGACTGGAGACAACTGCATCGACAAGAGTAGCACTCTTAAATAAGATGATGATGAACTCATGACTAATATTTCGAGATTTAATCACGACTTAAATATCAGAGAAACTGAAATCGCAAAAGCGGTCACCAACATGCACTGCGGTTTGCTCGCTTTCATGATACATAGCATTGGACTTCAGCGCCGTGTTTTATAAAGCTACAATTTACCACCTTAACACCTTTTGTTAGAAAGAGACTTCCACTGGTAAATTGAAAATTGTAGCTTTATAAAACACAGCCTAGGTGTTGTGGTAAGGAAGTGTAACGATCATGCATTAAAGTACAGCGATATCGCAGCACTTGCAGAATAGGAACCGTAATTATCCCATTCCCATCGAGACTTATCTCGATTGTGAAATACGACGACGGTCGATTTTCCGTACAATCTTATGATAGAGATTGGATACATTTTATTATAACTTTAACCATGATTTCAAAAATAACTTAAAATGTTTGTGGAAAGATGACCCCATCCGAGTTTAGCTTCAGAAATGTTGGAGTCCAATGAATATCCATTAAAAGGTGTGACTGTTCCATAATGATTACTCAATGACATTGTTAGGTTAGTGAGAAAGACAAGAGTTTGCTATTAAGAATTTCAGGCACAATTTCACACCATATTTTATTCCTTCAGAAAAGCATGTTCACGGAAGTTGTTGACATGTTAAAATGATCTTATTTATCTAACATATACCTTACATTAAGAAGTTAGATTAGTTTTATAATAGTCATGGAAAGAATCTAGTACCTATCAAAAAAACACTTTTTGCAAGAATAATGCTATCCGAAGAATAATGACTTTGAAGGAATAACCTTTCGATGAGTCTATTCATCCATGCCTGGTTACAAAGCCTAATAAAAAGTGAACAAGTATTGATATTGACACAATTGTTTTGCTAAGTAAGTACCAAACAAATAATACTTACAGAGATTCTATACTTAACTACAATAGATTAGTCATAAGCTTAGTCATGCTTAAGTAGGTACCTAATTTGTGTTTCAAACTTCAGCTTTTAAAACAGAGGGCTAGGTCCTTACCAGATAGAATAATGTCAGTTTTCAACACATAAATAAAGTCAGCCAAGAGCAAGATGTTGTACATTTTCTGTTTTGGTATATCTGATTGTACTTTGTTTTTTATTATAATGTGCAATAAAGTGTTTAAGTACATACAAACATAATTATAATAGCATTAACTGGCCATGCTATTGATTATCAGGAATTAAGTATCTACGTCAGTTCAAGAAAAAAGCGCCACTGAAATTGCTCTGTTTGGTAGGTATAAAAACCATATAAGGAGTGCAATCAGTTGTATCCAATCTAGAAATGTAATTTCAATAAATGTTATCCCCTAGTTAAACTTACAAATCCTACCAGAATGAAATTTGCCTTTGCTAACATTTTCACAAACAAAATCCTCACAAAATTGTGTGACCTAAAAACTAACAAACAAATTGCACTTTTCAGAAATCTACAGCCTATTTATAGAAATTGAAATACGTTTTTTAATATTAGTCAGCTCGGACATAATAGTAAAGAACGAATAACTGAAAATGTTTAGTTATAATAATAAAAACAATATTTTAAAATTCTTACCATTTGGCTCCGAAGCAGCTGTCAAATTGACGTTTGGTTTGGATGCGTTCAGTTAAAATACATGAAAAAAATTACTGGCTTGTATTTGTTACTGGCAACAATGGAATTTAAGCTGCGATACACTTATTAATGCGAACCAAAAAGTATTATGGACAGCATCTTGTGCCGTATTGTGTTTTGGGCCCACTTGCTCGTTTGCCCTCCTTGTCGTATAAAAAAAAACAGCTTACCAGCCCCATGCAACTAGGAACAAAAAAACGTTTACTCATGTATAGCACCAATTTCATGTTGTCACTACATGCTTTTTCAGTCTTTGTTTCTGTGTCTCTTTCTTTCAGTCTGTCATCTGTCTGTCATGGCGGCACTCAAAGTTGTATTGAATATTGTAGTGACATTCTCTTTGCAAGAGTGCCGAAACGTGTCAGTGTATTCATTGTGGATTAGTGGTGATAGTTGGTGACCAAATAAATTGTTTGTAATTCATGAACTCGCTAAATTTCATGATTCTAGGTCACTGGAAAGTATTCCATAGGTTTCGAGTTGCTTGAGATTGACGCACACATAAACAATGAAGTAGGTAATCCTGAAGGTTTCGGTTTTTTTTTTTTAAGGGTCCTAAAAATCAAATTGAAACCGAATATTTGCAAAAGTAGACCTGTTTGACTGACTTTTAGGAAATTGACGTCCTAAAAATCTAACATAGCCCACTGAAAGTCAAACTATACCTATTCAGACCTAAAACAACTTTATTAGACTTCTTATCTTTTATTCTCGGTACAAAATAGACAGCGATACGTGAAAACCTGCGATTATCTTGATAGGTTTGAATATCATTTATAAATAATTTACTTAAATTTATTTTACTAACATGAGAACCTTAATAACTTAATAAGTTATAGTACTAAATTTTACTTTACAACATTTTAAATTGATAAGGTTTAGTTAGAATTCAATCATTCTGACTTTTAACATGAAACTACCGTTAGACTCAATCATAGTGAAATAAAAACGGATCACTGTTAAAAGTCTGAAAAATGTTAACATAATCAAATATCACTGTGTAAAATATTGAAAAAAAAAAATTAACAAGCCTTATAATTATTATTATTTTGAACGTACCTATAGGAACATTAAAAAAAAGTGACTGACAGCAGGACAGGAGCTGGCAACTCCATAATTGACGTTTCAGATCATTCTTTGCGCACTTGCGCTTTCTTGTAAAAACGATTGTGCTACGGTTTAGGAAGGCCTATCAACATGACTTCCGTTGTGAGGGCCGGTCATTTGGCTCCGTATTTCAAATCCACCTCCCAGGTGGTATCAAACGGGCTGAAACCATTGGTAGCCGTACCCATTTCCAACGAAAAGGTAGTGGTCCAACCTCTGCCTAAGACATCGACTGTGCAATCTTTGCATGGATCCTTGCCTATCCAGGGTCTGAAGGCCAAGGCTACTGCTAACGGTGAGCTTAAAATCCTGTTATCTTGTACTTAAGTCCCTTTTGCGCAGGTTATTATGATGAAAAATCGTATTACATAACACTTGTCAATTTCAGTGGCAGCCCAAGTGCGTTTTGCGCACAGTGACATCGCTGTACCCGACTTTTCGGCTTACCGCCGCAAGGAGACGCAGGACCCTTCGTCGCAGGCTAAGGAGAGTGCCGATGATCGCCAATCGTTCACTTACCTTATGGCTGGAGGTCAGTATACCCTGGTTCATTAGATAACTAAAATAAGTTGACCGTTGTCTTTTTTTTTATGAAAACCATGCATCAAACTTGCAGTGAGTTGAAGGTTTAATTCATTTATTAAACCACTAGATACCACCTGTAACTTTGGCTGCTAAAACATCCTTCATAATATTATGTTTACTCTTTAAATGAAATAAAAAATATCCATTATAAATAACGAAATATCTAGTGTATGGTACCTTTGAAACTGACTGACAATTACTAGTATGGCTCTTGGCTCTACTAGTGGGGACATTCAACCTTTTAATTTGGAAAATATGTTTTTTTTTTTATCAGTATTTACTATTTATGCTAAATCATGTAGTTCAAATTAGTAAATTGGCAAGTACCTCTAAGCCTTTTTTATTTAAAACATTGTTTATTGAGCTCTTCGTTAAATTGCCAACATATTAAAAATCACTAAAATGTGTAATTATTAGAGATGACATTGATAGTTTGTTGGCCAGATACCGGATATACAAAATTGAAAATTCTCTAACCGAACAATCTTCTCACGTGTGCAACTGTCTAAACACTGACATTGGCAAAATACTCCTCGCCAAAAGAGCAAGGGTGAAAGCCATTAAAAGAAAAAAGGCTGGACTTAGCCATACCAAAGACATCAACAGGCTCTCACATTTAGGATCTGTACTTGACAAAAACCCACCAACATTTTAATTTCAATAATAAAATAATAGGTCAAAAATGGCTGAATCAATTTTTATAAAACTTAGCTAAGAACCATCTTGATTAAACTAGCATTTCATAAAAAAAAAAGCCAAGTGCAAATCCGTTCATCTGTTTAGGAGCTACAATGCCAAGGACAGATTCACAGATACGCAAACACACAGGTCAAAGTTATAACACCCCTCTTTTTGCGTTGGGGGTTAATAAAAATTATTACTTCTAAAATAACAAAAAAAAATACAAAAAGATTCTTTCTAGAGTTGTGCCTGCTCGGTCTTTAAAGGGAGCGCTCCGATCTCGTTCAATTGGTGAAAGGAACTAGTTCGGACTTTTAGTTCCTTTAGTTCAGTAGTTCAGTGAACCAGTTGGAACTGTTTTGATCTGTGAAGGACATGGAACGGAATGATAGTTGTCCATCTCACTCCCACTTGCTTTAGAGACACTTTGAACGAGCGCTATTTATCTCACTCCTCGGTATCGGTCACTCTCACTGCTCCGTTCCGCTCAAGCGATTCATCCACTCCACTCCTCTACCTACTGAACTAAAGGAGCGAAGACCGATTCAAATTGTGCGAAAGGATTTAATTCCTTTCTGTCCAAGACGGGAATTCATTCCTAACAGTTCTTAGTTCCTGACCGACTCAAGCCTAATTCTTGCAATGCTAATTGAATTATTAAATCCGTAATAGTCTAGTGGTTTGACCTATGGCGTCTCAAACAGAGTGTTGTGGGTTCAAACCCCAGCTCACACCTCTGAGTTTTTTGGAATTTATGTGCGAAATTACATTTGTAATTCATCATGAGCTTGTCGGTGAAGGAAAACATCATGAGGAAACCTGCACACACCTGCGAAGCAATTCAATGATGTGTGTGAAGTTCCCGATCCGCACTGGGCCCGCGTGGGAACTATAGCCCAAGCCCTCTCATTCTGAGAGGAGTTCTGTGCCCAGCAGTGGAACGTAAAAAAAAAGGCTGCTGATTATGATGATAAATGCTAATTGATTAACAAAATTACAGTTTATCTTTAGCAGCAATTCTGGCTTTACATGGAAGACGGCTCCTTTTGCCACAAGTAATGCTGTATAATCTGTTTAAATTGTAATTTTGAAATGTGTCTAGTATATTGTGCACTATATTATGTTTTGTTTTGTATTAGATTTTTTTTTATTTGTGGCAATGAACATTTCTTTCTTTCTTTCTTTCTTTCTGTAATTTACTTGCAATGCCATTACGAAAAAAAAAGCCGCCGTGAGCTGGCCGGGGAAATGCGTCGTGATTGGTTCATAGCTTGTCATCTGGTCGAAAGTGAGCCGCGATTGGTGGCTAGAGATTTTATAGGTGCAAATGAGCATATGCGTTTCGGAAACGTTCGTCCTGACATTTGGTGTCCAGAGGGTGGTTGGTCCGTGCCCTAACCTGACCACTTTTGTCACAGCTGGCAGCTTGGCCGGAGCCTACGCCGCCAAGTCCGTGGTGACCCAGTTCGTGTCGTCAATGGCGGCCGCTGCCGACGTCTTGGCCTTAGCCAAGATCGAAATCAAGCTGTCTGACATCCCAGAAGGAAAGTCCGTTACATTCAAGTGGAGAGGCAAGCCGCTGTTCATTCGCCACAGGTATGAATAGATTTATTCTTGTCATTTCTCAGTACATATTATTATCTGTCTGAACGCGATAGTCAAAACTACATAACTGATTTTGGTTTGATTTTCACTGTCGCATGGATAATCTTGTTTTTTTTTAATTGTGTCGGCAATCTTTTGTCAGGCAAGGGCCGCATACTGGCAAATTGAAATACAGGGCGGACAGCACTTCTTCCTAATTTTGGTAATAGGTATTTATGATATTAAAAATGCGAAACATTTGCTGTCTGTTATTGAGTGGGTAAAACAGTTACGGGCCCGTAAGGCATAATTGCCGACCCCTGCACTAGAATATTGCCTTAAATCCTTCCATTGTAGATTGTTCTTTATTAAATTATTGTTCCTTTTAATTCGAAACTACCGTGTGATCCAATCATAGTGAAATAAACAGATCATGAGATCACTCGCGTAATATAAGTATAGTATAGCGCGACATGTTTCGGACTAATCCGTAGTCCTTGCTCTGGGAGCACACGCTTCGCCGGTAGCGAAACACGAACTGGGCGCCGCGGCTCTGCTCGCGCATCTGCTCGGCGCAACTAACGTACATACGTCCGTTTATTTCACTATAAATTATTATGTTATCTACTTGGGCCAGGTAAATACTTTCTTGGGAAGATTTTTTTTTATTTATTTATATATTCGTCATACAAACATCTGCCCCGACCGGGATTCGAACCCGGGACCTCAAGCTTCATAGTCAGGGTCTCTAACCACTAGGCTATTCGGTCGTCAAAATTAAAATCAATCGTCAAATTTAATTTCAAACGTTTTACCTATTGCCCCTTGTGAGTAAGTTTCTATCTCTCTCATCTCTAAATCATAATTCCAATAAGACTACCACCATAAACTCAACGAGCTCTGCCTCCATTCCAGGACAGCAGAGGAAATTGCCACCGAAAAGGCTGTCCCGGTGGACACTCTCCGTGACCCCCAGCACGATGACCAACGCACCCAGGCCCCGGAATGGCTTGTAGTCATCGGTGTGTGCACTCATCTGGGTTGTGTGCCCGTAGCCAATGCCGGAGACTTTGGTGGCTACTACTGCCCTTGCCACGGGTCCCATTATGACGCTTCCGGCCGCATTCGCAAAGGCCCGGCCCCTCTCAACTTGGAAGTGCCCCCACACCAGTTTATGGATGACAACCTCCTGATTGTAGGTTAAGCGAATGTTACTTGTTAGTTGCTGCGACGCGCTGCAGGTGTTCCGGTTGGATATATAACTGGAATGCCTGCAGAGCGGCGACGCGGCTGTAGACAATTTTATTTAATAAGGATAATTTATCCTAATGTTACAAACAATAGAAATCAATCAATAAATGTGATGCGATCAATTTGATTTTTATTTGTTAGGCCTTTAGACTTGTGGAAGTATTTAAGAAGCTTATTTCGTTTTTTTTGTTACCGTATAATCCTACAAGGGCTTCACTATTTTTTTTGTTGCACGACCGGATTTTTTAAACATGACGTTTCACAAGTTACTGAGGTTCTGGTTCCATATTAAAAGGCCAGTCTGTCTGTCAGTCTCAAGTAAATCAAAACCAATAGGGTACTTGCTGTTTTTCACCTATAGTCATACTAAAGTCATGAAATTTATTAAGTAAAGGTATAAATCCGAAACCGGAATTGTGTTGTCTAAGCCGATATTAATGTAGGTAGGTTAAGTACATTATCGTGAACAAATATGAAAGGTAGCATCTGCAATTTGGTAGAGATAACAGTAGCTTTCAGACTTACAAATATGACTATGATATTGCGTCGTACCTAATTACTTTTAATAACCCAAGACGTAGTAGAGACGCAGTATATTTTTGGCCGTCGACCAAAGAGGAAAACAAAATGCGAATGCGATTTGTAATTATTTATTAGGTATCGTTTTATTTCCTCTTTTATTTTAGGTATATTTTTAATAGTTACAATCTACGTAACATCTAATATAGACTACTACAATTTACACTCATTTACAAGGATCTGTAATTGGTAATTCGACTATCTCCTGATCGTATGAACATTAATTTTTACATAGACAATATGGAACCGGGTTTACATTTAAGCTTAAACATATCAGATAGTTACCACAATAGCATGACTCGGTAAACAGTTGGATTTGTAAATGTAAACACGGTTTTACATTAATAATTATTGAACATTTTACGCTGCCATACATCTGTAAGTAATCTAAAAGTAGGCGTGGTTCGTTCGACCATGCATATGACCTTCGCCTTTAAAATAAACTGCCTCTGCGATAAGTATAACTAAAATAATGGTTTTGGATGAAATTATTAACAAATGAACTACAAAATAACGGAGGGAATGCAAATCGAAGGGATTCAGCGCGGAACGCCATATCTAAACAATACGTCCTTGGAGAAGCTTAACTCTAATTAGGATTAAGTAACCGATTAGAGGACGCTTAAAAAAACTATATTTACAAGAGAATATCGAAAGTGGTTACATATTTGGCAAAATAATTTAATTTATACCTAAATAAAACTAACGCATGATAGTGGAATGAACTAAGCTTATAATTAAATATTTATACAATCAGACTTGATCTGACGCCGGCCATGGTAATCCATATTCCACTGGGACTTGATATTTTTGCCTAATAGTTAAAAAAAAATCTAAGCACTTCATAGTTATTTTGTATGTTGATTTATTCAACGTTGTCAAATTCGAGGCCGGCGTCCTTCATCGTAAATAAATAAGATGGCAAAGGCGAGGAAATAATAACATTCAGATATTTGTTCTCTGTTGGTACGATCTTAAAGCTAATATTAATCGGGGGACGTGAAGGGGTGATAGGACGCCGTATGCAGACACTCCCAATATCTGATGGATTTATGAAGTCTTTATGGCACAGAAAACTGCTCAAAAATCAAGACTCGACTGCTAAGTCTTGTGAAATGATTGCGAAGTAAGTAACGAGTTAGTGCTTTTTGCTTGCATGCGACAATTCACAATATCCATATATCTATGTACACGATAAATTTCTTTACACAATAACGATCATAGCACATTATTATTTCTGAACACAGATTATTTTGATTCACAATCAATTATTATAGACATTTCGAAACATCAAACATTCTATCATTTGGAAAAAATATGTACCTATTATAAGTATTATAAATATTTCTATTTTCTATTACAATACGTGACAAAATATGTTGTAGTTATTTTGGAATATATCATTAGATTTTATCATTATATCATTAAATATATCTGGGCGAGAATGTCTCTGTTGTAAATAGGGATTTAATTTTATTAAAAATGAGAGTTGGATTTGTGCGATAACTAAAGTATTATAGGTGCGAGTCTGTCAAAAGGTCATACGGTAGGTATTGTCAATAGTCAATTGTCTAGGTTAAAACAAGTGTGGTCCGCCACGAAACACAACATCCTACACAACCTCGGAAGCTCCTCGATCGAGTATCATTGTACCCTAATATTTCTACTTTAAAGAAGCAATTTCTGAATCAGATCTCACTCCACTGTTCATTATTGTCTGTGTTGGAATCGTATCTGGGATAAAATTATGTCGAATAATGTAAATGTAAAGCATTTCTTTTCGCAATAAAATGTCATGTTTTCAAAAGAGAAGGGATGAAAATGTCGAGCAAATTAAATGGTCAAATGATTTGAATTAAACTTTGATTTTGCGCTTTAATATTAAGGAAATGGTGCAACGGTTTATGAAGTTACCCAGAATCTAAATCTTAATATAGCAGCTCAATTATATTAAGAAAGCATTTAAATACTCAACGGGCATGTCTCACCGCATCGCTTATTTCGTCCATCTGAGTATCCATAGCACCGATACCTACCTACTTATAAAATGTTGAGAATTTTAAATCAAGTTCATACCTACACGTTGACTTAGATTACTCTTTTTAACTGATCAGATCAGATCTTATTAAATTCTCACTAGTCTGTATCGTATCTGTGCTAGAGTAAGCTGGAATATGATTAATAGTGTCGTGGGGAAAGCTCAAACGGACCCTCTTATGACTGGGTCATTGTGTCTCCTTTGACAGTCAATCTTACTCCACCACTCGGATGGAACGCTCAGCGCCGAATCCAAAGCATGACAAGAGCCACCTGGCTTTTGTTCAGCAAGTACAGGTGGACCACAAATATAAGTTACATCAGCAATCTTCGTTCGCGCAGACGAGTGTCGAGTAATGCCGAACTAAACCGAATAAGTATAGACCTTATTGCAGTAAGCGCAAGGTAGAATATGCAATGTCAGGTAAACTTGCCTTCTCGCTCATAGCGTCTGTGACACATGGCATGGCGCGAACAAAATGGCGGTCATCGCAATGGCGCGCGAACGTTTGACCAATCGCTGCCCAAGATTTTACCCGCGTATTTTTGTCAAAAAAAATGCTAACTGCGCATGTACATCGTTGTGTCTTATATTTATGGTACAACTGTGGTGCCTCGGTCAATGACTTTAGGTCCGTCGCCGGTCGCAACAGGTTGTGCAGCTAGCAGTCGGCCGTGTAGACGGGCGCCAGGTCCAGCGTGAGGTGCCGCAACGCGCGGTCGCGGGAGGCGGAGCGCGAGGCGCGGCTGGACTTGATGATCTGCAGCACCATCGCCTTGCAGTCGTGGCACACCGCCATCTGCACGCCGCGCAGGCGCTCCGCGGCCGACGCGTTGGTCGTGCTGCGCCCGTACCGCGCTCTGGAGACAAGTTTCGTGTAAGGTTGAGGTTAATTGAAAAACAAAAAACCCGGTGCACGTCCTATCCGGGCTATAGTCACCAAGATCCGGCTTCAAGGAGCAAGTTATAAAACTCTTGGACGCTAGCACTGTGCCTTCGAATATTTAACAAATTTCGAAAGGAGATGAAGGATCTGCCCTTAAATAATTACGTTGCTGCTGTCGAAATGCTGGTAATTTTCTACGGTTTCTAAACGCATTGCCTTGTCTCTACAATGACTTATGATATCATCATTGATATGTGTGTAGGGAGGACCACATTAGAGAGATCTCTCTCCAGGAAGATGTTATGCCGGGGGACCGAAGTCCGCAGGAAGATAGTTGGAAGTTGTATTTAGTCAGCGTTATTTGGAACAGTAAACTGCAAAATACGTTCGATGACTAGATGGCGTTGGGACTCGTTAGAAAGTCTAAGTTGGTTCTCCTACTGGATGACAGATGGCGCCTGTGTGAGATAAAGATTTCTAGTTTACTTGACTGGCGACACTGACCGGCGGTCGGGCGTGGCGAGCACGGCCGGCATGCTGTCGGGCCCGTCGACGCTGCGCGACATGGCGGCCGGCGCCAGCTCGCTGAAGCCGAGCGCGCTGGCGCCGCGCGAGCCGGGCGCCGAGTGCGCCGCCGCCGCGCGCCGCGCCGCCGCCGGGCTGCTCGGGGCGCTGCCCACACTGTTCTCTACCACCTTCTGGAAATGGCAACACGGAGGCTGTGAGGACGTTGGTTAAGCGATAGGTAACTACAAGACTGTTACGAGGTCCTATGCCATAAAAAAACAGTTCATTTTAACCAACTGCGTAACGCACTCGATGCCGGCATATGATGATCGGCATACTTACCCAATGCAATGGGGACTCTTGCGAGTCAAAAAAAGGAAACTTCGTCAGCATGATGTGGAACAGCACTTGAAAGTTATAAAATTCGATGACTAGATGGCGCTGGGAGTAGCTCCAAGTTCTACAGCATCACAGATGGCGCCAAGGTCGCTACAAGTTGACACCCTGGGGCCTGTTTCATAACGAGTTGTACCTTATATTTCAATTGATTGGTAATGATGCGACTTGATCAACCATATTAGCAGTTGGCCAGCTTGTGGGGTTTGATTGTATTTAAACGACTCGACCACGCAGTAGTTGCCATACATTTTTGGTAGAGGCAGCAGCGCCGGGCCCCGCAGCACTGCTGGGGGGGGGGGAGGGTGCTCACCGCATCGGGCACGAGGCGGCTCATGAGGCTGCGCGGGAAGGACGGCTCGTCCTCGGGCGACGGCAGCAGCGACGGGCTCAGCAGCACCACCGGCACGTGAGCGAAGTGCTCCGTCGGGATCCGCATCTGCACGCCGCACAGGAACGAACTATTACATAACTATGCAAGTACCTACTTTTAACGTGAAACTACCGTGAGATTCAATCATAGTCAAATAAACGGATCACTTACGTATGTCGGTCGAGACGTAAACTGCGTGCCGCGGCTCTGCTGTTGAGCAGCCGCGCGTGCAGAGCCGCGTCGCGCACTTTACGTCTCGCCACCGGCATAGCGTGTGCTTCCAGAGGAAGGACTACGGATTAGTCCGAAACATGTCGGACTATAATCGACTGACATAGTGAGTGATACCGTTATTTCACTATTCAAGTTGTCTAAAAACGGGTGGTAGGACCTTGTGCGAGGTCCGTCCGGATCGCTACCTACGACCATCTTACTCGCTGATTTTGATATTTATTTATTTATTAATCTATTACCTACTCGTTCGTTCTGTAACGGATAGCATTATGCACCGTGTTAAAGTAATTTTAATGACAGCGGACATATCTAATACTTTCAAAACAAATATAGGTTTATGATTATGACTGACAAAGTTAATGCGAAACCTGCTTCCGCATCCGTAAATAAATAATTGAACGTTGTAAACAATAAGGATCAAGTCCATTACTTATAGAGATTACTGATTAAATAACAACATTCCAGCAAGATTTCCTGGTGTCCTTGCTAAAATACCACTTGTCTATACTGTAGCATGCTAGAACATTTTAAAACAATTATTATCTAAAATATTGAAGGTTTAGGGACTCACCTTAGAACAGCACTTTTGACAGACTGTTTTCTTGCATAACTTGCACTTCTGGCCCCATGGACCGAATATACCGAATCTCGTCTTCAAACATAAGAAGCATACCTGAAAAAAAACACAACCAGATTTTTAATGCACATAAATTGGACGTGAGTGATCCGTTTTATTTCACTATTATCAATTATACTTTTTAATTACTCACTGAAACATGTTTACACAGAAAAAAAGCACAGAAAATGCTAACCCCGGGAATCGAACCCGGATCCAAGACATTCCGTGTCGCGTGCGAAACCCCTACACTACGATTAGCATAGAGAAACACGCTGAGTTTTTGCCACGTATTCAAATCTCAGCTCGTTTACCAGTTTTTGCAGTGACTAGCGCCATCTGTGTGATTACTTCGTAAACCGAAGACAGCACACTCCTTCGAAACTTATCAGTTTTCCCAGACTAATAGATGGCGCCACTAAAGCAATCAATTCATGATCTCAAATGGAGTATCTTTTTACACGACTGTCTGAAGAAAACGAGTGTATCGTTTTCAGGGTTCATGTAATTGTATCTGTTACAGGTTAGTTGCTAACTCACCCTCCGTTTCTCCACGTCCTCCTTGACCCGTCCTTCGACTGGCAACACCTCGAGTTCAGCCTTGGTGAGCACGGAACGTATGTGCACGATCTCCTCAAGAGTCAGTGACAGCCGGTCGTCAGACATTATGGCGTCCTGCCATTGTTTCTGTACGAATAAAATACGAGGAGTTACGACGACAGAATTAATGCAATATTATGGCTTCTACAACAGCAGATTATGTTGAAAGAGTGGGACAATGAATGGGGAAAGGCCAACGAGATTGTATAGTCACACAAGTAGGTGTAGTGAGAGGAATCCTAAACTCTACATACATTTAAAAATATATATATGTGGAAAAGTGACGGTTGCAGAATTTTAAACAATGGCCAGGTTTTCTGACGTATCTCTAATAGCAAAGGTGTCATTCTAAAGACCATGCTTCAATGAACCAATATAACTGTACTTAAAATGTTGACTTCATTCAATCATGAAAGTACTTACATAACTGTTAAAGCCTGGCGGCCTCTACTGTAATTACAAAAAACTTCTCAGCCATCGCGTTCATTCTTAATTTTATTTGACAATTAACCAAAACTCACTTCTCATTTTTACAGTTCGTCGAATTATCTAATACTTTCTACAATTACAGCACAATGATGACCGAAGTAAAGAGCCACGCCGTTGTATTATGATTATGACATTTACCTACTTCTTCACGCATGGTTAATAATGTACCTATACACGTTTTAACGGTTAACTTTTTAAAACGACTTCAAATACTTATATGGAAGATTTTCATTCTTTAGTTTAATTTTTGCGATAAGATTTGAACAAATGAGATCACGAGGATTACTGATCCATGAGAGACACATGGTTATACCTATACCTAATTGGTTTCATTTTCAAGTCTTTTTTAATTATTAAGATACGACTAAGTAACTAAACTATTAGCCGTGTATACATAAGTGCAGCTAGAAGTATACTATACTACTAAGTAAGTACCTACCTACTCATTATTTATTAAATTATTAATTAGCCAAACTATTAACAATGTATGATGGTAGCGACTAAAAGTCAGACAAATACTGAAACACTACCTACCTCTACTCTAAGTGTGTGACTACAGATCTAGACCTAACTAAATAAAAAAATAAACAAAAGGTTAATGTGCAAGATATACGACAACATAAAAATAAATGAACATGCCAAGTTTCATGTTTACCAAGGTCCATGAATGCACGCTGAAGTTGTGGCCGGGCCATATACACCTAGTATGAAGTTGATTTCTTTTTATGTTTTGTAATAATAGGTAACGTCTTTTTTTTCAATAAAGCGATAAACTCACAAACAGAGGTAGCGGAGCGGCGCGGAGGCGTTATCGGTTGTAATATTCGTAAGTACTTGTATGAAAGAGGTTGCAAAGACCGAACTTTTACCAGCCGGGTGCTCTATGCGGCATAAAAAAACTAATACTTAGGTAAGTTTTTCTGTTACAAAAAACATTTTTAACATGTATAGCTAGGGTTTTATGGTTGCCTGGTAAGGCAGCCCATTGCTACCTTATATTTTTCTGTTACAAAAAACATTTTTAACATGTATAGCTAGGGTTTTATGGTTGCCTGGTAAGGCAGCCCATTGCTACCTTATATTTTTCTGTTACAAAAAACATTTTTAACATGTATAGCTAGGGTTTTATGGTTGCCTGGTAAGGCAGCCCATTGCTACCTTATATTTTCTTTGTGCTTTTGGCATTTCATCTTAGCTCTCTAGGTTGGTAAGGCAAACAGAAAATTTACTGGCTGACTGATCTATCAACGCCTAGCCTAAACCACTAAAGCTAGAGACTTGAAATTTGGTACACATAATACCTTGAGTATCCTAGAGGTGAACTAAGAAAGGATTTTTCGAAATTCCCAAGGGATAGGGAACTAGCACATTTTGAAATATTTCACGGGGCCAAAGTCGCCGGGGCATAAGCTAGTCGCACCTCTATAAAAGACGGAACCTCGGTAAACACGCACTAGCTACTCTACTCTACACTACTCACGTGCTTGACACTGGGGCTGCCACTAACCGACTTGATGAGCTCGTCCTGCAGCGAGCTACGCGACCACGACAGCTCGCCAAGCTGCGCGTCTGCGTCGCTGCTCGCCAGCGAGGCGGCGCCAGCGCACGACGCGCGCGACCCCGGCCTGGGGGCAATACGAGACATGAGAGCTAAGCTAACCATCATGTCATGTAATAACTTCAAAATTTGGTGGTAACAGACCACTTTATTCGGCGTCCAATATTATCTACGAAATTATAAGTTCGTACCCCAGTTGGTCGGGCATTCAAATTCAATCGCGTCTGGTATCAAGCTTAGAAGGTTTTCACCAAGGATCTACCACAGACTACCATCAGCCCGCTTTTCGCAAGGATGAGTCTATGTGTTGTGCATTAACTTATATGTATACCAATGTTATACGTTGAGTGTAGCAGAGAGTAAGCGCCCTCTATGGCCACGATTGGAGAACACTGCGTTGCTGGTCAAACAAGCTCTCGGACGTTATACCTTGAGTGTGGCAGCGAGTGAGCGCCATCTGTCGGTGGACACGTCGGGTGCGCGTGCGCGACCGTGTGCCGACGCATGGATGCGCGCCGCGACGGGCACTGCGTCGCCAGGTCGTATGCTGCCGACAATGCACGTCATTAATGTTAGATTTATAAATAATGATGTTTTAATTGGAAGATTGGCCTTTGTAGACGACTTTATTACGACGAAATGTACCTAATCTGTTAGGGAATTAAAAGTGCTTATTAATTGCAAAATACATGTAATTTTGCTTTGACCCAATGAATATCCTTTCTTTTGCTCGCTTGCTTTATCGTCTTAATATAAGTGTTTGTCACTATTTAGGTTTAGGTAGCACTTGACAGCAATTATATGACTTTTCTTAAGACCATGAAAACTTAGAAAACTAGTCGCATCACAAATCTGTTAGTAACTTACTGTCCGTCCAGTGATGCTTAAATGCTACGAAATTACCAATGTACCTATAGTTATCACAGCACAAGTAAGTACCTAATAAATTATTACTGCTCGACTGTAAATTAGGTAGGACTAGGTAAGGTACTGTAATTAAAAGAGATGGTGGTTCCTGTACAAGAATGAAATACAGAAGGCTGTATTTAAAGGCATGTTCCTACTATGTAAATCTCAGAGGAACAGATCGTAATTTAAATTCTGAATAATATTACCATAATTAACAAAGGGTAAGAATGTTTCAACATAAGTAAATCCATGTATAATGTATGTAGGCATTACAGCTTAAAATACAGAAATAAAAGAAAAAAACTAAACCTTAAAAAGCATTTTCTTTTGACTCACTTGCATAAAGAATACTTAATGAAAGACTGAGTGAATTTTTCTTGTAAAAATTTGCATTAGAGTGAGGGGTGTTTATGAAAATCATAAAATTCATAAAACATCTCTATTTCTAGTTAAAAAGACGCGTGTTGTTAGAAAGTGAAACGAAATCGCTGAAGAAAACAATGAAATGTGAACTTGGAAAAAACTTTGGTTCTTATTTCTGTTAGTTAGGTACTTAAAAAAGCAAATTTAAAAATTCAAGGTGATATTTCTGGTGTTAAGAAACTTAAAAGTACATAAAAAACACATGTATAAAGCGTGTTTTATTATGAGTTGTAATCTAATGAAAAGCCGTTCATTTGAGTTAAAAAAATAATTAAGAAATAAAAAGTGCTGGCCACTTGCAAACTCGGCAAACAGAAAAACAAAATCGCAACGGACTCGTGACGTCATGCATCTAAGGTTGACACAGAGCATGCGTTCATACATTCTAGGGCTTCGTCGCAGAACTGATGGTACTCGTCGTGGGATATACGGGTGCGCGGTGGAGCTCGAGGCGGTGTCTCTTCTGAGTCGCCAATGTCACCAATGTGGTCAATGTTGCCAATGTTGCCAATGTTGCCAAAAGTGTGCATGGGGATAAGGAAAGTGCTTAAGACTAGTTCATGTGTAAGTAAAATACAAACACGAAATTAAACTCTCCAATTAGATTTAAAATCAAAAACTGTCGCTGAAATAGAGGAAACATCGATAAAAACCAGCAAGTAGTAATTTTAACAGAAGTGAAAAATATTTTAATCACACGCTCGATCTTACTTTTTTAGATTCCTATTCATCTTCTGTCAAAGTTATAAGTAGACAACACCACACCACACTTTTGAAGGGAGGGCATACCCGACCCGGTAACACCTTTCAAGGGCTTAAAGCGTCACTTACCTACATTAGGTACATTTAACGACGTATAATATAGATACCTATTCCTATCTTCACTTCACACTTCACATCTCCATCCTCGTGTCAAAAAAACAGCCGTGGCTCGTAGAAGAGGTAACAAACAGACAGACAGAGAGACAGAGTTACTTTCGCATTTATAATATTAGTAAGTTAGTATGTGGTCCCCCTACTGCAATTTTAAAAGTAATGCGTCTCTCCCTTACCGGTTCGCTTCCAGGGTTTGGGCGTCTGCTGCGGCGCCACATGCCGCGGGAACGGCTGCGGCGCGCACACCTCAGGGCTCGCGCAGGTCTCTGTGTCGTCCTCGTCTTCGTCGTCCTGTGAAAGAAACTAGAATAAACAAAAGATAATCGACATACGTCTGATGTAAAATAAACAGAAGACAATCGCCATTCCACTTCTTGTCAACCTTTGCAGTTGCCCCCGTCTACGTCACGTCAGCAGGAGCAATGAGTTTCCCGACAAAGAAAATATCGCTAAAATAATGACATATTATGTATCATGAAGCCCATTTGATATTTCTGTCAAGTTTGTGATCGACTTATAATTAAATAGCCAATCCGAAACGTGACAGAAATTTCTAACGGACCTCTCGATACTCGAATGCCAATAAGCTATAAATTTTGCCTGTCCGAAAACCCTTATTGAAGCACGACGGACGCAAGCGTCATAGCTAAACCTTTCTGACCTGTTCAAGCACAAGACACAAGAACAATACGAACGCGTAAAAGTGTTTTTAGCCACTTCTGTTTCGATGCCTGCGATTACGTCATAGTGAAGAAGTTAAATCAAGACAAGAAGTATTTATATCTGCCTTACGATCAGAAAATCAGTGTCAGAAGAATGAGATGGAGGCGCAAGCTGTGAATCACAGTGGAACTGTATCGTATACAAGTACGATTTATTTACCGCGATTCATCGGTGAAACATCCCCGATGTCTCAGTCTAATTATGGAAGGCTGTCATTTTAATTATAAAACAGTCAACTTTCCCAATTTTTCGTGAAAATCGTGCGCGACGGAATCGCCAGAAGCCACGGCCTACTTTAAATTCGCGAGCAGTCGCGAGCGAAATGAACTATAAGCGTTCCCATCAAACTAAATACCTGGCTCGCCGTGGTCCGGTAAATTTTCAATTACTTTTCCATAAAACCGCCGAGGAATTGCTTACGCCGTTCATATTTCTAACCGAGATTGGTTAGTTAAGCAATCACTATTAACTTGCCAGCATCTTATTTTTTTTTTAGCTTATCTTTTTTTGGCAAGTGCCATTTTTCTAAACTGCTAGTACATAATATAATTAAATCCTGAATTTACTCATCCTTGCGTCGTGTCTTTCTGAAACTGAAAACCACTTAAAATACGTTTACTTTGATGTAAAAGTTGTTTTATTTTAATTTAAAGTAAAAGTGAATCGCGCTTGCCGACAGCCATGTGGAAGAAATAGATTTATGCGGTTCTTTTGATAATTAAATTACGCTGGAACTAAAGTCAATACTGCAGCTCTACTTAAGCAAAACAGTACTTGTGTTGCGACAGTATAAGGTCTTAATTCAATGAACAAGGTGAATCTACGCCTTTTGCGATTTTTTTCTCCGCATTCACGTGGAATTACACATATATACTTATCTTTACTGCCATGTTATGTCGTAACGTGACTTCACTGTGATTGCAAAAAATGTTGCCATAAAAATCCTATTGATTTACGGGACTTATGTAACGAGTCAATGCTCTTTTTCATGGTGTAAAGATGCTCACGCGAGGGATTTAAAAACTTGGCAAATTTACAAATAATGCCGTTTAACACGCGATCTGCCTCGATGGGGTATATACCTACCAGGAGATCATGATGCATAGAAATATAGATAGACTAGACTTTAGATAACCTAACCACAATCAGAATAATAAAAATGCGCTAAGCAATGTCGGCGACTCGTGACAACTCGTGGTCGTGAGAGTAAATATATAATAGTTACTGCTTCGGCAATCTTCGTGTTATACGAATGTGAAACTAATGTCATAAGAATAAATAATAACATAGCAGAACGGAAAATCCCGCTCCGGACGGGCTCAAGGTCACGATATTAGAGTATTCGTTAAACAGACTACTCAGTCAGGCTGTCACGGCCGGCGTCGTCGCACGCGCGTTTTGTTGTTTGTAATTTGGTTGTAATAGTTTTACGTGAGCCTGTACGTATTTTATTTTATATTTGTAGGTAAGTAATACTTACTTAAATCACATTAAATGGCTTCATTTCGTATAGCACTCATAATAACTTCTTATTTAGAAGTGTCTATAATTATGTAGGTACGTAATGATTTATAAATAAAACTGGAATAAAATAATGATTTCAAAGCAAAGAAAAACTTGTCTCAGTGATATTATCTTTAGACGTAAGTACCTTATATTTAACAGCAAGCAACCCTAGCAACACGCCTGGATGACAGAGGGGTGTAACGACGTGAAGGGAGAAGTAGGTATATAAATGGCGGCGTTTTGGACTCTGTCAAAAGAGATTCCGTTCTACTATGTTATTATTTATTCTTATGCTAATGTGAGGATGTCCTCAGAACATTTGTCAGACACAAGTTTCAAAGGTGACTGTAAGACGTAGGAAGCTTATGCTTAATTAACGTTTCCGTTATTTTTATTTCTTCTTTCTAAAAAATAACTAATTTTATTTCGCTGAACTCGTGATTCGGATACCTACTCGTTTGACAAATTCCACAGCCTACATTAGTTACTTAAATTGAGTAAATTTTACGCCATCAAATATTTGCAAGATTCCTTTTAATGAAGTATACTTATTCAAACAAACTAATGATCAACGTTCACTTAACACGCACTCTTCAATGCGCAAAATGAGAAGTCACCTTGAAGCTACAATTTTACATTAGGTAAGTATTTCTTTTTACAAAATTTTCGTATGAAATATATGTTAATGAGTTTCTACACAGGGTCACAAGTGTCATTAATTACTTGCGGGCTTAAAAGCCCGACCTCCGTCGCCTCAGGCTACGACCTCAAACATCACAAAAGATTGGTATTGAATCGAACGTGAGTACATATCGAAGCTGGAACTTTGCTTTTCGCCCTTTATACCATATTCCACTAACTCTACATGAGTGAAGTTAGAGTTTATTATCCAGAGAATATCATGCTGTTATACAAAGTGTATCGAAGTGACTATCATGCCATGCAAAAGTAGCTCCTTCAGACAAGTTCGCAAGCCTAAAATAATTTAAAAGTTTATCGTATAAATTTTCATCATGCGGTTATAGGTACTTAGTGTATTGTGATTTTTGTCACGGATCTTTTTTTTACGATGAAAGAGACAAAGAACAAGGGAATATACCTACTGCACTGCCTTCCGATTTTCTTACGGGCATGCATGAACCATTAGCATGGCTTAAAATGCCCATCGCTCATGCAACAATGAAACAACGAAGTTACAAATGTTACAATGACATATTATGCATAATAATGAATACAACACAAATCGGTCTGTTTGACTGTTCGACTGTCAATTTCAGAGTGACCTCAACGAATTGTAATGTCACTTCATATGAGCAATAGATATTGCCCAAACAAAAATAATAACTCGAACCCTCGTTTTTCAGTCAATGCGATGAACTTTGGTCATTTTTGGCTGCCATTCACATGAGTGCATACATTTGTACAATGTAGGAGTATTAGCTGACATGCGAGTGGACGGGGATAGGATAAAGATGTAGCATGAGTGAGACGAGTGTTTTTCTTACTATAAAGTATCCACCCATTGGTTCGATTGAAGAAGGATCATAAACAAAGCAATCACTATAGACACATACCACGGGAGAGAGTGAGGAACTGCAAAGGAAGCGAGAGTGCGCCTGAGGCCAAGTGCTAAAGTGCAGTTGCACATTGCATCACGTTCGTAAAAGGGCGGTCTTATGCAACTTTCCCTATACTTATGTAACTTCCAAGTTTTAAGTTATGACTTCGGACGTTGAGTACCTACTGGATTCTCCTTGGTACAGGTGGGTACTGCGGAGATGTAACACTGGAAGAGTAAAATTCACGAGACAGAAATCAAAGCATACTTGGTTGATAATAGGATTGTATTATTATTTTAAATAAATAGGGACTCTAGAACACGTTGGTGTTGATGCCACGCAGACCTCGGTGAGAATTCTAAGGAACCATTCGAATTGATTAGGTAACTAGTTTTATCTACACACATATCATAAGTCCTCTATAATGCGTTCAGAAACCGTAGAAAATGACCAGCATTTCAGTACGCCGTGGCCTTCTCGGAGACAGCGCCAGCCCCAACACCACCACCACCACCTCCAGTAAAGTAATAGTCATTACGACATCGAATTCGATATCGTAATGACTTTTCGATATCGAATTCGATATCGTAATGACTTTTCGATATCGAATTCGATGTTTAAAATTTGAAAACCAACGTAATTCACAATCATAGTGAAATGAAACGGATCACTGACGTATATAAGTCGAGTTCAGTCCGACATGTAAGTATAAATAATAATGTGATATTTTTTTTTTTACAATAAAAAAAAACAGTTTACGAAACGTCCGCTCGGTATGTTTGTCTATGATAAAAAAAACAGTCAAATTCGTGACAGGTATGGGTATGATATATGCCTTCGGCTTCTGAACCCATCTTAGAGTACTTATAATATGTGTGTAGATAAAGTAATGTATGCAACTCCACATAATTAGGCCTTAAAACACTCATTATGTAGCATTGCATAAACTACTATTAATTTCATGATTCAAATGTTTGTCGACCCTCTGTCTTACAGTAGGTACACCTTTATTTACACCATTAATTAAGGGGCAAAGTGAAACTATGAACCGACTTGCGTTTACGACTTTGACCAAAGAACGATTAATCAACAAATATCCTATCTACAGATTCCGAGTATTTTAGGGTCCCATTTGACACATACAATACAATTTGCAAGCCGTACCTTATTTAGTGCACTGGCATGAAATCTGTCAAATGGGATATGGGACACTAATAAATAGCCTTAGAAAATATTATGAACCACATAATACGTGCCTATAAAATTTGAAGGATGCCCTAGATTTCCCTGGGATCCCATCATCAGATCCTGACTTGGTGACAATGGAACCACCTCGGGAATACTCTTTTGAATAAACAAAGACTTTTGGAAATCGGTCTACAATTGACGGAGTAATCGGTGTACATGGCAGACAGCCGGTGTAATTACGGACATAAGAGGTATTTCATCTTAGCTCTCTAGGTTGGCAACGCAACCGCAAGCCCCCCGGGGTTGTGAGTGTCTATGGGCAGTGGTGATCACTTACCATCAAGTGACCCACTTGCTCGTTTGCCTTCCTTGTCGTATAAAAAAATCATACATAAAAAAAATACATAGTGGAACAGAACCTCCTCCGTTTTTGAAGTTTGTTAAAAATCCGAGAATCTGTGGGTGTCACTCAATCTTTAAAACATTGTGGCAAATGCCCAAGGCTAAGATAATAAACTCGGCTAACTGCGCAATGCCGTGCCCGTTATTCGTACAAACATAAACTTGGTCATCTTGTAACACAACAGGACCTTTTATGATCGCAAACTTTCACTATAATGACTCAAAGTCGTATAGCTGTCTTTTAAAGGCTGTAATAGCGACGGAATTAGCTAATAACAATCAGACATGGAACAAAGCCGAATGTGTTAAAGATGTTACAGATTTTGTAATAAGTAATATTTGAAAGACAGAGAGTCGACCTAGTAGGCGAAGCTACATAGACCAGATAAAGAAGGCCGGTTCGATTCGTATCAGGAGGTCAAGGAACTGGCTTTTAGGAGAGATGATTAGAAGAAACTCCACCGACAAGAGTGTAACTCTTAAGTTAGATTATAATGATGACTTTATTTGTACGACAGTAAATTTGAAAATGAAATAAAGGCAGCCCATCTACAAGTGGTAAACTTAAAATAACCGTTCTGTACAGAATACTAGGTTTACTGGATATTTAGGCTGCCTGTCACTAGTTATGTGAGGAAAACATCCACCAATTCATCCGCAAGGAGAACAGCGCTGAGCGTGGTTAGGAAAATTGAGTAATCCTATTGGTGGAGATTTTTCCTCGCGCATCGCTTCTACCTCGCACACCTCTTGTGGATGCGCAGGCTTACAAAAACGCGTGTACTTGTGGAATGTTTAATAATCCGCAAAAGTATTAAGGGAATAATCCCTGCTGGCTTATGGCTAAAATTGAAGGCAAGCGAAAATGCGGTTGAAAGTTTAATGAGAAGATAATGGCCTGGAAACTTTTGCCGATCAATATTCCGTTAAATTTTTGATATTTTTCTACCAAGGTTTGATTATGTTTTGGTTTTCTTTGTGGTAAAGTTTCGTGTAGTTACACTACACTACATGCTTAGTTTATGGTTACGCTAGTTTAAGGTATATAACAGAATTATAGTCGGTGCTTTATTAAATCTAGATCTTTTAATAATCCTAAGTAACTATGACCTACGTACTTAGTTCATGAGCGAGACAACAGCAACTCGACGCGAAAAAATCCTTAAATTTTCAAAAAGCCATTAACCAACTTTTGTTTCACGTTTAAGTTTTGTCGTTCCAAAAAGCCCCACAGCAATAAGCAAACATAATATAGGAAGGTACCTACACATTCAAATAGCTCTGAATCTTCCAAATTACCCTCCTTTGCGTTTCGCAGTCGGGTAAAAACAACTGAAACGCGCCCAGATTTCCACGGAAATAACTGTCGTTTCATGAAGGCTTCGGCTCCCGTTATTTCCAAACTGGGCCACGGCAGGCTTAGAGGTAGGTATTTACACAGCTGTAATGTACTGTACCAACCTACGTACTGAGTACTATACTGTACGTACAGGATGTTTGTACAGTTACAACCGTATTAACAGGCTAAGTGGCGATAATTGTTGCAGAAATATGTAGCTGTCTTTAGTTAGGTATTAACCTGAGGAAGTTTTAATAAGACGTTTGCAACACGAGCCCGTTATGTTCTTAGTACTGTAGCGATGATTAGAGTTCTTAAAGCAACCCCGCTACGCTTCTTTTCGTTCGTCCGTTTGCGGAAAGTCTAAAAGGAACTTTACCAAACATAGTTACTCAAAGACAAATGACTACAGCGATCCTACATGGCTACAATTTTTTTCCGTCAAACCATGGAATCAATTCGTTCCATTTCACGACACATGAACTCAATTCCGGCATTCCCAGAGCAATAAAACTTGAAAAACAAAAGCGTCTCGAACCCGGACGTCTAGAAAGTTAGGCTCTTAATCAATATGTGCCTACACTTCATCCCATACAACATTAGATAAATAATTACTTGAAAATTTTAATAATGAGGAGTTGCACGCTTGGCCTCCAATTGTTATTTGGAATGGAAATTTGGTACGTCAGTTCTCCAATACACAGACCTTTTGCCAGTTACATAAGGTCTGTGTTTAGATATTTATGAACCGTTGGCTGTACAGTTGCACGCTTGGCCTCCAATTGTTATTTGGAATGGAAATTTGGTACGTCAGTTCTCCAATACACAGACCTTTTGCCAGTTACATAAGCTCTGTGTTTAGATATTTATGAACCGTTGGCTGTACAGATATTGGAGAACTCGACTGTAGGAGACATTGAGACTATGAGACATGGTTGGATGGATGATCTGATAAAGAAAACGGGAAACTTTTGCCTGCGATGTAGTTAATTAGCACAAAAAATATCGTCGTTAAAATCCTTGGCAAAAACCTAATTTCCATCAACGTTTTCCAGCTGAGACGATGGTGACAATGTCATTGAGATGTGGTTTAGGATTGGTTATTTTTCCCCCGCCTGTTGTAGTGTGTTGAACTGCACACACTAAAACAACTATCGGTATCTGTTTAACTTTGTATATGGTTAACTAAAACGACATACAGTAGTGAGGTTTTACGCCCGCAATTTTACGAGGTAGGGGATAGGTTTCCGATACAAAGGGCGCGATAGACTGCCGACACCGTGTCTCGCGAGCAATATAGATACTTTTACGCTTGTAAGTTGTAAACGTAAACCTCAGACGATACAGGGTTGACGGCGTCTACATTGATGTTCAGAGTTCCGTCTGGAGGTCAAACGTACCGTGAACCGTGAGACTCTTTTGTCGGTCTATGCTTTTTAGTATCATAGACTGACGAAAGCTTACGTCCGCTGTTGTGAAACCCCATCACAGGGTTAAATATCGCGCGGGAAGTTCACAAAATGCGTGTTTAAGTTTTTCTTGTCTACGTCGTAAACCGAACCTGTATGCAAAATTTTAGCTTGCTAGGTCTAACTTTCGGACTGAACGTTGCCTTAATGAGTCAGTCAGTCAGTCAGGAACTTTTCTGTTTGAAAGTTTGAAACTTAAAAAAAAAAAGTTAATGTAGGTATACATTAACTTTTTTTTTTAAGTTTCAAACTCTCGGTCTGTTTTTCCTGCGATTTCAACTAAAATAGCTTTTAGGGTAGTTAATTAATACTAACTAGATTTTTATAAAAACTTCCAAGGTTACTTTTTACGCTCCACTGACCAATCTATAGCGCGCGAGTCTCATATAATTCAAAGCATGTCTTCGGCGAGTTTGAGGCGCGTGGGTGCGAATCTAATATATTTTTTGCGTGAATATGATTAGGTGTATGAATAGTTTTCCTCTACATTTCTTATACTGAAGGATTTCACGGTCACGTACAAAATGGGTTGGCTGACGGTGACGTAAAGAAATCTCAAACGTGGGTGAGTTTAAATTTAAGGAGTTTATATCAAGTAAGTACTTAATTTAATTTAACATGAATCCTATCCCAGTAGCCGGTGCCAAATAGAAAAGTACCGCAAATACAGGTCGGTTCACAAGAGCTAATGTCACTTTGACATTTTTTATAGAGAAATGACTGAAGGATGTACATAATTTTCATGTGCGTATCCAAATAGGTGACACATCGATATTTTCATTCACTCATTCAATCCATTCGTGCCAGCTATTGTCAATCGAAATTTGTAAACTTTTAGTACAGCTTTATCGTAGTATAAACTATTTATCAGCTAGCTATACGTCTACGCAGCAGTACAGTGGGTCGAGCACGACTTTTCGAATCCTGCGTCACGTAAAATCGGATAGTAAACGTTGTCGAGTTTGTATGACGTTATTGACGTTTGAAACAGCGCCCGTCCGTGAGCGTATGTGGAACTAAAATTTAGTATGAGGTTTCTCGATCTCGATACGATAACCGTAATGTTACGCAGGATTCGACAAGTCGTGCTCGACCCTCCGGCCTACGGCACCATGTAGCAAACAACGTCCTCAAACCATCTCCTTCCTGCCACAAGTCGAAACAAAACAAACCTATCACTAATCAATATACAAACAGTAAACACGTAATGTTGGTACAGCTCGTTACACGTGCTACCTACACACTCTGTGCCACGTGTAGTGTACCCGACCGACACCCGCCAAGCACGTTCAAACGTTCATACCTCGCTACCGACCTGACCCGACCAAAGGCAAAGGGCAAAGGTATCGGTACTCAAAGATTAATGTAAGTATTAGAAATTAAATCACGTTCGTTATTTGCGGGTGAATTTTATTTTTAGACTAAATAAATAATGAGAAAAGTACGAACGGGAATACTACAGAGAACAAACATGGGAAAATTATTGAACATTGAATGATTGACACGACAACTTGTATTATCACCATTTTTGAAGGAAAAATTTAAGGAAAGGGATGTGTGTGAAGTTAGCACCGTCATTTTGGAAATTCAAAAAAAACAAAGGTCGTGCTAGGGTTATGCAAGCTTGTGCTGCAAGCTGCAATCCATTTTCAGAAATTCCTGTTAACAACAGGAAAATTCTGAAGAGAAAATTTTGTAGGCCAGCACCGCCATGGGCCCATGCCCAATTTTTATCCTAACAGGCTGGTTCAAAGAATCTGACGCGCATCTCGACCACAGGCTCGACACTGCCGTGCCGTGGCGACCGCGGATCGCCTTTCCATACCCCGCGCGACCCGCGCTCACCCCCGCTCGCGTCCCGAAACGCACACAGCCGTAAGGCGTTTACTGCACACATGCGACAGTGTCGTTTCTTGTTACGTTAGTGTATATATTCTTTGTCTCGACTGTAATAATGCACCTAATAGTCCTATGCCCTTAATCATAAACGTCACTCACGCCTCCATTAGCTAAACTAGGTTTTGTCTTCTTCTTTCTAACGGAAATGTCAATGTGAGAAAAAAGGACAAACTAACTTTAACGGCATTTTAGTTAATATGGGTCTATGAATAATAGGGCTAGTCTTTCTCATTAGATGTCTGCATGATACTAAAGCAACTAAAGCGATAGATCATGGTATCGTTGGTGAGAGGTGACCAACACTGGTTAGAAATTAGTCGAATAATCAGTGAGATAATGTTCCTGATAAGACAAGTGACTTCATTGGTTGAAGCGCGCGCCATCACTATCGCATAATCTTATCCTATCGCCATCTTGTTTGTTTGTCTTTGGAGTGGTGAATGCGAATGCGATGATGACAGAGTTAGTTGAGTGTGCTTCCGAACTTCACGACTTTATTCCACCAGCTCCTTTCTTTCACAGGTCGACCAGAAGTAGGCGGGGTCTCCACCCTTATGTTGTCAGCATTCCCAAAATCCGCACAAAGCGTTTTCGCTCTTCCTTCATCATACGTTTGGCTAAGGACTTGAAATCCCTGCGTCTGTGTTCCCTGAACACTATAATCTGGCCGTTTTCAAGTCTAGGGTGAAAGGGCATTTGCTAGGCAAGCGTGCTCCATCGTAGACCACATCTTCGCTTACCATCAGGCGTGATTGTGGTCAAAAGCAAGCCTATAGTGTATAAAAAAAAGTAGTGTTTTTGTCTTACCTCAAGATTGTCAAAGTCAACTTTGATGAGCCTCCGCTGCGGCTGCGCGTGCGGCGTCACGTCCCCCCCGCGCGCCGCGCCCCCTCCCGGCCCGCTGCCGGACCCACTCGTTGCTGCAACAAAGAATAATTCAGTCAGAGAGATTGCTACAGTATTCATCTGTTAATAACATTAATACATACTACTGAGGCCCTAGTACGAATATTCGAAACCTGCGTCACGTAAAAACGAATAGTAAACGTTATCGAGTTTGTATGACGTTTGGAAAAGCGCCCGCCCGTGAGCGTATTTGGAACTAAAATTTTGTATGAGGTTTCTCGATCTCGATACGATAACCGTAACGTTACGCAGGATTCGAAAAGTCGTGCTCGACCCTCTGAACCCTGATGCCTATACAACTGATGCGCGGTACCTATTAATATTAAACACGAATCGAAACTAAAAACACTCTACCCACCTTCCCCCCGCTCAAGAACAACATTTGTACAGTTTGTGAGCATTTAACTGGAATAGGATAGAATAGGATTCGAGTTTTACAAATAATTCGGTCGAAATACGAATACACCCGAACCCGAATATTATTTTAAAATTTCGAAATGCTCACGGACTGTACAGTCACAATTCACGACGAATTGCAACTATCTCGTCTAATATGTGCATTTTGGGGCGCTAGTTGGACGATCGGATATTGTTTCATAGATTTTAATCGAACCATTTTAGCCAAAAACAAAAGACTGCACAGCGCGAGTGACTGAAAACGGTTAAAATCGCATTAGACCGCTAGGACCTAGCACGTTGGAAATATTTCACCGCATGGGCGTCGAATTCAATTCGCTAAAACCTATCAATTAAGGCTGATTTGAAAGTTCAGCGAAATTCCACGAATAAAGGCGGTCAGTTAATTATTTCACACCCACGCTGAAATTGTATACCGTTGGTCCTTCTATCTAGGGTTGCCAGGCGATAGAAATTTCCCCAACAATTTAATTTTGCACAAAAAAACTGCATTTGTCTGTGCGTTTTTTTTATTAAGCCTCTGTGCGAACCGTGCGATACTTTGAAAATGCTCTTAAAATTACATTTGTTATTTGAATGTCGCACTTTACATACAACATTCTGACACAATACGATCAAAATTGCCCAAAACACAGGAACATCGTAAAGAAATCACGTTGTCAGATCTGGTAACCCTATACCAGCAACATCGCATGTCATGTTATCTATCTAGGGTAATGTAACGATAGATTCAGTTCCACGTTCGTTTCGTAACAGACTCACGCGCATATGGCAGGCCAATTTACTTTCACAGTCCTTCGAGTGATCAATACGCCGAAGAAACTAATGGCTTAGGTCAGCTGTAACAGGTCTATTAGAATAAATGTCATGACATTATGCACAGCTGGGCAGCATAATTGGCACACTCGAGCACCGTCTGCATATTATCTTAGGTACAGTGCGCTTCAGATTTATTTGCGTCTCTGACGTTGTTCAGGCCGCGTATCGCCGTTCCACTCCTACATTCCCGCTAGTCTCTGTACGTCTCGCTTCCCCTGCAAGTGACTAAACTTCAGTTTACTTCAGTCCTGGTGCATTTAAGCTTGACACGAAAATATTGCAAAGTGTTTCATCACCAGAGTGGGAAAAATCAGACGCAACTAAGTTGATAATAATGACTAAACTATGCAAAGAACATGACAATCATTTTTATGATATCATGATTATTATGCGAAGTAGGAGTAGAACCTGAAAGACTATTTTCACCTCACTCATAAAATTTCCGCAATGTAAATTACACCCAACACCAACACGTCTAGTGAAATAAAACCTAGACAATGCCTCTTATATCCAACCAATCAAAAGTAGACACTAGGACATGAAAAAATGTTTTTAATATTAGGGAGTAAATATCAAACAAAGGGTAATATTTGGATCTCTCGAATTTCGGCATTGGCACGTTTCTCGCTATAGTATAATAGATGTGATCTGACAGATAAGAGCCGGGATACTTGGCAATTTGCCACATGAAGGCATCCTAGATCGTAGATAGTGCAGTACTAGTAGCCGATAACAGCAACGGCTGGTACCCACTTGAGGCTTCAGTAAAGTACACTATTTATTTTTTATCACGGGCATAAAATAAGTCCTTTCTTATAATGCACATTCGTTTGCTTAGACCATTGCAGGATGGACAAAACGGTACTCCTAAATTCTTTTCCTAACAAAAACTCACGGGGCTGTAGTTGTCTTCATATCTATATTAATGGTAACTTTCTGCGTTGTACAGTCAAATTGGTTGCCATTTAGAACCGAAAGTTGCTTGCAAGCCTGCAATATATTAGAGAGTAACAACTAATTCGTCAAGACCCCGACGCGTCGCCATGTAGGTATCTTCAGATAAATCGTGGATGTTGTCAGTGTTGTGTGTGTTGGTGAAGGTGAATTTGTACCGGACAAATTATAAATAAGATCAAGTGCGGGTAGTTCGAAAAACTCGCGCGGCTACACGATGATACCCACCACTTTCGTTCTAGTCGTGACCACGGCGCCAGCAGTGGTGTCAAAAGGTCAAGGCAATTTTAAAAACGGATAATTATAGTGATTAGGTCCCGAAAATTATAAGAGAATACCTACATAGAATACAATTTTAAATTATTTGAGTGAGTAATCGGTTCAAGAAAATTAAATTTCATGTCATTGAATATTTAATTCAGGGATCCAATTTATAAGATGTGCGGTGAAACGAATAACACGCAGTCCGGTGGTTTCTCGAAAACCCTGCAATCAATAGTGCTATAACGATTTATCTCTGTCAGGACCATTCAGTCCCACATTACATCCTTTGTGCACTTCAAGGGTATTAAACAAAAGCCGGCCAATTTGAGGGTTAAAGTTAGAATTAGACAGGCTACTCCGAGGTGAAACCTCGTCAAAACGTGATGACGATGCCCTCGCTTAGTGTTCTAGAAAGTTCAATTGATGAGATTTTAATCTCGGAGAATAGCTTGTCTCAAAGAAATAATTTATAGTATTAGGTAGCACAGCAAAAATGGTGCTTAACGTGAGTGAGACTCAGAAAAGCGCATCGTTTGAAAATATATCTTCATTTGTTTTTAATTTATTACCTCAAACGTGCCCACAACAAGATAACGTCAGATATACAACTTTTCATTACTTAGCCGAAAATAAACATCTGTGTAACATGCGAAAACTTTTCACGAACACAGTCATAATAAATCTTATTTTTTTGCTGAATCCCTGAAAAATGTTGAATACTGAAGCACTGCACTGCGGATAGTGGAGATAACTAGTTAACGCTGCACAAATTATGCCCCAACACACCCATTAAAACTTAAGTTTGAGGTGCGAGACTGTCGTTAAGGAAATCTTACGCTCCGTAACGTCGTAACGATTTCAGATGGTGTGCTTTGTGAGGTAGCTGGTTATTTTTTTGAGAGCTTAACAATAACAATGTACAAAGAAGTACAAAGGCTTTACGATAGCATTTTTTCTTTCCAAATGCTAAGGAACTGCCAAAAATCTAGGTAACGGGTCAGAGCGTCGAAAATGGCACGGCAAATAGCCACTAACTTGCAGAGTGGGCTCTTATTTATATCACGCTAATTTGTACGTTATTGCAACCGCTTACGAATTATATTACATCCATATTATTCACCGAGCGAACGAAGTGAGAGAAGCGTCTCCGTTTAAGCTTGGACAAAAATTCTTTCGTATGTCTGTCCGGTTGTAGTCCTGTATAGGTCGTATTTCTCTACGGATTTGCGTGAATTTTGTGAGCAGGTTCGTTAATAAAATAGAGTTTTTTGTCGATTCCTTTTTTGGAATTTTTTAAAGAAAAAAAAAGAAAAAATGTTCTAAAATTACTCGATCCTCGTCAAATTTTGTGATCAGATTTGATAATTAGTGATATAGTTTTTTTTGACGATTTTTTAAATAAAAAAAAAACTAAAATGAGGTCGCGAGGTCAACGATGCCATATTTTTACTTCGTTTTTGTTAGTGACCCGTTATTATTGATCGAAGTACTAAATAAGTATTCAAAACTTTCTGAACCACGACATCGCAATATTGCCGTTCTTGCGTTCGATTTATTTCCATTAAAATCGGCGATATCATCGCAAAACCGACCTTGTTATACAGTTATTAAGACCATTTGCAGTAACTGCGGCGAATGGCTCATTAAATTACTCTTTTATTGCCTTTAATAGAGCTATTTACGTTCGATTTGCCGGTTGGACGCGCCCTCCAATGCAATCAGTACACGAAAACGTATCATTTATACATTGAAGACCACAAAGCCAAATAACATGTGTTTTATTTGTGTTTCGAGGGAACAGATACAGTACTACTACAGGTAGACTCCAGCGAGTGGCATTAATTGGTACCTATCCTTTATTTATTTCAGGGCCATCTCGTAAAACCCTATAGCTTACAGTACAATACAGTTCCGGAAAAAAAACAGCATTTCATTTTTGGGAAATGAATCACTTTGGCAAACATTTTTTGACAAACATTACTAAAACGCATTAATTATACCTGTCGCTTTACACCCTAACGTCATAGTGAAAACCCCATGCGCGAAAGATAACAAATGACAACTTGATCAGACTAACTCTTGACTAAACACATTAATTTCAGTTCCTTGCAAATAAAAATGCCGTCTTAATATTTGCTCCTAATTAATATTTTATATAAGTTAACCCTATACAAATAGGAGGTTGCCTCGCGCAGGTAACGGGTTCCGCGAAAAGCCCTGATCTATTTTTGTCGCTCGGTGTACTGACGCAAATTAAAATGAACTCTGACATTTGAAAGGCTGCTGAGCCAACATGAAGCGCGAGCGGAGGCAGGGACCTAAAATTAACTAAGCTAAGTGGGTTTCTGGGTCTCTGTACATCTCAAAGAGCGAAAACATCCCGACGAATTGAGAACCTCCACCCTTTTTGAGCAAAAGGCTGGACTTATGCATGGGTGCTATTAATGTATTGATGAAAGACTGCATATAGCCCTTTGTTACTTATGAAGATTATTCGAAGCATAAGAAAATTACAGTTTTGGAAGGCAGCCGCGAGACCGTAGCCGCGGCGCGCAGTTTGCGTTTCGCTACCGCCAAAGCGTGTGCTCCCAGTTGAAGGACTACGAATTAGTCCTAAACATACGGGGCTATACTCTACTGAATGACTGTTTGGTGTTCAGTGTGTGGTCTTGCGCTAAAATCTGAAGATGTGGTAGGAACCTCGAACAAATTTTTGCTAAGTGGGGGCAGGATAACGGACTATTTAAACTAAAGACCGCAAAGCTTCTTACGAATGTTATAAATAATCAGGTGTTTAATTAGTTACAGAAAAGCAACACTAATTCAGAAAACAAGCGTGAACCAAAGCCAGTGGAGTCAACCGCTTCGTTTTCAACTGAAGTTAAATTGTATCTTATAGAAATGCCGCTATGTTGAATAAACAAAAGACTAACAGCTTGAGGCGTAGAAAGTTTAAAACCTTCGTCTTAGCTGTTTAATTAGCGAAGTTGTAAATAACTAGTTAACAAGGTATTCGTACTTGAGGTCGTAAGACAGCAAGATGAAACTTTGCCGAGGGCAAGACCAAAAGTTTTCGCCCTTTAAAAGGCTTATTTAATCTTCAATCCTAACGTTGTACCTAAATGATAAAAACCAGCTGCACGATTACATTATCGTTTAAGACCTCTGGAGTTCGTTTCAAGTGACAATGTTTCTTAAATTTCAAACTGAAAAGTCGTAAATATACGTAGTTTGCAAATTCGAGAAATAATGTCGAACGGGATGACCGAAAAAATGAAAACACAAAATTTTGGTTTAATAAATTGCCTCCATCGACTCTACTAATGTAACTCTAATATTCAAAGGTTCCTCTAACTTATCTCCAACTACTCCACCAATATAGTGACAATTACGAACACCCCGGTAGCGGGTTTCTTTCTATAACGGTAAAGCCTAGTCTTCAATGGAATCAGCGAATTATTTCCTTGGTAACCTTGTATACCATCAGAAATTGTAACTCTAAAGAAAAACACACTAATATTTCTCGAGTCACTGGCCAGATAGAAACTGCGGGATGCCATAAAAGTTACTACAAAAACAAATTCAAGAAAAGAACGCCTACCTACGCGGCAGAATTTTTTGCATACGCAATACGACGAGTAATACCACAGCTAATTTCATTAAAGCAAATTGGATGCGTGCACAAGTTTTGATTGCGGTTGCCTAGGGACGCGTGAGTCACTGGTTGGCAGTTGGTGCGAAATTGTAAGCACTAAAACTGCGAACAGAATTACCCCAAGAGTACTCATTTAGACTTTGTGGAAGTTACTTTAGAACAAGAAGACTTGAAGAGGTTGATTATGTGACGTTTCAAAGTCAAACCTCACAGAACCTGACAGAGGTCAGTAGCCTAGAGTTTAATCATAAGCCTCCCTTAGGAGAATAATTTTATTATTAATTGACTTAAATTGATAATTCCATTTTTAGGAATAACATGGTTTTGAGCGATTTTAGGAACAGTTTACGTTATGTACCAAATTCGTAGTCAGCCGCGTTTGCAGCCTTATTACAGGTAAGAATTTGTCACAGGTCGGTTTTTCAGGTGATATTATCACGAAGATGACGTCATCGAAAAGTCAATGACAAAGAACAATCACTACGTCTGTGATTTTTAATTATTCAATAATGATCTATATTCTTTGAAAGTAAACAACAACGTCGTCGCGTCACATCTTTCGGCGGTTTTCACAGATTCAAAAGTAAACAAAAGACGATCTACCTACTCTGGTTCTTGTAGGAGTTAGTGTGTAATGAAAACAAAAGACAATCAAACATTACTCGTCATAGCAACGCTGCCCCAGTAGGCCTTGTCCTGGGCGACGTCGAGCGGCGGCTCGTCGGGGCTCCGCGCGGGCTCCAGCAGGCCCGACACCGGCCGCGCGCCGAATAGCGCCGCCGGTGACACCCGCGAGCGCCGCAGCTTGACTGAACAGCCAGCAGCCGATTTTGAATTTCCAAGTTCCAAATTTGAAAAACGGTCGAAGCGGAATGAGCGCGGTCTATGTAGTTTTAAAAAAAAATTAAATTATTGAGTTAGGTGTTGCTGGCTGGTTTTTGGCGACCAACCTCAATCAAAATTCAAAACTTTAAGTTTGTTATTTTTTTGAATCAGGTAATGTAAATTTTACGTTTATCACTGTCATAAAAACTTCCCCTAAAACACGTTTACTCTAAAACGCCATTGACCTATAACACACGACCCCACAGCTTACAATACAATCAAACACATCTGATCGCACTGCGCCAACGTTAACATTGCCAAACTTTAAAATATTCACATAAAATTCACTAAAACTGCAACAAAACCGAAACTCAAACACCAGAAGATAACATTTTTACAATTTTAATTGACGTTATTGAGACTTTAGTAATTTGGAACACGGAGTTTTTTTTAAATAGATAGCGCGTGCTTAACTTATGGCGGCCGTCGCCATATTGGATCGTGAGGGTTGTCCCAGCTGACGCATGCGCCCTGGAAATGTTAGCTGAAAGACAAGGGACCGACTTCATTTAAATTTCCACGTAGTGAAACGTGAAGTACTGTATGCATCGCTTGGATAGTTCGTGAGTTTATAAATGGGTACTTTGCTGGGAGAGCAGTGAATAGACGTGGTGGAGATTTGTCGTCGGCGTTATGGCTCTTATGGTGGTTATAGTGAAGGGCAGACTCTTAAGGGTAATATTTCTCGCTGAAGATTTGTTTATTTTGGAACTTGAACGCACATCAATCAGCCTTTTAGCGGACATGAAAGCGCAGCTGAATAAAGATCTTGATGATAGTTATTAATAGTGAACCGACGATTTAATAATAATTTGCACGGCATTATCATACCTGTTCTGTGATCCATTAGGGGTTTTAGCGTGTGTTTAAGTAGCCACATTAATTTAATAGCGACGAAAACATTTTAATGGCTCTGCTTTTGAAACATCCGGAATCAGCGGCACAAAAACGTCGATATGCACTTAGCAAATGAAGCGTCAAATAAAGTTACAGTCCGAAAAAGTCATTAAAATTCTATATTCGACGAGTTATCGTCCCAAACGGAAGAGGAAATTAAGTACAAAAATGTCTCAAAAGTCTCTTCTTTAGTAGGCATCGCAATTGCTTCATTTGTTACAAAACTTACTAAGTATCAAAAGAGCAACAAAACTCAAACGAATCTAAAATGAAAAACCATTCGCCCAAAACTGCGACAATTTAGTGTAAAAGACAGATAATTGTAAAGCATTCCTTGCCCAATAAATTACGTGACCTTAGCAATTCTTATCTGATATTTAGTAAGCCGAGAACAAGCCCAGATTCCCGCGATAAGTGGACGGTTGGACAACAATGGCGGTACTGCACTACACAGCCTTGACTCACTAACCAGAGTACCCCGCTTGTGGGACCACGTTCACCTACATTTTCCGTAACAAGAACCGTGCAATCTGATTTTATCCGGTACGATACTTCATTAGCTATAACGGAGCTCGGCTCGCCAGGCTGATTGTAACATGACACGTACGCACGTGTGTATTATCACACTCGGATTAAAAATATTGACATTTTAAATTTAATGTAATTTTAAGTAACAAATAAACTAATCTAACCCCATCTTCATGGAACTAGTATAAAGCTGGTGCAGCGTCTGAAGCGGCTGAAAAAGCTAAAGTTTATAAATACAGGGGTCTAGGCTCCCAATATGACTTTGTCCCATTTGGCGCCGTGACCTTGGTTCGTGGGGTCCTAGCGCTTTGGAATTATTTAAGGAAATATCCAAGCGGCTATATACCTAGTCGATGTCAGAAGGGATCGAAGAGCTGGCAGCTTTCTCGGACAAAGCCATCCAAAGAGGGAACGCTGCCAGCATCTTTGGTAACGTGCCCAAGGGGACTTATTTTTACACATGTTTTGGTTTTTGTAAAGTAGCCTCATTTTAAATTTAATTTAGGATAAATATTTATTTTATTGTGTTAGTTTCGTTTAATTATAGTTTTTATTAATTAAGTTTGTAGATGTAGTTTAGTGTACATTGTACTGTATTGTATGTAATTAAATCTCCTTATTCTCATATCATATGTGAAGCACTGAAGCAGTTATTTGTCCAGGTAGCCATATATGTATTAGCTATAAATTATGTGACAAGCAGACGTCAAATAAATAAAAGCAAACCGTTGAGTTTTATGGCGCGTTCACTCCAGTCGGAAATTAACTCGCTAGCTATGTGGTTAAGAGATAATTATTTGTATTAAGCGGCAAAGGCATTAGAGAGTTATTACTAACTAAGCTTTAGCAGTCACTCTGACAGGCTCTTATTGAGACAGAGAATGTTATTGAAGGACTGGATTGAATTTTTATTAATACTTGGATAGAACAGGAAATCGAAATGGCAAATAGGTACCTACGTTAATTAATCGAATGGGAAATATTTCAATTTGACTCAGTAAACACGTCGAAATGCGATATGTTAATCAACGTAACCGTACAATGAGGTCAATCCTGACCTGTCAATTAACTTACGCGTTTAATTAATAACAACCTATGTTATGTCTGTATTAAAAAAAACGTAAGTTCACGATGTAACTATTGAGTAATCAGTGACCGTACCTACATGTACATAATTACCTATAAGTACACAAATTGCTTTTTGGTATCCGAAAATGTCAACCAACCCAACTATCGATGACGGCTTGTTGCAGATAAGTATCTAAAATATCTGGTTTCCAGTGTTTTTCTGTTTTCTAAATAAGTCAGACCAGTGCATGAAAAATCAAGTGCCTATCAACCACCATGACAGTAAAATTGTCACTTGCCTATCGTTTTACCACTCGACCCAAGCTTTTCTTTCATCGTTGAAACACCGTTATTTAAAACGTTGTTTTCTTCTATTTGACACCTTACAAATTGCTTTTGGAGCCGTATTTTTAAGCTGTGGTCTTGAAAGAGGGAGCGGACCAACAAAGCAACGCACAATTTCAGAGTGTTCTTATAAAGCTTACTGAATACACGTCGATTTTTTGCGATACATTTTGCTTTGGCTGTATCAAGTTATTCTGGAATGAAAGGTCTTTGTTTGATCTGTACTTAAACGGTTTTTTTACAAAGGTAAGAGAATTTCTGAATACACAGTATTAAGGTAACACACGCTGTAACATTACAAGTTTGTAAAGGAAACCGGTAAATCCGGCGACAAAATGTATGTATTTATAGGTTATGTATTATTGTATTATTTATACCTACCATCATTTATTATTGCTTAAACAAGTGCCAAATGCACTTCTTACTAAGTTTTGATGCTAGTTAGCGAGACAGAACGGTCACCTGTCCTAAGTTCTATTGCAAAATTTCTGCACCAACATGCAACATTGAAAACTTTACATACTTATATAATAAATGCATTGGAATGTGGGGTCCCTTTTCCCGCCACTTTTGTGGTCAGAGCCTTACCGCGAATGTTGCCTCATAAAAAGATGGTTGATTCGAAACTGCCAGCTTTGTAGTGGAAGACATTATGATTGCGGACAGAGAATTCATCAAAATATAATAAGACTAGTTTTCGCAAGCGGCTTCGCTGCCGTGGCAGAACTCCTTATCGCGTGCATGGGTATTTCGCAAAATCCATCCCTATCCCGTGTCTAAGTTTTATAATCGTAACTTTTAAAATATTTTTTTCCCTACAAACTTCCACCCCTTTTCGCTAACTGAGAGGTATAATTTCCAAAACTGGTGAAACAGCATGACATTGTGTCCTTTTATCGCTCTTGAATTCACTAAGTTTCATAAGCTTAACATTAAAAATAAAGTTTTTCTCTTACAAACTTCCACCACCATTTTCTTCCGGGGTAGAGTTTCGCAAAATCCCTCTTTATCTCTGGTCTATCATAAAATGAACCTCTATGCAAAATTTCGACTTTCTAGGTCCCAAGAATTTGAGCTGATCGTTGATGAGTTAATCAGTCAGTCAGGACTTATCTTTCAATATTTATAGAAGAAAACAAAGTTGAGAGAGAGAGAGAGAGAGAGAGAGATATTTATTGACACAAATTCAACACAAACAAAACAGCAGGCATTGAGGTAGGTCTTGTTTTGGAATTATAAAATGGAATACGAAAATAAACACTATTAAGCCATGTCTCTAGCATGTTGCAACAAAACCAAAACGTAAATTAATCAAGAAAACAAAACACGGCGCTGCACTTAGCAGAAACAAATGCATGCAAGTTCCAGCTACGAAACTTCATTGTCTATTGAATGTCGGTAAATACGGCATTGTTCAACTTGATAATGATAGGTGTAATGGCAATGCAGCCAGGCACTTGGGAAAAATGTTTGATCTTTAATCTCGCGGAAGTTGCTTAGCAAAAACGTTTATGAGAACCTCAGTTTGCATGCAAGGGAAAGTGTTTAGACGTTCACTTTTCTGTTATAAATGGCGGAACTGAAATTGTTTAATTTAACAATAAATTGTTGAAATTGCTGCTTGACGAGTTCCGGAATCGGTGTCAAGTTCCTTTGCGGCTTAATACGAAAGACGACATAATTTATGACGCGCGTGATGGATACATTAAAATAAACAGTGTTACTCTGTTTAAGTTTAAAAGCATTCATTGATCACTTTTAAGAGGCTTGAGAAACGGATATCCGAATCATTTATAAGCGACTAATCATTACATTTAAAAGTAGAAACCTTAATATTGCTTAACACATCTAGTTATGTTCTGCCATTAAGTGAATGCAAAACGTATAACAAGCAAACGTGCTTAATCTAAATGCATCGTAACCAATTTTAAATTAAAATGACTTTAGTTACGACAATATAACATAACAAAGTCCATATTGAATAGCAATCTTTCTCTTCGACAAATTGAACAAGTTTTTTTTAACAATTGGCAACACCCAATAAGACGGATAGGTTATTGTCAGTAGCTAAGTTTAATAGTTTCCTGTTCACGAAGTCTCGTGAGAGCGGATAGCTTTGCTCAAGATGGGTACAGTCAACAACCATGTTTGTCAATAACTTGTACTATAATGTCCCGCATTCGTGACCAAATTTGGGTATTCGACTGTATGTTAGATGTACATGCCGACGTTTCTTGCCGTTGGATTGTTAGTTTTATTAACAGGACATTAAGGTACAATTTTCAATTTAATGCAAGTAATGTGTACGTGTACATAGTTTTTATCTGGAATATAGAGCGACTTTACTCTACGAGAACCCAAACTGGTTTGGTGGCGCCGGTTTTATTAATACAATACAATACAATAACTCTTTATCTCTCTTTAATTGTTAAGTAATCAATCTAAGTACGCTGTATGTATTTAAATCTCATGCCCGCTAGAATAATAATCCAAATACTCGTACATAAATCATAATATTTGCCGAGGGTAGTTAACAGAACTTCAGTTACAAAAAACGTAGATAAAAAATATAGCGCTGCCGCTGTAGGCTCGCGACAATAAGTTCTTTACTTTTTCGCAGATTTTAATTTTAAGCTCTATTTAAATTTCACAACAAGCACAAGGCTAACGCATAGAGCAAAAACTTACCAAAATCCAGTGTAAAAGGAAATCAACATTTTGATAATAGGTAAATGTTGTAACCGTGCAAAAACTATATCAATTTTCGACTTGAATACCTCTCTAGAGTAACGGTAAGGAGGTCATAGACACGATGTGACCAACAATTAAACTGAGCGAATGATCTTAGAACGAGGCTATCATTCATCGAGTGGATGGATAATAATGCGTAGGCATTTGTTTCTGCACGTTTAAATGGCATGTGAATGATATACTGCGAGTATGTAGAGCTCGTTTTGAACGTGGAACACAAGAAACAAAATACGGTGTTCGCAATAAAGATATCACGATCTGTGAATCGAAAACGGTAACAAAACAAATGGAAGATTACTAAAGTCTTCGTCGAGACTTGAGTAGTTTTGTTCCTAAGTTTTTGCCCTCATAAGTACCGTTAGTACAGAGCAGAAGAGCTATGCTTTAATAATACTGAACTGGACAAGTTTAGCGACATTCGAGCAAACCATTCCAGAGCTAGTTATGTGGTAAGTACTGTGCATGGCATGCTTATCCATACTCTGTTACGAAGTAGAATATACATCTGAGAACGAGCTCGTTAGATCGTCTCAGAGCCTTCCCTTCCTTACAACTATGTTTTACTGGCGCGGAGATGTATAAATGTGATTTAAAACATTTGTACAGCAGTTAGGCTTAGGTAATCTGGCTATCTAGCTAAAACACGTTTTTCATATGTGCATTAAACATTGTACGTAAGTATTTTCATTGATTGGGTCTGTTTATCAGCCTAAGCGAACACCTGCAATGACGTTAGTAGCTCCATTGAAAATGGTTATGGATTCGTAAACAACGTACCTATCGGAAAAAAGTTTAAATCTTTATTCTTAAATTTAAGTGAGAAATAATTCAAAAGCGGGACAATGACAAATATCTAGTCGCAAAACTATGATAATTGATAAGACAAGACGTTTAAAACTTCGTTGTACCTAGATCAATATTAATAAACTAAAAACGATGAAATTATTCATCGTGACCACACTTCGCAACTTGTGGTCGCGAGTGAGAAAATGTACTGTTTTATAGATATGGATATACATAAACCTCCGCAAAGTAACGACTTATTTAAACAATTATTTAACCCAATATTGTACAAACAACTACCCACAAGTCCATTCATAAATACGAATTATTAAATTCGATTTAGCCATGTTTATGCCGACTATAACGACGTCTTATTATGATTCTTATGAACATAGTTGGAAGTAAGAACGATCGTTTAAATCATTAAAATAAATTGCAAGTCGTAACAATTTGTTAAACAATCGAGTAGTTACATTTTTATACAAAGCTAGCTTTGATGATGACGATGCAAGGTTTCGTTTGCAGATATTAAATTATATGGACATTCTTAAACGCCTTATAAATACTTCTCGACGTAATATTTTGATTACGTGTGTGAAATAAATGTTGGCATTTCGTTAGCTGTAATTAGGGCATAATAACTTTGCAAAATAATCAAAACTTCGTATAAGAATTCCTAAATTTTGCAATGTTTACCTGTAGGTGTAAGAAGGTTAAAAACAATATTTATGACAACACGTATTGTTACAATAATTAAACGTAAGTACTTTCATCACAGTAAATGAGGTAAACAAAGAATTGATGTGAAATATTGAATGCTGAGACAGATGAAATTTCTTGTTAAAATCGTAAGAAATGATCATAAATAGCAGTGTTTTATGAAACCTACCCATTGTTTTACACTACAGTGCTAAAAAATGTCCAGGGATCAATTATGTGCGGACTCCCATACGCGTCTGATCTGATCCCTAAACATTTTTGAGCAGTGTAGTATCTCAAATTAGAACAAAATGGCGAGTTAATTCGAGTTTAAACCCAGATTTAACTAAAACTATGGCAAGTGCAGTTCGTACGGGCAAAAGCTATAACAGTTAGCTGCTTGGCGCTGCTCCAAACTCAATACTAGCACCCCTGACCAGCGTAACGCAGCCTATACAAGTATACAACCTATATTGTCAAGCGAGACAATAAAATCCATACTTTATGGATTTGACCGTGAAAACGGTTTTCTTGATAAAGTGGAAAGTTTTATAGAGTATAGCTTTGGAAGTAAATTGGCTACTTTTAGTCTGATATAGTTTATGTTTGATACCAATAGTAGGTATTAATTACTTATCTGAAAATGATATCTCTTTAGGGTTTTTACATTTCTTCATCAACGTGTAAGTATTCGACTATCAAGATCTTTTGAAGAGTTGAAATCTTTTGAATGAAATTGACGACTGGATGGACGAGTGGTTGAAAACCTGACTATGGAGCCTGAGGTCCCGCGGGTTCGGGACGGTTCGGGTCGTCTATCAGTTAAAATATTACTCATAATCCAGGTTTTCCTAGTTTGGGACTAGGTCAATTGTCCAATGATGTTTATTTACAAATTCAGCATTTTCAAGTAGGTACCAAACTAGGTAAACATTTTGAGCAAAATGCTATAAAGTAACTAATGTGTCGTCGACATAAATCAAAATTTAGGCGGCGTCTTGTCTAATCAGTATCAAAGTTTCAAACTTTTGCAGGTGACATATCGGTTCACATTTCGCTATACATGTACCTACTGATTGTATTATTAATTTTTTTTTTGTTTTATTTATAGTGACCGTCAACTCAAAACGTGACGGAACCCGGCTCTAACTCAATCCACTCTTCGTCACGACCCCACACAACCACAACTGAGTTGAGCAAAACTGAGCAAGAAAAGTCCTTCAAGTGCAAAGTTTTACCTCCATCGATCGTGACTCGTTCGCATTCGCAAACTGTCGGACTAGAGCCTGCATTTCCACCAGAGCTGTGAAGGTAGCTCCACAGTATTCAATTCAATTATTTCTTAAGAAAATATGGCCACTTTTAACAGTTTTAACATAGTTCCGTAACACTTAATCATGGCAAAATAAACGGATCAGTCACGTACAAGTCGAGTTTTGCCGTAGTTTCGGATTCCTTCCTCTGGGGGCGCACGATCAATGTCCCTTCGTTATCGATCACAACAACTTTGATTATTATAGATTACAACAACTACCTTCCTTGGCATAATGCCTAAGACCCTGAGATTTTTTTCCCTGTTCTTTTTGATTACATCAAACATCAAAGTTCGTGCTCCATTGGTCTTGCATCAGGAATACTGACCGGCCGTCAGCCTGTTTGTCTGTCCAATTTCGCAATATAGAACAGCCCAATCACGACCCGAGAAAAAACTATTTTCCCACGGGCCAGGCAAAAACCAATCTTATGACAATGTCATAAACATTTTGACAGGGAAAAGGTTTTCTAACTTTAAATATGCAAGAAGTACGATAAGCAAGACCCAAACAATAGCTCCAGTAAATTTAATTTGAACGAGCGAAGTGAAGTTCTGTGTTCAGGTTGAATCAACAATATGTATTGATTGCAAACTTGGCACAGTGAAATAAATAGATCATTATATAGTATATAAGTAGAGTTTAGCCCGACACTGTTTCGGACTAATACGCAGATGTTCCTCTGGGAGACATTCCTTCTCGCAACTACTAAGGTCCGTTTATTTCAATATGGTTGAATATCACAGTAGTTTTTTTTTAATATACACTTTAGGCTCGCGTTTAATGGTATCACGCCTGATGGTAAGCGAAGATGTGGTCTACGACGGAGCACGCTTGCTTAGCAAATGCCCATTCACCCTAGACTTGAAAACGGCCAGGTTATAGTGTTCAGAGAACACAGACGCAGGCAGGGAATTCCACTCCTTAGTTTCTTGTTAAAAGCAAACTTGGCATTTTAAACTGCAATGAAATGTATGATAAAGAATCGTCTTTACAGTCAAGGCTTGACCTCAAAAATCACAAATCAATATTCTCTATTCATTTACGAGCGCATTGTGTTGATATTACGACAAAGAATTGATCGTTTCGACCTTCCGATCAAAAGTCGATCGGTTGTTAAGTAAACATTCACTTACTGGTTGCTTAAGTGACGGGACTGTGGAGATCAAATTGCATAGGTACTTTAGTACGGTTGCAATGAACATTGTGTACGATTTTGATTAAGTGATTTTCAAATCGTAAGATTACGACAGCAATAAAGGCGTTTCTTGCTAAATCAATTTGGTAATTAGGTCTTTGTGACTGTCAGACATTTAAATATTATACTTATGTGTAGTGAAATAAATGGATCACTCTAGTACTATAGTGCCCCGCCGCTATGAAGTCAATAATGACACTTTGCACAGCTATGAAGTTTCTGATTATTGACAATGTTAACCATAGGAGAAAAATGCTATTGCTTGTTGCATGTGGCAAATGAAGCATTTTTCTCCTATGGTTGACATTGTCAATAATCAGAAATTTCATAGCTGTGTAAAGTGTCATTATTGACTTCATAGCGGCGAGGCACGATAGTAGATATTTAAGCAGAGTTTCACCCCACACCAATCTGAATCGATTTTCCACTACGCGATTTTGAATGATCCTTTATTAAACGTGTCACGGTAGTTTCATATTGTACTTACATATTGAAATTTGTCCAAATCGTAACGCTAAGATTAGTCTGTAGATACCTAGTTCAAAATAGTTTTAGATGCTTATTTTAAAATTAGTTTCTATCCTCTCTGACCCACGGCACAACTATACGCTGGTTTTTGTTTGACGACTAATGAGACAACGTCCCGTGTAGTTTATTGACGCAACTCTAACCTAACCCAGACTCATAGTCGTCGAACGAAAACGAATTAGGTGTGCTGGGGGAATTAAAAAAAAAACTATGGGTAGTTGTGCCGCGGGTCAGAGATTGTTTCTAAAACTACAAAGTATACCTACCGACTATTGTATTCTTAGTTTAATTAAACAACGTCTCCGGCTACAAAACAATCATCCCGATCGGCCAATCATACTATTATACACTCGTAAATGCGAAAGTGTTTGTTTAGTATTCACGACTTCACAAATAATCCGATGTCAATTAAGAGAGAGGATAGGTGCAGTTAACATACACTTTGACCTACAAAATACGCGTTAGGAAACATACCCATACTACGTGACCCGTTCAGGGGGGAGGGGGTCTTCAAAATACCAAGTTTGGTCACTGGGGAAGGGGGGGGGGGGGCTTCGATTTTTGGCATATACTACGAATGGTCACCGAAGGGGGAGAAGGGGCTAAAAAAACTGTTAAAAACGGGCCACGTAGTATGGGTACGTTCCCTTAACCCTGCGAGATAAGCGGGAAAACGATTCTTAACAAAAATAAACCGTCATACCATCAAACCCAAAACCATAAATGCCACTCTTTTCAACGATATCGAAACCGCATTCCGATGAAAGTTTGGCTTCGCGATTACTTCTCGGTTTCGAACGTAATGCATTAGCTGCAGTCGCTAATGACCCGCGACCAACTGCTCTACGGCTTGAGAAAAAAAATATTGACATTGTGCAAACAATAAACTATCGCTCTGCTGTTTATTTTGATACTCTAGAGCCCAGTTTAGATTTGCAAGTAAATATTGCGAGGTGCTGTATATTAGCTAGTTAAGAATCACGAGTTCATACGAGCTTTTGAGACTACAATTTTTAGTGTTATTCGCTTTAAATAAGGTGATCTCAATTTTCTGCCCACAATCACAAATTACAGTCCATTCAGATTCTAAAATAACGTAATGAATTTATCCTAAGTAAATGAAGCATTAATATTTCAGTATGCATACGAAGATCCCTTCCCTAGGCAAACCTAATTATCTCAGTAAGTATTTGAACACTGATCAAGAGATTTTCCCACTAACAGAGAACAATAGGATCTAAAATAGACTTGGGTTTTCTGATAAAAACATCTACAGATCTGGGAAATTTCGTAGAAATATTTCCTTAACTTTTCTCATTTTCAGTCAGAGAGAATGTCACTTTTATACGTTCATATGGTCGGTTCTTTAACATAAGTACCTACCCTACACGTCTACTTTTCCAAACTAACTACATATACATCACTTATGTGGTACTATATTTTCGTAAACGGCCCTCGTCCCTTTCCACCCTGTATATAAAATTGGACTCTTATGTTAAGGATCCGACTGTGTGTGTGACAAAAACACATAGGTAGGTAATTTGTCAATTATGTATGATGTATTTGTACCTGGCTGTGAGTGACAAGGTACATAATTGATAAGCGGCTTTTGACGCTGACTGTACCTAGACCCAGTTAGACTGGTTTTTCCTAAGAGCAAACTACTTGATGTACTGACAAGTGCTTATGCAACAAATCAGTACTGGGTGGGTTGATTAGTTATGAACTTTAACCTTCTCGTTATAGGTAAGGTCGGATTCGGGTCGCATAGATATAGCAACACGTAGTGTCGCTCTAAAATATTGAAACTTCGAGTACAAAACGTTGGAAAACAAAAGATTCTCCACCAAAAACACGTATTTTTGCACAAAAAACGTTTACAGTAACTACACATGTAAACAAAAATCGTGCGGGTATTTGCATATTTACGGCGCACGTTAACAGGTTATCGACTGAGTAAAGAGGCGGGTTTAATTAACTGAAAACCTTGAGGACCTTTCAAAGTTTCAGACAGTTAACATGAGCATCCTAAACAGAACCTATTTCCACCTCACGTATTAGTCCACTGCAGTTTGCACAAAGAGTTTGCACCAAAAATAAAAATGTGTTTGGAAAATTGGTTCTCACTGCCGTTATAGTAAATGTGTGAACTGAACATTTCAACGCACTTATAGAGGCTACTAAAACAAACTTTAGTCCATAAACTTTAAAGTGCACATCACAACGATTTACGGTACAGATAAGCTCATAGTAAATCCTTAGCAAGCCGTAATCAGTACGTTTGCGGGTACAACATAATCTACGAGAAGTTCTAGGTTTACTTACGACTTATTTCCATCGCCAGAGTATTCGTGACGCAGACACCCATTATAAAACTGGTCACTTTGTTCAGGTATTAAAGGTAGTCACTGAACCTTTTATCACTGGCCGGGTACAAAAAAAGTGACGCTTACTTTTTTCTCTTAAAAAAAAAGCAAAAGTAATCGCTTTTTCTTCACTGTTTTTCTTTTAAAAGTACACGTACATCCGATATGGCAGGGATTTCCACACAGCCAGCACTGCGCTGAGCATTGATAGAGCAAATCCTGTTAAGGCGACCTCTATTAAGGGGTTGGAAGCCTTGCAGTGGGACACGCACTTAACACAATCCAATTAAGGTCCACGTTTCCGCTTTAATAAAACAAAAAATGTTTTTTTTTAATACACATTGGTATTTAAAAAAAAACTACAATTTCTTCACGCACACACCCGCATCGTGCGGATAGCGGGTACAGACTGCGGCATGCCAAGTACGCGATTGTAGACAGCACTCTTGCCGGCGCTTCTCAAACCTGGCCATTTTATAAAAAGTTTTACACACATAAAGAGGTACCTAGATGAAAAAAAATAATCCTAAAGCCTTTACACATTTTTTGTACTTTCATTCCGAGTACTTGAAAAATGGAAAACGGAATGGATTACTTACAATATTTTGAGACAGCTTTATCACCTGCTTAATATCGATAGTACCCACCATTATGATTCTTAGTAGGTAGGACATAACACAAAAATATCAAAATCCCAAGAAAATAATTGATATCTTACTAGACCTTGTTTTTTTTGTTTTATTGGCACTAAAGTTGTATGAACATATTATTTGTTATTTTTAATCAGGTGATGTTATTACGAAGCTAGTGTTAAGTAATTAATAAATATTCATAAAGACTCCAAATCTCGCAACTAAGCTAAACTAGGTAGGTAGTTAAAGAGACTGAGAGCATTAACGTAGAAACGAGAAATTAATACCCAAATTAATTAAGTGATTATTAAACATTATGCTTCCCATAATATTTATTTTTACCACATTTTATTGACTACGTTTTGCTTTAAGAAACTAAAAGAAACAATACGTAGACAGACACTTGAAGCCACAACACTAAGAGTATCTACTCCAAAGTAACAATTTTAAATAATTAATCGCCTACTTCTAAAGTTATTGAACCGCAGTCTGCGCCTGAGTAGTTTATGCAACCTGTCCGTTTCGCCGTTCACTAGCCATTGTGGTTGCACACCTTCTTTTTTTTTCAAAGCCGCCTTGAACATTCAACCGCACAGATTGAGAAGCGCTGCACCGAGTTACGAAACTGGAATTCACGCTTTAAAACTTTATGCATTTTTCTGGGAGTCATATTTAACATACTTTAAAACTACGATTCTGGATTCCGAATAAAGCTTATAGTACAGTACCTACTAACAACTACCCTCTACAAAGAACAGACCAAATTACAGTTTTAAATGATTCGCGGTCGATTGCATACTATTGCGGTTATTTTGTTATGTCCTTATGTTTAATGCTGACTGATGATGACCTCTTCTTCTTGCGACGATCCTCCACCGCTGAGGGTCAGTGTAAATACGAGAACAGATTGTTGTCGATACGTGCCGTTAGAGGCGGTGCCGATTTGCCCATAGTGATTGAGACGTTAACGCGAACGCGATCTAGACGTTTTCTAGTGTGAAAAGATACACTAGAGGCTCATAATCATAATGTATACTTATAATTACTTATTATTAAATTCCTCCGTTGTAAGTTGTAACTCTTACCTACAAAGGCGATGAAGAATGAAGCCTTACTTCGTAAAATGCTTTATCTAACCCAACTAAGACGCGTCTGTAGATCAATGATATTACATTAAAAAACCGGCCAAGAGCGAGTCGGACTCGCGCACGAGGGTTCCGTAGAAAGATTTTAACGCTTTTCCCCAGTGTTTTAAGAAGTCCAGTGTTAGCAGAGCCCTGCTCCTAAGCAAAATGTACGCAGTGTGGGGTCAATTTATATTGGTCTCTGAAATCTACAGACAGACATAAAATTTTAAGATTTTGAGACTTTTTGGAGTGGTTGTGCTATAAGAGCTACCTTCATACCAAATTTCAAGTTTCTAGGACAACTGGAAGTACCCTTTAAGTTTTCAAAATACGGCAATTTGTATGGAAACGACTTTTTTAATGACTGTATCTTTTAATTGCGATGACTTAGATGCTTGATTTCAGAGCTTCAAGGGACCGAAAGTTTGAGTATTTGATATTAATTTCAGCATCCTACCTCCACGCGTTCCAGAGAAAAAGGGTCTTGACAGACAGAAAGACAGACAGACAGACGGACAACAAAGTGATCCTATATGGGTTCCATTTTTTCCTTTTGAGGTACGGAACCCTAAAAAGAGGTAGATAGTCATCAGCACGCCGAAAATTAAGTGCAGAAAAGGCTACAATTGTTGCGCGGAAATGTCAACATGTTCGGAACATGTTTTTCGTTGTTTTGTGAGTATATCACGTACTTATTTTTACTTATAATATCATTACTGTAGACAGTATTATTTGCACACAACCACTCTTACGCAATCGGCGGGTCGAGACGACGCCGCAGCATCCCTATTTGACGCAGACAGCGCGACGCCAAACAACGTCTATCCAGACTTAATGTCTGTGGAATACTGCCCTACTTTAGCTACCACAATGCAATCAGTCTTGTCTGGTGCTTAGGACTGATATCATAAAGCTAATTTATTTTGCGTAGTATCTTCGCCTGCTGACTAATACATTTCTGCGAGAAAAATAATAAATAAACGAAGGAAGATACACGTACCACTGGAATCCTTTCGCTGCAAATTTATGTCGCATTGACAAACCGTACCTATACGTCGATCAAATAATTATCTGATAGTGAGGTTCCACTGAGGTTCTACGATCGTCTGTTCCGGGATTAACGATTCGTTACCCTAACTATCAAGAGGGTCGAGCACGACTTTTCGAAACCTGCGTCACATAAAATCGAATAGTAAACGTTGTCGAGTTGACGTTTGGAACAGCGCCCGCCCGTGAGTGATTTCGATACGATAACCGTAACGTTACGCAGAATTCGTAAAGTCGTGCTCGACCCTCTGGTCACAAGTATTATTACTGAGATACTCAAATAAGAGAAAATAACTGTAAGTAAACTGTAAATAATTTGGTTTTCAAGAACGGTGCATATTTCCGAGACAAAAACCATAAAGTCTAAGACGCGCGCCGTTTTCGGATTATCAATCTTTGCGTCAACTCGCTATATACCGCCACTAAGCAGCAGTGCCTGCACTCAATTGTGTTCCGGTGTGGAGAGTATGATAGCCAAAGAAATAACAGGCACAAGAGGCATTCCACCTCAGCCCTCTAGGTTGGCAACACATTTGCAATCCCTCTGGTACTGTGGATGTCTATGGGCAGTGGTGATCACTTAACACCAGGTGGCCCATTTGCTCGTTTGCCTCCTTTTTTGCAAATGCATAAGAAACAACACCATTAGACTTTTTTGCAAATGCATAAGAAACACCACCATTAGAAATCTCCATCAACCTGTTATGTCAAATAGACATTACGCTACGACTTTTTCAATCATAGGGAAAACGTAGTGCTATCATTATCAACTTTCCTTAGTTGCCTGTCCAATACATAATGGAACTTAAACACCATAAAAGTAGAAATATAAAAAAGTGTCTAATTGAAATGAGCTATTCACACGGCCATGTTTGTCTGTAACAAGCAAATTGATTCTCGTTTACACGAAATACAATAAGATTCAGTGCCGTTTTCTTTCTTTAATTGTCCACTACTTATAAATGACTCAATCAATTCGAGTTTTTCAATAACTAGATGTTTCACATTTTAAATCAAATTACATTTCCTTAGTAAATATTTAGGAAACGGGCGGATGTTAAACTCCGCCAGTGCATTTTGGCCTTGAGCATACAAGGTCATTGGGAGATGTGTTCGCCTTAATCTACATTTCAATGGCGCACAAATAACGCAGTGCATCAGTATGCGAAATGCGACGCACGCATTCGAGAGTTCACCCGATTGTGGAGGACGCTGTGCGACGCACGCATTCGAGAGTTCACCCGATTGTGGAGGACGCTGTGACAATATATTGCCAAACTGCAGGTTTTATGCAATTTATTGCATAGCTTTTGTTTATTACGTATACCTTGAGTACTTTTATTTGATGTGAATGTATTGCCAGGCACACAGCGTCATGTCGTGCATAAATAGACAGCGGCATTTTAGTGTTTGTCGTTTCCTGACCAATAACAACCAGAAAGATATACAATGAAAACAGTCTTCACTTTTCTTGCAACAAATTTTCCGATCCATTTTCTTCGTGAGCATTTTTTTTCATTTAAATGCTCTACAGGAGTCAAAACTACAACTAAATTAATACTTGTGTCTTGCAATCCGTTCATTGCCTTTTTGCAATCAGTGCGTTGTGTGTAGGAGTAATCATTCACCTATTCAAAATTGGATTGGAGCGAAGCTTAAGTATTTAACAGTGCATGGAATGCCGGATGTGTGACCTTTTTAAATCGCGGCCTTCAGCGTACTACGCGGCAAATTCGATAAATAAAATTAGATCTGTAATGACAATATTTGAAAAATCATGCCATGCCACAAAATAGGGATTTTTTATTATTTTAGATATCGTAACTAAAGCCTTCTTTCAGAAATGCTGGAAAGGCTGGCTCCCCTTTCCCTATGAGAACTAGAGACCTTCAGTGCCTAGAAATAAGGCGTAAATATTCTTTACTGCAGCTTTGAATATCCTAAAGTGCACATCAAAAGTATTGTATTATTATTCATTGTTTCATAACTTATTCTTTTCGTTTGTGTATGATTTTTTTGACGATCTCAACAAAAAATCTTATTTACTGACATGTAGAATTTATATACTGTAATTTTAATGTTGAGTAAATAAATGAATCTGAATCTTATATGTAGGTTGACGATTTTAGAATTTAATTTTATATTCTGGTTTACAAGTAGATCCTGTTGAACTCCTGTTCTTTCTTAAAGTTAAGTGATAGTGATAAGACTACGTAAAAACTAAGTAATGTGACAGCGCGAAAGATTTCCGTAATGCCACATTTTACTTTCCTCAGCAAATGAACGAGACAGTGCAATCTCTAGCCCAATGCCCCTAAAGGAGTAAACTCAGAGTTATGCCTTCTAGATGTTCCCTATAGAGCTGAAACGAATGGACTGAATGAGCGACTGTAGTAGATACTACACATAGATATGTGTCGCCTGTTTGAATACGCTTCACACACATACGAAAATTATAGGCTTAGGTGGTTTCGCCATAAAAATGTCTAAATGACTACTTTTGTTCTATTAACTCGTGCCAGTGAAGCGACCTCAGCCTCTATGTACATTTTGACACAAGAAAAGTCTCGATCACGAGTTCGCGTTAACGGCTCGATCACTATCAAAACGGCAGCGCCTCTAGCGGCACGCATTGGCAACTTACTATTATTGCTATCTCATAGTCATAGTATTTGACACTTTGTCTCTGTACCGCAATTTCTGATTTCTAGGCGCTGTAAAGGTGTTGCGCGAGTTAGCTCTGAGCGCGATTGCAACACCCTGTGCTATCAGCTGCGATCTAGTTTCGCCACGCATGCGCAGTACAATGATGTGATACTTCATGGGATTGTTAAAGTTACGCGACTTTGCGCGTCGTCTGTGGTGTCAGATTCTTGGATGTGATATATTCATCTTAGACTTGTTGTTATTTATGCCTGCTGGAAAACAAAATTTAAAAAATAATTTCGCAGGAACGTAATTTATGTTTGGTACTTAGTAAAGTGTCTAGGTACGAGGGCGGGATGATAAGTAACTAGCCTAATATAGAAATACTTAGGTTGGCGTCATAAAATTGATTTTATTTTTCAACATACTCTCCATGTACCTCTAAGCACTTGTTCCATCTTCGTTCTAAAGCTGTAATGCCCTCCATAAAATGACTTCTTTCAAGACCGGCAAATTACTCTTCTACGGCGGCAATAACTTCATCATTTGTGGCAAACTTCTGTCCACTCAAAATTTTTTTAGCTTGGGGAAAAGGTGGAAGTCCGATGGTGCTAGATCAGGCGAATAAGGTGGGTGAGGCAGCAAATCATAGTTAAATTCGTTGATTTTTGCCATAGCCTTAACACAAGTGTGAACCCTTGCGTTGTCTTGATGGAAGACGATTTTTTTTTTCCGCTAAACCTGGTCGTTTTTGCTGAATACATTGATAAAGCTTATCTAAAAGATTAGCGTAGTATTCTCCATTAATAGTTTAACCTTTGGGAAGGTAATCTATAGACAAAATTATTTTAAGTCGCGTCTATCGCACATTATCAGTTTAAAGGTGGTTTTTAGCGTAACTGCTATCCGTTAGGTATTATCTAAACGATTGACATAGGTACATACTCATGCCGTTTAAGATATGTGCCTAGCACAGTCATATTAAAGAAATGCCTATAGATGAGATTGGGTTTGGTTATCTAGTAGATAAAACTTTTAAATATTTGATGCAGCAATATCCTCCTACAATAGCTAGAACATAATAGAACATACAGACACACACAGGTCTACGCGTAGAAAAGCGCCTTTACAATAGCTCAATGAAATGACTAATGCTATCACATTGCTATTGAAATTTAGCAGGCGTTTCGTGCGTTTTGTTCAATTTCAATAAACCGTCTACAACTTAACTTGACTATGAAACTGAAGATAATTTATCATTATTTCTTCTTTATAAATTCTTATTTATGTTATTGAAATGTAAAAAAATATCTTTCAATAATGTAACAACTTACAATAAAGGGTTTATTACGCTTACAATGTTATAAATTATAATAAACACTCTGTTATAAAACACTTTTAAATTAGAACAAAACTACGGTTTTTTGAAATTCTTCCTGGGATTTTAAGGAGCGAAATTCGGGGTCAGTAATGGAGAGGGGATCACATTAATCTGCAAGGAGATAATTAAAGATAAGGTTAGTTTAGGCGTTGTGATAAACGGTCGCTAACGTATTTGGACATCAACTATATACAGAAACCTCATTTTTCACTAGAAACCTCATTGTTTAGATTGTCTCTTGATAACATGAAAATGGTAAGTACCTATTTCTCAGGAGTTTTCCAGCCGTCATGGCAAAGACGCCAAGGCAATCTAAATAAAATCGTTAAAAACCATTGAAGCTTTTGTTTTTCAGTCTTTGATGAACTCACAGAGTATGACCACCCGTTCGCGAGACAATAGTGTCCCGGACCTTTGGGAGGCATGCGCGGAGCCGAAGCCAAGGCGCATGGCCCTTTTGACAATTTAATGAACAGGAAGAGTACATCGAGCGGACGCTGTCCCTGCCCGTGCCACATGGACTTATTGTTATTATTATTAACAAAATAAAGTACTCACATAGTCTTCTTGAGTAGGGCGTGGGCCTGAGCTGCCGGCCGACCTGGATTGAGGCGAGGAGTTGTTCCCGGGGGGTCACCTCTCGCCGGCGCGGCGGCAGCTTGCGTTCTGACGCCTGCGCAACGTGTCATTGATAAAGAAATGTGGACAAAAGAAAACTATAGGGTATCTATGACACGGCTATTTTGTCGAACTGACCAGTTCCTTAGTGGCCAGTTCCACAAAACGGCAATTTTCATCTAAACTGATTGAGATGTCAAGCAGATTAAGAAGATAAGTATGCGCGTTTATAAACGAAAACACAAGTTTTTTCCAGCGTCCAAAATTCAGTAGACTATTTCAAAACTTTTTTTCTTAGTCTGTGGAACTATTCACTAGCTTTAATATGAAACTACCATGAGACTCAATCATAGTGAGATATCAAACGGATCGCTCACATGCTTACCTTGTCTGAGCAAAGATTTAGCGCTCAGTGTACGTTCGCTAAGGACTACGAATAAGTCCGAAACATGTTGGGCTAAACTTGTCTTATATACGTGAGTGTACCGTTTATTTCACTAAATCTTACAATAGTTCTTAAAAACTAGCTGCTGTTCGAAACTTACCTTTTTAAGTGGAGGTCTACTTCTAATAAATTCGAGAATCATTGCGTGTGCGTCTTTCTTCACACTGTTGAAAAATTAAAACTTTCAATATTATTTAATTCACACAAATAAAACTATGCTATTTCTTTAATTAAGGAATTAGGTAACCAACCTCGGTGGTATCGCGCCGTCAACCTTTTTTAAAGTATATCTTCTGGATCTAATATCGTCCATGAGAATCTCGTAGGGTGTCATTTCATACTCAATCGGTGTCCTTGAGTAACATACTTTCTTTAACTTAACTCCCATCCTCAACTCTCCGATCACTTGCATCCAAAATCGCGCCTGGAAAACAAAAATAGCAATCAGTTTCGAACGGGACACATTGCTATAAACAAAGCGCCAGGAGAAACAAACATTACAAGAAGATGTAAGTGAGTGAACCAAAAGTCAAGATGGAACTAAAAAAGCTGGCCGTCATTCATTAAAACGAAGAAAAACTAAATAAACAAATAGTTTTTCTGATAGAAAGTGCAATCGTTTCTCCCTGATAGATTTTGCAGGCTGACTAACGAACAACTTAATTGTAAACATTTTCTATTCTCATACTTTTGTTACATGCATTAAAAATACACAAGGATCGTAGGTTCTTCCCGCTCTATTTCTACCTGATAATGTGAAGGGAAAATCAAAGCTATTCATTAAAACAATAATAAACACGACATCGCATCATTTTTGTTATTTCTACATACTTGAAGGGCTCTCCATATCCTTCGGTTTGACTACAATCGGAAAGTTCGTACATTAGTCTAAATTGCATAATATTGGGTTAAAAATACTTAAGTAAATAATTTACGGTAACATTCTTGCAATTTTCGCGCCTTCTTATTTCTTGCATTTCGAAATACTTCTTCTTCAATCGGGAACATAGGGAAGAGGGATAAAAAATAGTTTCAATTTTCAATATAAATAGCAACGGGATAGATTAAGGATAATAAAAATTAAGATTTATATACAGGAATGTAATCAGGATCTTAGTTCGAGATGAGTGAATGTATTCATAAAAAATACATAAAGTCAAACTCCTAACGATATTATTATTTTGTACAATTGCGTAATATAATAGGTCCACATATCACAATCATACTTCTTAGTTAGGTACGAATTAAAATTTCTTACAGAGACGTTCATTCACCCGAGGGAAATCGTTCATGATGTGTATGTAGACTAAAATATAACCCTCACATTCCTACGAAGGCATAAAGTTAAATAAAATACGTCTTATTCTGTACCTAAAAACCAAGAAAGATGCTTTTTGAATATACCTAGTAATGACCAACATTATCGATACATTGAACGCGTTTCTTGGTATGACTAAATATCTAGTTAACTTCTTAACTTTAGATTAATTAATTCCATGCAAAATTCCTAAGCAACGTCCACTATTAATATTGCATGGGACACCTACAATGCGTGCACGCAGCTCGCGTCGCTGGCGCCTCACCACCCTTCGGTATGTTCTTCATTAAACTTTCTTATTTGGTCGCGTAGTGTGACATCATGGTGTTAAGTATGTGGTGAGAGCGAGGTATCAATGAGGACTACCTATCGCGAGTCAATTATCCGCAAAGATCTTTACTGTCGAGTGAGGTCTATCTGTCATTCATCACCCCTACAAAAGGGTTGAACTATATTGTATGATCTATCTTCTATCTCCATTGTCCTATCTTTCCTATCTGGCCATAGCATTTTAACCTAACCAATTGTGTCTTTCGTCTAGATAATTAAGGGAAAGGAAGCATCAAAACGTCACAAGACCCAGCCAATCACAGCGCAGCATCGTCCAACTCACCCAATCAGAGAACTGTAGCGTGTCGAGATGCGTGACGGACTCCTCCGCAGCTCCGAGGTCTCGTGCGCCGCCGACGCGCACGCGCGCCAGGAACGACGCGAGCTCCAGCGCCTCCGCGACCAGCGCGCGGCAAACGGCGCGGTAGTGGTTCGCGGCGTTGTCGCGGCTGCGGTGACTGCCGCCACAGTGCCACACGCAGCGCTGGGGGCAAGAAACCTCAACATCATCATGTCAGCCGAAAGACGTCTACTGCAGTGCTGGACATAGGCCTCCCCCAAGGCTCTCCACTCAGACCGGTCTTTGTGCTTTCCGCATCCACCGCGATCCCGCGATCTTTATTATTAAAGAAATAAACATATCTAGTATAAAAAACATGAGACCATTTTTATTGCCACCAATTGTCCTTTAAAGTTTCCCGCCGCTAATCCTTACACATTGCACAGCAATTAAGTGTCTGATTATTGACAATGTTAACCATAGAAGAAAAATGCGAGAATTGCTTGTTTGCCACACGCAAACTAGGCGAAGCCTGCACTATGGGCACTAGACAACGGATTCAGATCAGAATATAAACTTAAATAGCCTAACCACCTTAGAAAAGTTGAGACACCTCCGACATTTTCATTTCAAAGTGACTTAACCGATTTTGACGAAACTTAGCTTGTAACCATTTCGATTAAACTTCCTTCCGTTTAGGAGCTACGACGCCACAGACAGACATACAGAATATCTAGGTATAACGTGTCAAACTTATAAGACGTTGGAGTAAAATATTCACAAGCATACTCGTACCTACACGACACGAGGTACACACATATTGCATTACCGACTGCACTTAATACAGATACAGCTCGAGATAACTTATCCTTTCGATTTTCATTAGCGGAGTAAGTTGCAGTTGCAATAATTTGCATGTTTGATTGCCGTCTTGCCCCCGATCACATACCACAACGTATTGACTTTCATTACGCACGAATAATTCGTTCGGAAAATGCAAATTTACTATGGAGACCTCTTCGAAAGGGATGTCATTGAAGTAATAAATAGCTGTGCCCAAATTCTTAGTGTACAAAAGCCTTGACATACGCTGGCTCCGTTCAAAAAGCTGGCTTGGTTCGGTCTGTATCCAGCGAGCGCAGTAATTCCCTTTATTCCGAGTAGGTAAGGTACACGTACACAATCAATATTATTCAGCTTATTGATTTTTAATTAAACCCTAGCAAAGACCATCAATCATAATCGCGTAGCTTCCCAAAAATGTGCGAACTCTTAATTGAAGGCTGTGCTGATGTAACTCGACCCAAAATTGTATTATCCTTCCGCGAATTTCCATATCAGATGTCAGGATGACAGATCACTGTGACGTCAACAAGATCACGGTTCAGATTGCAAGTGTCACGATAAATCCCAGAAAAACAAATACAATTTCATTGTAACCATAGGAATAGTAAAATTGATACATTTTATAGGTTCTTACCCGCGTATTTGAGATTTAATTACAAAGATAAACTCGCTCACACGGCACAAGAAAGACCCCCAATTAGGCAGAAAACGAAATTAATAAAAGTAGTAAAATCTCGCTAGGGGAAAACGGAGGGGAAATGGAAGAAATAGCCAGTATTTCATCCGAAACGACCACAGCAGCCGTGGGGGTTCTGCTTTCTAATACTGCAGACTCGGACGAATAAAATAAATTCGTGTGTGTTATATTTTCCCGTATACGGGACTGTTATGGGCTGTGTCCTGTGAAAGTTGTGTTTATGCAGGTGAACGTTCTCACGTGGCATTAGAAGGTTGCACAATATATATTACTCTTTATTTGTACGATGGTTTCCTTAGTCTCGAAAAAAGGACAAGGTTGCATTCGCAAATTATGGTGATACAGATTTTGAATGTGTAGATCCAGATTTCGTTACAGTGTTGTTTTTAACGGTTAAGCTATAGCTTTTTATAAACTATTAATTTCTTCTTCATCATGTCATCCAAAAGATGTCCACTGCTGGACATAGGCCTCCCCCAAGACTACGCTCAGACCTGTCTTGTGCTTTCTAATTTCTGCATCCACCGCGATCCCGCGATCTTTACCAGGTCGTCGCTCCATCTCGTTGGAGGCCTACCGACAGCTCGTCTCCCGGTTCGCGGACGCCATTCGAGAACCTTCTGACCCCATCCGCCATTAGTCCTGCGAGCAATGTGCCCCACCCACTGCCACTAAGTTCCGCAATTCTCCTTCTTTTCGCTTCACTGCGCTTCTTATAGCACAGCATTCTTCTTTCAGTGAACTCTAACCCAACCATTCCTTTGCTTAGCAACTAAACGGTTCTTTGCAAAGCTGCAAGCCAAGCTATTCGCAGACAACAAACAGTTAGCAATTCTGCCTACACGTCAAATTCGTCGTTTAGCACATTGTCTCCGGCTGTCGCAACTGCAGTGCACTCAAAATAACTGGCCCACGCTTCTGCAAGGTGCAACTGAATGAACCCTTATTAAGATATTAAAGCTCAATAGATGGATTTAATTTCTCAATTTTGGGTGTTACAGAATAAGGTCCTTTTTCAGCTAAGACAAATACGGATTTGATGCCTTATCGAATATGATTGTTGAACTGAAATGTTCTCCACCGTTTTGGAATGTGATGTATGAATATTGTCGCGTTTTCGTTTCGCAAATGCAGTTGTTTAATGTACGTAGGCATTTAGTAAACTGGTCACGGTTTTGGAATCGAACGTTCGCTTTGTGTTAATTGTTGGTTTCGAAATTTTATCATCGATTATTAAGACGCCACGCGAGATACGAATTATAATTCGCTGCAGATTAGATACCTACTAAGCTTTGATGATTTAAAAAAAAGATCTGTAGAATTTCTTGTTTTGAGAACTGATAGGTATGTACCTATTCATAATCAGATTCCAAAAAATGTCGTGTAATGGCACAATAAGAACGAATGACTAATTATTTTAGTGACAACGAAGGAAACCTAAATAATTTAAAAATTAAGGCCTCGAAACAGTGCCCAGGCATCAATTTCCAGCAAGTAGATTCCTTTGAAACGAATCTCACATTGCCCAACAATCCAATTGTGCTCACAAAGGCGATTCAACTCTAATTGACGCTAACCAAATAACAACAATACATTAGGTTATGATTCAACATGTCAAGGCCGCGCCGGGGGCGCGCGATCACTTTCGCAAGTAGCCCGACATCAGACACGGACAACATAACACGCCGCCGACACCCGCAAACGGTCATTACCGTGCCTCTGCCCGCTATCTATAAATCTAGAATAAACAGTGACTTATGGCTTATCGCTTTTGAATTATTTGAACAAAAGTTAAAGAGATATTTCAACTCGAGTGGCGTACTTGACGCGTGTGCCGGCTATCGGTTTAAATCCTATAAAGCGAAGTGTCGCAAATCAATGGGTAATTTACTGCACCGGTATCCGTAACTAAGGTTTAATTGTAATTTATATTTTAGAGCGTGTAATTGACATTGCATGATGATTTATTTCAGTTATCTCATTTGTCTTTTGTGAATTATGTGCGAGGTAACATTTCGTGTTTCCGTAGACTTGATGAAAGAAAACTAAAACTGCTATATTATTGACGAGCGGGTGCCCCGGTGGCCTAGTTTTCCCGGTCTTTTATAAAGGGAGTTTTACAGTAAAGAAAACGCACAGAAAATTGCTCTAAGCATTAGTAATGCTTCTAGAACGTGTAGTTTGCTGCCGTTTTTGTTGCTCTTTCATCTTTTTGCGCAATTATTTGCTTTGATCAAATTTCCTTCCAGTTTCCTTTGACTGTTAAATTGAAAAGAAAATTATTTCTATACACACTAAACCTATTTCTGAAATTTAAGAGGGCAGTACGTATTTTCACGAGACTCCGAAGGAATTTGTTCCCACGCAATTTGCTTAGTACCTAATAATAAATAATTAACGAAACAATAGTGGGAACTGGGAAGCCAATATTCCAGTATCAAGATCGCTTTAAAGAAATCAATGTTATTTCATGCGGGATGCACGAGTTACGGTATCTAAAAACCACGATATATTACCGCGGTAAACTATCATATATTTTCACTGGTAATATTAATAAAACAGCACTTAAAACTTTCGACGCGCTATTAGAAGTAAAGTGTGAAATCTCATGGGAAGTTCGACATAAAATATCGAAGTGATTTACCGCGCTTTACTTAACATTCCATTTTCTTTCTAATTTCACCGGCATTCACTAAAACAAGGCAATGATTACGACATAAATCAGTTCAGTCGTAATGCTAATGACTAATGATACACTGATATGAGTCAGTAACGAGAATCGACTACGGCAACGTATATCGTACAATTATGACCACTTATGCATGAATTCACTTAGCAAGTCCATCATAAAGCAGATTGTTTACAACTGGAACTAGCTCCGCTATCGTATACAGACGACTAAAGAAATACAATAAATTATTTTAGATTTTTACTCAGAGAGGAAGTTAAGGAAATGAATTGCAAACGGAAACAATTGAACAACGTAAGGTTAAGTCAAAATTGACTATTCATATAGTTAACGTTAAAAAACATTGCTAACAAATCTCATACCTCTAGAAAAAACAAAAGGAGCGTAATCTTTAGTCTTCGTTCTATAACATAGGATTTTCTACCGTCTTCTATTGAATATAGTTTTTTTAAGGCCTCAGTATTGGACGAAAAAGTAAAAACAAAAAATTATACGGCAGCCGGTTTCAGATCCTCGCATCCAATTAAATAGCACCCTGAACTGATACCTCACGCAGTGAAAGCAGATGTCATCGCCCACCGCATCCCTGATGCAATGTCCACACAACGTAAAGCAGACTATTTGGTACTAGTTATCTGTGACAGAGTGTTCATTGAAGGGGCGGTGCCGTGACACTATGCCAGTTGACAGGTGAGATGAGACCTCACCTCAGTACTTTTTGAGTGTCGGGAACGGTATGCATTTGTTTCTGCAGCGAGCTTGTGACTCTTGTGAGAACATCTCGATGATCCGTTTGATGCGCTAAATATTATTCTAGTTGTGGACGACTTATTACTTATTATAGTAGAACTATAAAACTAGCGTTAGTTCAAGATTCGACCGACGTTGAACATATATTATAGTAACGAAAATGTGTTGACTTTTGTGAAGTATTCGTAAATAGGTGTAACGAATTTCATCGTTCGAAATGAGTTTTACAACTCGCCTTGTTTACGGGTACCTGAGCGCCTAGATCAATCATCAACGACCAAAAATACATCACAATCGCGTTCGCGTTTACGTCTGAATTACTATGGGTAAATTTGCAGCGCCACTAGAGCTGGCTGGCAAGTATCAACAAACAATTGTCATACTATTTGACACTTTAACCACAGTATATATATAAGCTAAAAGCAGTACAGAAACTAGGCCTTTTTGTTGAGATGTTTTTGTGTAGTTAGCTCTGTATCTCAGCTATTTAAGACTTTTTTGAGATAACTGGCTAGTTTTCATTAGAGCGTTAGGGTTGTCACTCTTAATTATCATAAAATTAATGGGTTTTCATTTATTATTGATTAAAACGTTTATTTGGGTTTTACAATGATCAAATAATCGAATGAACTGACTAGTTTACAAACAAAATTGTGTAATTAAATAATCTTCAACATTTTAAGAAAACTTTGTTTTTGTTAGTTATTAAAAATGCCAAACTGTCATCCGCCATTTTGGATCAAAAAAATAATGTCAAATTCGAACTCACAGCTGCCAAATTACGTGAAATCGACACCCATAGCCATATTAGTGACAAAAATGCCAAACTATCATCCGCCATCTTGGATCCAAAAAAACAATGTCAAATTCGAGCTCACCGCTGCCAAATTACACGAATTCGCCACCCTTGTGATCATTTTATTAACAAAAATTACAAACCCAATCCCAATCCGCAATCTTAGATTGATTTTTTTTTTATTCCTCTGATTATAATTCGAATTAAATTAATAAAAAGTAAATAAGTTATGTCACTATGCTATTACCATTATTTATCATTAAATTATACCACCTATCTAGTAACTATTAGGTTTTAAACACAAAGAGTCGCCACTCGTCTTGATGCGGCACCCGCGACTGACAGCACCGCTATTCCCCCTTATTAGCCTTGTAAAGACTCTGTCTGTGTACGTGTGTCATTTCGAACGTTTGTACGTAGTTTCTGTACTGCTTTAGCTTATATATACTGTGCTTTAACGCAAACGTATTCGAGACGTATCTTTTGGCTATTCGATTGCACTAGAGGCTCTGATATACATTTTACGTTCCGAATACTCAGCGATGTACCCAATGAGTACCGGCTTTACTCAGCTATTCACTTGAATCTCGGATAAGGATCATCTCGCTAGTGAAAGTCGAGTCAAATAAGTGGAGAGAGTATATTCCAGAATTAGTATGTACTCGTATCTCGCCCGAAATTAATGGTTTGTGTGGTCTTTACTGGAATTCGAATAACGTAATATCGTTGGAGTACTTAACAGAATCAGTTTGACAAACGCTGGTCATGATTTAATTGTACTTTTAGGCACTTTTGTCCCACCGACGGCGAGTACCGAGTATTTGGTATAATTTTCATGCCAAAAAACAATTGCTTCTCGATAGGTACTCGCTGACGGTGGGACAAGAGCCTTATGTTTGATAATAATGACGACATCACTCTACCTACAGTGCTTAGGCGTTTACTCTACTGTAATATTCTGCAGCATGACTCGCCCGCACCCAAACTAACGCTGACTGCACCATCCGCTCGACGTTTGATACCCTCGTCACCCATTCTAGTATATACCAGGATTAATAACAATTTTGACACTCTTCGTCCGATTGAAATGTCAGTTTTTGGTACGACTGTGACAACTACCGCTTCAATACAAAATGTATACGATGGCGATTGCGAGCGAGTTAGACAATAAGCATGCAGGTCCTTAAGTCCGCAACAACACCAGCTTCGCGTCAGTCGACGTAGACACTCGTCACTCGCTGTACTATTCAAGTTCTTACCTCGACAACGTCTAAGGTCATTAGTATCTAGATGCTTACCGCAACGATATCCCTCAGCACGAACCGCCTACACCACCGCTTGCTCTAAGACACACGACAAAACCCACGTCTTAGACATAGATGGCAGCCGTCAGGAGTCATCTGGTATCCCAATGCTTACGTCAACAAGAGAACGTCCCTTATTAGCATGAACCGCCTGCACTACCGTTTGCTCAACGTCACACGACATAACCCATGGCTAAGCCATAGACGGCAGCCGTCAGGAATCATATGGTATCCAGATGCTTATGTCAACAAGAGAACGTTCCTTACCATGAACCGCCTGCACTACCGTTTGCTCAACGTCACACACACGACATAACCCACGTATAAGGCATCGATGACAGTCGTCAGGAGTCATCTATCTACAGTATCTAGATGCTTACCTCAACGACTTCCCTCAGCATGAACCGCCTGCGCCCGCGCCGCCGCCGCGGCGCCGGCTCCGCGTCGCGCTCTATGCCCTCGTCGTCCGTGTCAGCGCGCCCGCCCTCCGACGTCTCCGAGCCCTCCGACAGGATACCGCATTCTTCCTCGTCGTCTGCGGACAAACGGACATTTAGTTTGGATGTCACTATTGGCGGTAACTACAGGTGACTGTCCTGCTCTATAAATTATCATGTCTCAGTTACCGATAGTTAGCTTTGTATGTGCGCCTCCGGCCCAAGGTTATTGATGTTCAAATGAATAAACGTTTGACCACGGTATGTATTTATTTCTGAACCAAACGTATTGACAGAGTGACCGGAGGAAAGCTACTGAAGCACCGAAGCGCATAACCGTCGTATAGGTATCTTGTAACCCTCCCTACTTGTAAGTCCCTACAAAGAGTACCCCAAAAATCAACTTAAAAACATCTTGATACTGTCAGTTTACGCCTTATTTAGAAGATTACGTTACGGGTTTATTAGGGGGAGGGTTTAAAAGGCGTAAAATTGGTGTACCTAATGTAATTTATGGATGGCCTTTCGTAACTCGATACTTCAAAGTCAACAAAGGCTGTTTAAGGCAGTTCGGGCTAAATTTTCTCAGTAACTAAAACAGCGTGGAGTCGAAAATCTGCGGCTTTCAGCTCCACCAGGGAGATGCAGGAAATCATCTTCATCATCATCCAAACAGTTACTACATCTAAGTTTTTTAACAAAGAAGCCCTCTGGCTCTCCCCGATCCTAACAAAATAGCCTGTCTTTGCCCAATACTGGTGGTATACTACTGATACTTATTGGCAGTTCTTTTGAATTTGACCTGTGATCTATGCAAACAACTTGCACCATTACGGAAATTCGCAAAACGAAAAACAAGAATAAGAAAGTAAAACATACTTAAACATACTTAAACCAAATAAAATACATTAGTCACTCGCGTATATCCAGTGCAGAGGGTCGAGCACGACTTTACGAATGCTGCGTAACGTTACAGTTAGTTATTGTATCGAAATCGAGAAACCTCATACTAAATTTTAGTTCCAAATACGCTCACGGACGGGCGCTGTTCCAAACGTCATACAAACTCGACAACGTTTACTATTCGATTTTACGTTACGCAGCATTCGTAAAGTCCTGCTCTACCAATCCAAACGCGCCATGCGTAAGTGGTCCGTTTATTTCACTATGATTGAATCTCACGGTAATTTCATGTTAAAAGTGGTTAATATTGATGATCTCATTAAGACAAAGTTAAACTCCGACTCTGCGGGGAATTCACGTCGTGGAGCGTAAATAATTCCTTTCCTTTGAGCCGTGAAATCGTAGCGCAAACTCGCCTCGCCGGAAAACAACTCGTAACGTCATCCTTACCAAGTTTGGGGATTCGGTTCAATACCTACAGGAAATTTTACGATCAAGGGGAAGCCTGTTGTGGCAATAAGGGTAACTGTTGTTTTGACTGACGTAATAAACAATTTATTTGTGGTATTTACATAATACGATGTTGTATTATTAATATGAAACTTAATACATAAGTTCAAAAATTACAAAATAATTATGACAATACAGAATACAAGTGACAACACTTTAGTCACATTAGTAATTTACCTAATTCTACTTCAATGCTAAAATATTATTTTACGTTTATGTAATCAACTGTTGTTTAGGTAAATTTTATAGTATATTAAAGCATCAAGCTTTCCATTAACTGCTCTAAAGTGAAAAGAAAACAATATAAATTTTTATACTAGTAATATCACAGTTATAGTGAAATAATCGAACTACGAATTAGTCCAAAACGTGTCGTGCTTAACTCGACTTACATACGTGAGTGATCCGTTTATTCCACTACAATTAAGTCTAACGGTAGTTGTATGTTACAGTTGATTGCCGCTTGTTATTTCAGATGAAGTACCTACGCTGGTATTGAATTAGCGTCATCTATGGCTAGCGCGCCACGTTTTGCAACAACGCCATCTTTCGACAAGATCTTCCCTCTTACCCTTCATAGAGCATAAATAACTTTGACTATTCACCGCGAACAATAAACAAGAACGTCCTAAGCTGTGCGATAATACTCCATTAAAGCACGTGTGGTCCGCAAGCGGTGCATTTCGCGCACGACCCGTTACACTTATTGACACTGTCAGTTGCGCAAGCTCTGCGCCGGCGCCGCGGGCCGATTGCAGCCACTCTTGACATTGGACACGGATCGACCGCCATTAAACATGTATCACCATTGTAATGCTTTATAGCCGCTCTATTAAAAATGTATAAGCCGACTGTCGAACTGTTACCACGATTTAGAGATCAAACCAAATCGACTTTGCAACCCATGCGACAATAATTGACAATTGTGTCATTTCAACAACTGAGTATTTATTATATTTTGTAACTTAAGGAATCTCATTTCACGGATGTCATAAATAATATCGACACTCGCTAAGATGCAAGCGAGGTAGCTGTTGAGCAAAATGGAAACCAACAAAGGGACGTGGCTGGCTAAGTGTGAATGCGTCAATGGCACATTTCCTATCATGATTACTTAAGACGTAATAATCCTAACAATACCCGCAGCTAAGTATCGCTTTCTATGCTTTTATCTCTGACAGCTGCGGTAGCACCGACAGGGCCATAAAGAGATCTATTATAAAAATCCGTCTCGAATCGAAGATGACTGTCAAGGTCTATAAATATTTCTATAACGCCTTTACAGCCACTGTTACTCTGATAATGGCGTTGCATTAGACACTTAAAAGATACCATTAGAATTAGAAACTGCGTTGTTATATTGGTAATGATACGGAATTAAGTTGAAATGGAATTAATGAGATCAATCACCCTAGGCATGACTAATACGTTCGTTATGTCTATCTGTCTTGTGCTAGATTAGCTAATCCTGCATTGTGTCCTGTACTGATAGCTTGTCATTAATACTCTTGAAATCCTACAGGCTAATTTAATTATTCAATAGTGACATCACCTAATGGTAATGAGTACACAATTACTTCGACGAAATGCGATTATACGATGGAATTTGAATTTCTATTAGCCATCGTGTCTGGCATTGGAAGGCGTCGTATCGTAGCTGTATTATATCTCGCAGACATGCTGCGAAGTCACAATGCCCTAGTACTTTGCATGAATTAATCGTAACGATTAGTGCCCTGTGCAGGGTGGCAAAGGTTTTGATTTAGATTTAGAAGTGTCATGAAAGGCGCCAGTTGAATTGACTATCAAATAAGTACATCATTGGAGCATAAACAATTCAAGGAAATTGACATTCCCTTGGCATTAGAGTCCTGGCGCCTGGCGCTCTCCACGGCGAATAAATCGACAGAAATCGCCACGACCGACACGCAGACTTGCATAACAGATTTATGTCTATTCGTTAGATATCTAACTGTGACTCAGCTATGACTCCCTGGTATTAAATCCTCAGTTGCGGCAGACGCCAGTTGACATGGGATAGGTTATGAAATTTCCAATAACAGCAGCAGGGATTCGATGGATATGAATATAATTTTGCTTTGTTCGAGGGCTTTGGATATGGCTTATTCTTAGTTAGATATTATTTCAATCTTACTGAGCTAATACAATGTCGCCACATTACTTTACCTACCACGTCCTTACACTCGGCTTGTTAGAGCTATTTTATCGACACTGAAAACGCGTCAAGTACACGTTAACTACAGACATTTTGCCCCATCATCCATCACAAGCCTGTTCAACAACTGGTAGTAAAGTTCTACGCCAGAATTTCTTTCTCAACATCTCCTACGCAAGGACGGGTTGCAGAACGTGTCATCACGAATTACGGGCTATCAATTTGTCTCGTTTTTACAACACGGCCTGCCCAACAACTTTACTGTTCTATTCATTTAGATTGATGGTCATGAGGTATAATTGTTGTCCATTTGGAAGTAACTGCGACGGTCGTAAAATATGACCTTATACTGTTCGACATGACTGTGAGCTTAGGATTATGTTGACATTGAGGATTATTAACTGTTGAAAAAGGAGTAGGCAATGACGCACCGACGACTACCTACCTAATATGTATCGAAGCTGGAAATATAGCAGAAGCAGTTCAATTACAAAAGAAAGTCACAAAAGCCTCAGTGGTAATGGCGAACTCGACCTATAGTGTTATATTCAAAGAAGCAACCACGATCCCAAGCATTTTAACTGTAATGTCGTAACTCGTCATCAGCACTCTAGACTCGACGACATGATTTGTTTGATAGCGTCTACAAGAAACAGTTAGTCGTCAGAAATAAACGATACATAATAGGTCCGCAAGAGTCGACAAAACGGCGATATTTCTCTCGTGGGAGAGAACAAATAACTGTTAACCGTTGTGCGTTGTCTAAGATAAGGTGTTCGCTTCCCAGACCCTGCGCTGATAACGGGAGACGAGCAAGGCGAAGGATTCTGTTTACACGCTTGGGGGCACAATTTTGAAAATGTTATGCAATGGGTTTATGCAGTTATTTCAGAGTTCCGTTTTGCAGAAATGCTGGTGCTACGTTGGACGTGAATTTGGCTGCGCCGCAAACTCAAGACCATATTTTTGTGGACCTATGAACCCGTTCTTTTGTTCAACAGTAAACACGACAAAGATCAAAATAGAAATTAAACGACGGAACAAAACTTTTGTCTCATCATCGATCAGACTGAATCTAGTCGATGAGGCGTAAAACGCCCAACTGAAGGTGGACCATTAACTCCAGACTTACATTATTGATGCACTTGTACTAGGGCTTTCTCCGGCCCCTGCATGGGTGCAATCACATCAAGAAACCTTCAAAGGGGAGACAGCACAAGTGGGTCACCAGTACCGCGATACAAAACACGTCGACGATGAATTTATTTTCATGCAGATATGCGGAAGTATTGACGCTCGAGTATGAATAATTGCCATGTCGCAGAGGTTAATGTGGTACATGACACGACGTGGATATACAAACTACAAAACCAGTCAGTGCATTACAAAAGATTTATTGGCGATGATTGCTGACGGGGCTCGCTCAGAGTGCTGTGGGAATTGCTTGTAGAAAACAGTTAACTAAACAAAAGGAAGGTTAATAAATATACAAGATAATTAAGTAGGTAGTAATGCAGTAATGCAGTAGTAAACTTTTCTAAATGTAAGTTTTGAAAGTGTATAAATGACCCGAATTCCAGGTTGCTAACTCTTTTTACTGTTCCAAAGAAAATACCATAAAAATGGCATCAAAAAGATTGTGACCTTTAGCATTAGATCAGCAAACGAATACTAAATCTACCGCTGCATGTCATCTGTTTTTGGGGTTCCGAACCAAAATGGTGAAAAAGAAAGAACCCTTATGGTCCGTCTGTCTATCTATCCGTCACAGCTGTTTATCACAGGAACTAAATGGTATCGTCTGCGTGTTTAAAACTAGATAATAATTTTAAACATTTATTTTTATTGCAACAGTGTCTGAAAAAGGGTCTTAAATTTCAAAATTGGGTTACTAGGTAGCTAACATATTATGAAAGGGCTCCGTTTACACATTCTAAAACATTTTTTTCACCGAAGTTTGCAGATATAGAAATATGAAACTATTACATTTATGTAAAATATTACAAGAAAAAGCACACTGCAGACAGATGCTGGATGAGGCAAGCTGAAGGCCTATGTCCAGCAGTGGACTAAAATAGACTGATGATGATGACAAGAAAAATAAAAAGATGTCTCTATATACACACGGTTTTTCATCAAAAATAACATTAGTTCCACTATAGGGCAAGAGATGGCGCTGTCCGCATGTCCGTCTAGCCTAGATATTAAGCGGACTGTACGTAAATTATCACAAATATTATTATGGCTCGGAACCCTCGGTGCGCGAGTCCGACTCGTTCTTGACTGGTTTTTAATTTATGGCATGTTCACAGGCTCTATTGGATATCGCAGCCTCGGAGGACACGCAAATACTCCGCTACGCGTGAATCGTAAATAGCAAATTTGCGAGAGCAGCCTGAGGTAATATTAAATAACAAACAATAGATTATCGCACCATAATGGAAGTGTTTGCGAACACCGAGTTAGGCGCCGCAGAGCGTCCGATAATACTGAAGTCCTTTAGAAAGACGGCGGGATCCTAAAATGGTCGACCAGCTACTTCAGACTTTAAACCCGCTTCGTTAAAATAGAAAATCGATGCTCCTTTGATTTTGACTTAATCCCTTTGTCACTGGGATTCTTAAATTTAAGCGTGAGCAATGTGCAGACGCCGTACAAATGGTTTGCTGTTAGCAGCAGATAATATGCGAGCACTTTATAGCGTGCCCCTGTCACCTTATGGGCACTATAACGGATACTGAGTTACGATTTAGGATAAGTCAGAGAAATAGAGAGAAACAGTAAATTTATACTATTGATTCGATAGGAGAGAGTGTCAAAAATTATCTTAAAGTTGGTACAAAAATAAGCTGTAGTAAATTACATAGTACGGATTAAAGGGATGTCTTTGTAGTGTAAAATATCCTATTTACAATATTTAAGGTACGCGCCCTGCATGTGGCATAGCCGTAGGACACCCTGTACAAACTCTTACAGAAAAATAGGGAGCGAATTATGAAAACATATTCTCACATCCAGCAATCGGCAGCAGCAGTGGACGTCTGTCAGCTGACATGATGATGATAAATTCTTACATTCTCGTCTTCTAATGTTAAGTGACGTGTGTACTAGTGTGTAGTGTATTGTTAGCACGTTATTAAGTAACCTTTTATCATGCGCATGATGACTTTACAACTACACAAGTTGTAAAGTCATCATGCGCATGATTAGCAAGTGATAACATTTCAAATACAAACTAGAAACGAGACGGGCGGTATCGCACACGCCGGTCGATAAGTTCCGTGTGTTGCAGTCAACGACTACAATACTTTAGGACAGCCTTCAATTATACAGACGAGTTATCAACTACTATATTTAACAATATAGTAGTATTCTGTGCTTCATAAATGCGACCTTAGGGGAAATAACACACGTGTTTTTCATTTGACACAATTTCTTTACAGTCTGTTTAAAAAGAACTTAGAGCAGGAAAGGAATGGAGATGTTAACGCGCGATTTCCCCTCTGCCAAAAACTCTTAACGTTAAGTCAGGCCCAAAATGATCAGGCTCTGTTGATTGTGTGCGTGTTTCTGGCATTTGTGTGATATTTTTGTTTTAGTGTTGACATGAGCGCTAATAATTTTAATCTAAGTACCAAATTGTCTTGTGCAATCATTGCACTAAGAAAAAAACATATTGACAGACAAAAATTAATATCGACGAAAACAAATAAAGGGTAAAATCGTAAGTCATTAAAACGAAATAAAATTTTGAAAGACCTACAAGTAAATCTTGATAACGCCCGTTTAAAAAGCAACTAATTAGTAGGTACTCAAGAACCTTGAAATCTTTTTTTGGTTGCCTGGCCTCATCATACAAGAAGCCGTTTTCGAAAATGATTGTTCGTAAATAATGTATTCAAGTTAATATGTCAATAAAGAGTTAGCAAAGATACCGCTTACTGACGAGTGAACGATTCTGCTTACTCGTAAATTCTCCTCGAAGAAGAACTCAATTGATTCAAGATAATTAAAATAAAAGAAGCAAAAAAATCAAAAGCTCTAATTGCGTAATTATTTTGACACTCCTCGTCGGATTTAAATGTCAGTTTTTTTTTGTACGACTGTGACAGCTAGCTGTTTCCGATACCAATTGTCAACCCATACACAATATGAACACGATGCTGATTGGGAGCGAATTAGACAATAAACATGAAGGTTAAAATTTAAAAACAGATTCGAACAGTCATTTAACAACATTATTTTCAATAATAATAATCACAGTAACTCCAGACCACAATATTAGCTTAAAAAAACAAAAGCAGGTGGAAATCAAAGTACCTCATGACTCAACTCACAACTATCAGTTTCATATCGACAAAATTGATCTCATATTCCCTGTTTAATTTTTAAGTGTAAGTCATAAAGACCCCCTGCACCGTCCGTCTGTCCGCGGCCAGCTTTCTCCGCTGATGCTAATCACAAATTATATGGTGTCGTTAAAATACACAAGTGTACCTGTGACATAATTACACAATCTCCATGCGGTGAGCGCTATCCAGCTTTTACCTATAATTTAACTCACAAGCTTGACCCAAATACAAAATTGAACGGCTTCGATGATAGAGCATGTAACATTACAACTAATATCAAAGAAAAAGGTCACAAGGAAGCCGCACGACTTAATTGTTATTACGAATACGCCCACTTCATTTAAATGACGCATTACCTAGTTGAGCAAAGCGTGCGAAATGAACGTAACAAATGAGGTAAAACCCCATATCCGCAAGATCCACAAAAACACTATAAGTGAACCGACCGTTACAAGAGACGATCTGATATCCGAATATTCATATCATCTCGCAAATGCAGACGACACTGGTTGTACCACTCTGATCCTTGTAGTTACACCAATACGGTCTTGGAAAGCTTTTGTGTGTGCTTTGTATTCCCGCAGACGTTATCACGATGGAATTGAAGAATCAAGTCGTGGGAAATTCGTGATGACGGTTTCCTAGATCGGCGTAAAGCGGTTTATGCTGACTTTCTTCGTTGCGGCCTTGCGTCTATTGTGAATTCTGTGTCTGACCATTAGCGGGGTTTGGCTACGAGCGAGCTCACAAAGCATGAAGATACTAGTAAGTGTCTCTGCTCTGCTTCACATAGATTTACAACTAAATACGGTGTACACCATCATTTTGAATGGCAGTTGTGAATTACAATAATTCTGAATCGATTAGCGTGTCTTTTTGTCGTCACATCTACGAGTAACATTGTATTTAACACAATAAAAATAATAATCAAGCTGTGTTTTTAACACGACAAAAATCAGAAGCTAAGCTCTTTAAACGCATAATAGTAAATATCTAGTCATCATCTCGAAGTAGCTATGTGCTGATCAGCATACAAATTGCCATCCAATTAAAAACATCAAAGCTCAGATCAATTTACAAGGCAGCGTATCGTGCATCCGTTGTTACGGAAAGTCGAGATAAATCCGATTATCAGAAATTATCTAAATCCAATCAGAAACAAGACCCGTTGTAACCAAATTTCATCGATCACCACCCGTCAGATCTGTTAAGATAAAGTCGTTGGTTAAGTGGGATGTTCAAAATATTGACGTTTGTTATAAATTCTTATAATAATTGTATGAAAAGGAGATATGGAATTGAGTTTTTTTTTTACGGCGGTCAGATATTACAACGAGCGGCGTCGACCAACTGACCCGCATCTCGCCATGATGCGAGTATCCGCTGATTGTTCAAGTCGATACCTTCGATCGATTCGTTTTGATTGCACACTCGTAACTCCATGCACTAGCCGTGTTCGTAAACAGTTATCCGACGGGAAACGGCGTGGCCGTGAACTTCATGATCGAAATCGTTCGTTAAGCTTTATTGGCGCGATGGCAAAGGGCAAATTGAACGTTTACTAGGCCGAGTTCCTGGTAAATTCTAGTTGCTATGTTTACGATTGTCGTGTAGCTTTTCTAGTAATAAATCGAAAAGTGTTTTAATTTTTTTCAGTTTGAGAAAACTTTGTAATACTTTTACCTAGAGTAAAACGACAAGACACAGCATCTTAGTCATCCAACTGGAAACAATTGGAAAAACTTGGTTGATACGTAACAAACATAAAAGTATAGTAATCGGTAGACAAGTAAAGTGCGCGGGCCATTTATAGGCGTAAAATTACTAGCGATACGAAACGGTACCCTTTCCGGCATGAGCTATTAAAACGCAATAAATCCATCACGCCTTACCCACCGGCGGAGGAGATTTCTTCTCCCGAGCTTAACCGTAAACATGGTAGTCGGAGAAATTACAACTCGATTATGAATCGAGACATCGGTGCAAAAACTGGCGTGCCGAGGGAAAACGCAGCAAATATGACAAGTTAATTTAGACTGAGTAGGTTCGTGAGAGTTTTGTGGGAGAGATGCAAGCGGAACGAATAGCGCTCGTATTCATGGCGAGGTGGGAGGCGATGGTGCAGACTAGGGGAGCACAGGTCACTGATAGCACGAGCAATATGTCTCGGAAGGAGGCGCGCCGCGGGCGCCGCGTCGCGTCGCGTGATGCATTAGCTGACATGCGACAAGGTAACAGAAAGCGAAAATGACTACAATGCACGTGTTATGTTTTGAAACAGCTATCGAAAGTTCGATTCGCAATGACGAAACGGAACATAATGCTGAATTTATAATTAAATTTCGCGCAACACTTAGTAATTAAGAAAAGGTATTTTAAAGTGTGTCAGGTTAACGTGGCTCACTTGTTTCGTGGTATGACCATTTGGAAATGAGTTCAACATTGGAAGCCGTGCGGAAACGCCGGAAATCTCACGCGTCCGGAATGCGATGGGAACGCGATGTAAATATCTCCATTGTTTTATGAAATACACTTTATCTGGAATGCAAATACGCGATTGTAATCAAGGGAAGCACTTAATTAACTGTCGAGGTGTCTAAATTTTGTAGATCAACATGTGCCACATCCACATCTACTTGTTTTATTTTGAATTACAATTAGTTTTTATACGAATAAACGTTTACATATCTTTCTGCTTTGTCATCATCACTGCCTACTAAACCACAAATAGCAAGGTCTTTACAAATACTTGAATAGCTTAAATCTGGATTTTCGTTTCAAGATTTTCTGAGCATCTCGGAGCTCCAAACTATCCAAAGAAATGTTTGCCTGCAAGCAGGAATTATACAACGGACCCGCTAGAATAACTTAAACCTCTTACAGAGAGCAAAATTACAACGTCAATCGAGATCGCGCTCTGCACCTTTTTAATTGCTCGGTTCATTGCAAAGCAGTTCGGTTCATTCATCACGACCCGAATCACCATACTTTACAGAGAACAGAGTCAAGTGTAAGCAGTTCCCACGGGCACTCCCACGCATGCCACGCTACCGGCGCCCGCGCATAGATCTATCATTTCAAGGACTTAGTTATGACAGATGAAAATTAACGGGTTTCGTTTGATACGTAGAAAAGCTTAGTTGGTAATTATAAGAGATTTGTAATGGTATTAAGGTTCAGAACTATACGTATTGTTATTGGTGTTCTGCGATTTTGATTTTGTCAGTAATTAGGTATAACAATTAGAGCGTTTGCGCACTGCGTTCGAACCTGAGAAGCCTGCGCGCCACCTCTCATACAAATGGACTGATATTTCTTGCATTCAGATCGGGTGCAGCGCACTTTAAAGCTCTTATAACTTATAACAACCCTCGTTTGTGCAGTGAGTCAAGCTGAAGCAAAATTCACATAGTTCAGAAAGTGCAGTGCTGTTTATTCTAGCTGTCACTATCATATCAAAAATTCATCAGTTCATACACAGCTTACATTAATTAGGTATATTTTGACAACAAAATGCTACCAACTATTGAAATGGTAGGCGCCTCAGCTTATAAATGCCCGCATAATAGTACATTATGATACAAGTGTGCTAAATTGGTCATTACAGTCGGGGCGGGTTTGAAGCCTGAGCGAAGCGAAGGCTTTAATATAGCCGAGGAGTATAATGACTAATGCTCACGCGTTTCATACGACGTTTTTCAACACACTTACGAGGAAAAAAAATGGCGAATTTAACTAAGTATTCAACTAACCTATGTTAGTAGATATTGGTTATTCGGAGCTTCCTTTGAGAACTTTCCAATGTCTGAATGTCTTTGGTGATGGCACCTTGGATTTGTTGCTGTGATAAACGTCCGAGTATTTCTTTAAGATCACAATTAAACGTGAATACGTTTTGATGTCGGTGCCAGTTTTAATCCGTACAGTGCTTTGCAAAATCGAGTATATCTAAGTATTATTCACCACAACGAACTATACTTGTACTTGTTAGTTAGTTTAATTGCCTAGTAGCCTTACTCAAAGTGTGCCCTAGGGCTCCACAAAGAGTTTGTGGAGACTTCGCGGTGTTACTTGGCCACAATACATTCTTTAGGAGGACAAGTTCACAAAATAAATATAATTAGGTAAGTAACGAACTATAAATACCTATTGCGAGATTACGATAGTTAGTTCAATAAGCTGACTATAAACACATTTTCAGATAACGTTTAATACTTACTTGATTGGTTATTTTCACTGTTCTTCCATTATATAAAACTTTTAGTTTTAGTTCATCGGTTAACATGTATTTCTCTTTTGATTTAGATGGCACAATAATTCACTTTAAAAACATCAATATTTCTAGATTCTACATTTAGATCTTTTTCAATAATTAAACCTCTACAGTTTTCAAATTTATAACCATAATGCAGATCTCTAGTACTACAAACAAATACAAAAAAGACGACAGAACAGCAGTTTTTTTTTATTTATTCGCGCTTGTTCCGCGCGGTATGTTATGTAATGCGCGCGCAGGTTCAAATCAAGCGACAGACCAAACCGCCATACAACCTAATATTAAAAATTATGTATGATAAACTACAAAATAGCATTTTAAATACGCAAATAAATGTTAATTCGTAGATAAAAATAGATAATTTACTAAAATTAAATAATTTTGTGTCACCTTAATCTAAAATATTTTATTTATTCACAATAATTTGTTCATTGCTTTTAGGCGTGAAAAGACTTTGCCGAGTTTAAAAAAAAATACATAATGTAAAAAACACGAGTGCGTTAATTATAAAGTAAAAAACACGCGTGTGTTATAGATTGTATTATGAACTTTAATACTATGACATAAGATTCAATTTAGCAGGTGTGTTGAAAAAGTAGATTATATTACTAATTCATAGGTCAGACCAGACAGGTAGGCATCAAATTTTCATCTGATCGTGTCTAGACTAGAGCTTAACTAGAATGTTAGTGAACTGAGATCAATGATCTAATGTGAATTAAATTATACGACATTACAACGAATTATAAGAATCTGCAAAAGATGACAACCTAATTTCTAGCAACAAATTAAAGACAGCCAAAAGTATTTATCTATCACAATATGTTCAATATAGCAAAGGTACCATGGCACGGCTTGAATAGCCCAGTGAACCAATTATATTCCCACAGAGACCTAACGGCAACCCAAAAGCTTTGAAATCATGTTTGCGCGCACGTCTGCCCATCAGAATCTCAGCATGGGAGAGATAAAGCAAGCGCCGCGATTACCGGCGCATGCACCGATGGAGTGAAAAAATATCGAGATAAAAATATTAGACAGTTTTCCAAAACCAATTGTCGAAAATAAATATTCGCACGCGCATTATCATGATTATAAAATGAATTTACCGAATTTTCCTAGGTAAATTTAACATCTTTTAGTTACGAAGGTTTTTGTGTGAAGTAGTTTTTGGCAGGATCGTGCGGAGTCGTAAATAGGTTTTCGGCAAAAAACGAGAAAAAAATGTAATAAGGTGTACGAGTACAGGCTTTATTCGCGCATGATTTGCGATTGTCGCTGTCTCCTTCGCGAGTAGGGTCCTCAAGACAACTCCTTAAGCAGGCGACACACTTGCTGGAATTATTCAAGTTGTCTTTATGCTTTGAGTGTGTCTGAGCCTGCAGTAAAGAGACCACCGGATCGAAATTTCTCGTTATCTTTCTTTTCCACGGACGAAATCCAGTAACGAAGATTTTTCTTAAATATTTACACTGGTCATTACAGTAAGAACAGAATGCAGATAATCCTGAGCAATCGAAATAAGTGTGGCGTCAACGCATAAAATCTGTCGCGTTCCTTATGCGACTTGTCGTCGCATCAAGGATAACAATAAAAATGCTTCTTTTCTTTCTCTCTTACGAGTATCACGCAACATGCCATAAGAATAACGATTGGATGAGTTTAAACGCAGCCATTCTACTCAAATGCGTTTAAATTACATACCTAAAATGTTACGTTATGTCACCGAAAGCCTACATAACAATCCAATCCAGATACACGAAATCCGCTGGACAGAAACACTCATTGATGAGAGGAAGTAGAAATTGAATAATCGAACTCATTTTGATTGTCTCGGCGTGAGAGGGGTCGGCGGCCAAAGGTCTTCAGGCGAAAGTTCAGAACGAAATTGTACACTTATATACCCCAACAGCTCTATCCGCCATTTGCAACGATTATGCAACCAATGGCCCGTTTTATTTGTTGGATATCCAATAAAATTGCACGGTAGGGTTATTGGAATGAACAGTAACCTAATGGAGTCCAAAGATTGTATAACTCCACAAGAAACATATTTAGGTCGCCACGTGAAGTGTTTCAGGTTAAGTATTAGATACTTTATGAAATCAAACGGATGGATTTCACTTTAAATTCGCACGAACGGAAAGAAAACATTCAAAAACCTTACGTACGTTCTTCGCCTTCTCGTGCATACAACACTTGCAAGAGCGGGCGCTAATCAAGCACGCGAGTTATGTTGCAATCGAGATGCATCTCGATGGAATCAACTATTTGAGGCTCAAAAAAGAGCTCACCTGCTGCTTCGCACGCCGTCATCTCGGTGATGAGCCCCTCGAGATCCGGGGAGATGAGCCGCTCCTCATCCTCGGAATGCGTGTAGTCCAGCGCATGGTAGATCACCAGCGCCAGGTTCACCACCAACTGGAACAAGGAGAATATAGGTCATTATAGCAATTATAGGCACAACTGTAGGTACTGCTTAGTCGAAGCTATTGTTTACCACTGTAAAGGATTTCTGTCAGATTTCAAAAGTATTTCTGGGGCCAAACTGGGCTTCCAACCATATTATAGATTAAGTGTTGTATACTGGCTGACTGACTACTCAACACCTGGCTAAAACCATTGTAGGAAGCTTAAAATTTACATACTCGTACAGCATCCCTAAGACATAGGCAAAGAATAAGGAGGGATTTTGTAAACTTCACATGGGATAGGGAGTTCTGCCACGGGACCGAAGCCGCGGGCGCTTTCATAAGCACGTTACGAATGCTTTACTTCATTACTCATTACAATTCCTGCTATAATCTATCACAACTTAATATTCTGAAGGTAAGTATTTTCGTTATCGGAATGCTGCCTTTCAATCCGCATGTCAAATATCGGCAGTTAAAAATCTAACTAAATATAGTAAGCTTCCATCGTAGTTTTGGCGAATGAAGCCATTTACTGTCGGTACTCCAGCGTGACCGACCACGCCTGCGCGCGCCGGCGCAAACCTAAAATCGACGGCGATTTTGGTCTGTCGCGATCGGCATAATCGATTAGCGAGTAAGTGTTTTTTTATTTCTTATGTATTTAAGGGCTTCCACAATAACTGTACATGTAAGTTTGCTTCACTGAAAAAGACATTGGTTATTTTTATAAAAAAATAATGGGTACAAATAATACGTTATTTCTCCTAAAGTCATGATAGAAAAAGTAGGACATCTTGACATGTATCCACATATTAAGAAAGATACAAAACAATACAAGAACTCTTATTGAACACTACATAACAAAGAAAACAGGACAAAGTAGGTAAATATAAAGAAAATACAAGGTAGCAATGGAAAAATGCAAAATATCATAACGATAGATTGTTATAGCAAATTTTAGACTAAACTAAATCATCAACGTACAAAGTCAATCAAAGAAACAATATTCGAAGAATTTGATAATTAACATTGTCATAAGTAATCTTAAAGTTAACGACTAAACAATGTTTTCGCAAATAAATAAAGTTAGAGAGTGCTGGAAACTTGTTGCCAAATTGTTTTTGATATTTTCTACAGTACGTTATAAAACAGTCGTCAAGATAAAATACGGACGTAAATAGAAAACTTGTACGAGTACTAGTACCTATCAAATTAAAAACATTAATTGCTCAATATTTGCAATGATGAACGGACGAGATTTAAATCGGCGACGCTTTCAATAATCTATTATACCTACTACTTGGTTTACCTAAAATTGGCAAGGCTCTCAAACTGCTTCTCTCTCGATTTCGCTACTAAATTACACTACTTTTGAAACTAGAATATATAATGTCTTCAATACTGTATTCAGATTTTAATGAAGTACCATAACGGAAACGTGGAATAAATTTAAAAAATATGCGCCAAAAGAGAGATGCCAAAATTCGAAAAAGAGCTTTTTTCCGAGACGGCATTCATTGCAGTTATGTCATAACACCTACAAAGTAATTTATATGGATTACATAGCAATTATAGGTAATCACTGTCCGTTCCGTAAATCGCTTCTTACAGCACGCGCTTGCGCACCCGTGACTATCAGAGCCAACCAGCGGAACTGCTCCCGAGCTATTGTGGCTTAGCTGGCACTAATACAGACCGTATAACCAATGTATAAGGTTGTGTGGACTTAGGTGGAACCTCACACATTTCCCAACACTGAATGCAACCGCTCCTGCAACGTCACGCTACACACTCCATTAAACTAGGTTTGGCAATAAGATTAATGAGAGGATGCCATGGGATTCAATGAAAGATTATACATAATTATTTCTCGATTCGTTCCGTAGGAGCCTAATTGTTTTCGACTTCATCTTTGTTGTGCCATTGATACCAGAACAATTTTAATGACGTGTTGTAGTAAGGTATCGCTCTCGAAATATCAGACAAAGCTTGCTACAATTATTGTTCAGGTAACGGTGAGCGTGAAACATGAATGAACTCGTAACTGTTATTCAAGTTCAATTCACTAATTGCTTTTAAATTATGACTGTACTTATAAAATATGTAGTAACATATAAACTGTGAACCATTGTCGGTGAACACAGACAAACGTCTGAATCCATCCCTGAAACGGTTCAATCGGCCAATAGTCAAATACTGAGCATCTGTTATCGGAAGCATTGTATTCAAATCACGTGCTTCGGTTGCATTGTGTTGCGCAAGCGTACGCAAGAGGGAAAACAATAACAACGTCCGATTTACGGCGCGGGCGCACAATGAAAGTCCTTAGACGTTCCAGTTAGGATATTACGAGGTTTCGCAAGACGCTGATAAAATCGAAACTGTATAACAATGTAGTTTGAAACTAGATACTGGTGATGGACAAGATGTTTATGTCCAAAATACTTAAAAGAATTGAGACATTCAGATCAGACAAGATAAGTAAAAAGTTCCCGGCAGTAAGTACAGTTTAAGCAGTTATCAATCAGCTACCTACCTATACTGACAATTCAGGAAGACAAAATCAAAATAAACATAACTTTTACTCTTCCCAATTCCATTTACGCCGATACTGGTCAAAGCTCCGCGCGGCGCGACACGTCAGTTACGTCATACTCAATTCTATTTAATAAAATAGCCGCTTCAGGTTGGCTGTAGGTACAATGATTATGCGCGTACGCCATCAACGCAATTATTATTTATTCACTTTTTATTGATTTACGGCTGGTGATGATTGCACTTTCGTTCTACGTTACGCGGCAGATACAAGAGTTATGGTCTACTTACGGGCCATCAGACTAGTAATAACAAGGTGTCTTAGGATTTTTATTACAGATCCAATTAACAGATTAATATTCAATAGGTGTTACAGAACGCTTAACGAGTTTGCGACCAGCTGAAAAAAAGTTATGCATAAAAAGAGTCGTCAATCAACCGATTTAATAAGGGAAGCAACCGGTAACTTATCGGACTGACTGTCCCTTACGCACGTCACTGGCTGGTTAGAAAAGGATATATGCCTCATGTCACGACAAAAACTAACGTGCTAGTCCAGAAGCACTTAGTGAGACAAATGCAATGGTCCCTGTTATTTCTAGACGTCTGGTCAACTGGGCGTGGGCTGACTAAATATTTGTTATTTAAATGCTTGCGCACAAATCTGCATAGCGTGGGAAACGTCTGATATACGAACGGCAATGTTGCTGATATTCTGGCACTGATATGCACAATGCGTGTGGAAATGTGTAGACTTTTGAGCTATGGGAGACCGAAAGCTAGCGAATGCGATAAATTGACATTATCGAACTGGGTGGCGAAAGTCAAAGTCGGTATTGTAATGTTTGTTCGCAAATTCAGAAAAAAAATATTGTTTTCTGAAGTGTGCAGTGTATGCTACAAATGCATCTTTTTATGTCATTTGCTAAGCAATGCGAAACATTGTACCTGCACTGAACAGTGATCAAAATAGAAAAACGTGTTTTTTTTTTGTTTTTTACAAATAAACATTAAGTTCCACTATACTAGGTCAAATTCATCTGGAACTTTCCAGCCGCCTCTTTAAGCTTGGGCTTTACAAAATTAGATATCTAGACAAAGCTTACTGATCATTTTAGCATTAGCTTCGCTTTCAGGTCTATTAATAATAGACCATGCACTTTCATGGGCTGAACCTATATCAATCCGATGACCCCGAGGCTGATAACCCGTCGTTAGACGCGGTTCAGTGGGCCATTGTCTTACAAGGAGATGGGGGCACAGCTCCAAAAGGACTGGCGAAAGTTATTTCTGATGGCGATTATTGATGAAGCAATAGAGTTAATAGGTGTGGTTTCTTAAGTTGAGAAATGTTCGAGCGGAGTTAAATACAAGAGCTTTACGGCAGAAAATAATCCGATAGCAAGCTCAGATTTTGAAGATGATGTGGTATTTGTACAACATAGATAAACATCACGACAGCAAATGGAAACAATGTGTTTTTTTATTTTCCATTGAAAAATGCGACGCGGTAGTATTTACGTGAAATGTAACAAAACTATACAACAGTATATGAACTAAAAAACAATTACTTTGCTCACCCGCGACCACTAATGACAAATAGTTATATCTGTGCGGCAAATGTATGTTTCCATGCAACACCTCCACCTCCACTGCTACACGAATCAACACATGCCACACAGACCCAACTATCACCACCACCACTATACTAAACGCTGACGCGTTTCGGCACTCTCCACGAGGCCATTTACGAAGCACAACAACAACCGCTCAACATGCCACCACATCCACTACTGACATATGTAAACCATGTACTCAACTTAGTTAATGACAAAACCAACGTACCCACTAATATTTTATAAATTCCAAACTACCCTTTTATTTAAGTCCTAAACTACCCTTTTTTAAGAAATGAATTCCAAACTACCCTTTTTATTTTTATTTTTAATCTACGCCAGGTACCCCGTTATTTTTAACCGAGTACGGTAAAAAGAGAAGTCATGTTCTCATTATTACTATGACACATTATTAAAATTAGAACCAAGTCGTAACAAAGGCGAAGAAACCAAATTAACTTGTTCATTAATAATAGACCCCATGTTGTTGTACCTAATTATTTCCAATTGTTCTAAAACCGATAGCCGCAAACCCTTATCACAATAATGTAAAATTTCGTACGTATCTGAGTCTAACAACGAATGATTCGTTTCTAATAAATGCTTGGCAAAGTTTGATTTCTCTGGATGATCATGCCTATATGACGAGACATGCTCTTTAAATCTAGTATCAAAGCTTCGACCGGTTTGTCCAATGTATACTTGACTACAGTCGCCACAAGTGAGTTTATATACGCCCGACCTGTTCCCTTTATCCACCTTTTCTTTGTTATTACAAAGTCTAGAACGTAAAGAAGATCTAGTATTACTTATGTTGGCCGGTTGTCTGACAAGATTTATAATATTTTAAAATCAAATAACATCAATGTTGCCTTTAAGACTACTAATTCTTTAGATCTAGTATTACTTATGTTGGCCGGTTGTCTGACAAGATTTATAATATTTTAAAATCAAATAACATCAATGTTGCCTTTAAGACTACTAATTCTTTTCGTTCTAGACTTTGTAATAACAAAGAAAAGGTGGATAAAGGGAACAGGTCGGGCGTATATAAACTCACTTGTGGCGACTGTAGTCAAGTATACATTGGACAAACCGGTCGAAGCTTTGATACTAGATTTAAAGAGCATGTCTCGTCATATAGGCATGATCATCCAGAGAAATCAAACTTTGCCAAGCATTTATTAGAAACGAATCATTCGTTGTTAGACTCAGATACGTACGAAATTTTACATTATTGTGATAAGGGTTTGCGGCTATCGGTTTTAGAACAATTGGAAATAGTTAGGTACAACAACATGGGGTCTATTATTAATGAACAAGTTAATTTGGTTTCTTCGCCTTTGTTACGACTTGGTTCTAATTTTAATAATGTGTCATAGTAATAATGAGAACATGATTTCTCTTTTTACCGTACTCGGTTAAAAATAACGGGGTACCTGGCGTAGATTAAAAATAAAAATAAAAAGGGTAGTTTGGAATTCATTTCTTAAAAAAGGGTAGTTTAGGACTTACATAAAAGGGTAGTTTGGAATTTATAAAATATTAGTGGGTACGTTGGTTTTGTCATTAACTAAGTTGAGTACATGGTTTACATATGTCAGTAGTGGAAGTGGTGGCATGTTGAGCGGTTGTTGTTGTGCTTCGTAAATGGCCTCGTGGAGAGTGCCGAAACGCGTCAGCGTTTAGTATAGTGGTGGTGGTGATAGTTGGGTCTGTGTGGCATGTGTTGATTCGTGTAGCAGTGGAGGTGGAGGTGTTGCATGGAAACATACATTTGCCGCACAGATATAACTATTTGTCATTAGTGGTCGCGGGTGAGCAAAGTAATTGTTTTTTAGTTCATAAATATGGACCTCCGCAAAGTAACGCCTGATTCAATAAATTATACAACAGTAGCTTGATCAACGAGTACGTACAAGATTTTTACATTATTGTAGAGACACGGGATTGCTTAGCTTGCGATTATGAGTATCTGCGCCTGCTATGCCATTACTACCTTGTATTTTCATTGTACATTTTGTCTGTTTTGTTAGTTATGTGGTGTTCAATAAAGATTTCTTGTATTGTATTGTATGCAATGCAGACTGGAGCGTCAATAGTTCTTCGCCCGCCAGTATGCAGGGATTAGGATAAGACAGTTTTTACCCCTATATTATCATGAATTTACAAAGCAAGTGTACTTATATGAAGAACCGGTAAGCTTGAAGCGAAATCTGAGGCAATCCGTAAATAGAAACAGTTACAAGTCGTACTCGGAGTGAGCGATAAATTCACAAGGGAAGGCCGTAGCGTTTCCGCGTGCTACGAGTAGGGTGCAGAAGGAAGCCCCACGCGATATAACTAAGGCGATACATCTAAGGCAATGTCGATATGCTATTGATTTGTGGTTAGTTTTGCACTCGGTTTTGTTCTGTGCTTATGGTTGGTTGTGTGACATTCTTTTTTTCCGACTCTTTGCCTTTTCAATTTTACTTTCCTGGTTTTTTTGCGCCGGAAAACAATGATTTCTCACTTTTAGGCTGCGACTGTAAATTCTTGGACACGGTGAACCGTTAGTGGGTAATATTCTATTGTTCTTGTTTTAGCTCAATTGGTAGAGATGTTAAACTCAATTGCTAAAGGTGGTGTTTCAAACTGAACAACCGTAAATATAGAAATCTTTCGGATAAAGTAAATTTACTTTTATAACATTATAAAAGCAACGTGGATGACATCATTTGACGGCAGTACATAATAATAGATATGTTTGTTTACGTATTTGTGATAGCAAAATTCATAGAATCCTAGATAAATACGCCTTAGCCTTGCTGTCAAAAAGTAAACCTTTTAGATTATTTACGATAAGATACAGAGCATTTTACCTTATCGTAATCGTACATGGATATTGTTTTTCTCTTTACACACCCGGACGAGTCCATCGATTCGTACTCGTACAAGTAGGGCACCCCAATTGTGCTAATGCAATAATGATGGGAATGGCGACCAAGTTAATTAATTTGATTTATCGTTTGTCCGTCTGTCGAGTAACTACAAAACATTGGATACAGGCTGACTAATAACACATTACAAGTAGTTAATGACAAAAAAGCGAAACTGGCAATTGCATAAAGTTTTTGCCGAGCGAAGGCTGGTGGTGGGTGTTGCAAATTTATTCATAAACCTATTTTAACTAAAATGCCGTTAAAGTTCGTTTGTCCTTTTTGTCACATTGACATTTCCGTTGGTAAGAAGAAGACAAACCTATTTTATTTCAACTAATGGAGGCTTGAGTGACGATTATAAATAATGGCATTAGCTGCTTAGAAATAAAATTAACAGTAGCAAACTCTCTAGTGTTAAAATTGATCAATGTACCTACCTATGCGCAGTTACAAAAATGAAGTCCACGTATTTATATAATTTAATTCAAAAATATATTTGGTCGTAAAAAAGGGGAATCCCATTTTCAATTCATCAAATGACACTCACAACTAATACAGCGTTATTGTTACAAACAAAAGATAAACATTATTTAGGTCTGACGCATAATATTGTCATCCTGTACGCGGTAAATACATGCATGACTGTGAATCAGTTCAATCGAGTTGACCCGATAGTTGTTCCGTTTATGCTAACCAGCCTTGTGGTGTGAAAATGAGTTACATATACAGACAGCTATTACCAGTGAGCTGTGAGCTGTAGACCATGCGAGTTAATTTTTTTTACATTTTTTTTTTCGTAAAAGTGAGTCGACGAAAAAAATCTTTATAGTTCTCGAACCTGCTCACAAAATTTTACGAAAATCACTTGGGAAATGTGATCTGCAGAGGAGAACGGACGCCGGACGGACATACGAAAGAATTTTTGCCCAAGCTGAAACGGAGACAGGATTGACGAATCATACCGTTAAGCAGCAATGCTTGTCCTACTTGTAAAGGGTATAAGCCAACCGGGGAAATAATCATCTAAGTTCCTCTTTTTCCTAGATTATTTTATAATAAATGGCTTTGCTGACTTTTAACATGAAACTACCGTGAGACTCCAATCATAGTGTGTGATCCGTTTTATTTCCCTAACGTTAATGGGATAAACAATTAATAATGTTACCTATTATTTTGACCTTTAAAAGCCGCGTGAACATTAGCAGCACCCTATTGATGGATATACTCAAGGATTGTCAACTCATCACTGTTTGCCAACAGACCTATCTATACCTACTTGGACCACAGTCAAAGTCCCCTCCTCCGTTTTCAAACTGACATTATAACCTTGTAAATTATTCAAGGCGATAACCGCTTCATTTACCCACCTCAAAGTTATTACGTGTTGAGACAAATCTTTAAATCACCAGTGACACAAGACGTTAAGTAACGACACCATATTCTCGTTCAAAGGACGTCCGTCTGCTGCCTGCGCGGACGCATCCCAATTGTTCTCCTTTGTGATGTTAATTCTTAGATTAGCATAATTTGCAAGTCTGAGAGAACGGAAGCCATCTCTCTTGGTTGCTCGAGGTTTCACAGCTTCTGCGTCATAATGCGAATGGCGTTCGGGTAAAGTTGCTTGGTTGAAAAGCAAGTCATTTAGAGTTTACATTTCCATCGCTGACAGGTCACGTCCAAAAATGTAAATGAACTAATTCTTATAATGCAGATTTATAGATCGTACTTTATTAGGATAATTACTTTTAGTAGTATTTCAAAATATTGATTAATATGTTCTGTCCAGAAAACTCCTGATAGAAACCTTTCCCCCGCTAACAGTTTTTGCCCAGGCCCCAATTTCAACAACTTTACAATTGTCTACACTGAACTACATTTCTTTGCCAATATGAAGCGCGATAAAACAAAAGCTCTTCAAGTCAGCAATTGACACCGAATTGTCATTGACAACTGACATTTGTAAAGTTGGTGAAATAGGGGCCTGCCATTTGGTTCGTTAACTCCAGGCACTTTTAAAACATATACAGCCTTTTATGTTCCTCCCATCCCGCGGATAGTGCTCTATCAATATGTATCCAGCCAGTCAGTCGGCTGGTAAATATTCAACGGGCGGTAAATCAGGCTGTCAGTGCTGCCGTACAAGGAGGCTTGGAGACGGCTAACCGCGTCTTCATGAGGATGAGGAAAGGGGTCAAGGTCAGTGATGTGGTTCACAAAATAAAGCCATTTGATAAGACTAGTGTTTAATTAGAAAAGTGTAGAAGTATATTGAAGATTTTGTATCAACAATGGTAGTAGTACTTAGATTCCAAAAATGCCAAAAAGTTATTACCAGCCAAAGATGTGACGGCTGACAATACAAGTTGACGCCGGAGCTTATTCGGAATACTTGTTACTTGTTAAATACAATACCTGAGTGAAAATGTCGAGAAACTCGAAATGCATTCAGTGTTGAGTTAAAATAAAATACTTAAACGAGAGAAGCAAAGTTTCCCCATTACACGACTGTGTGCATGAATGTATTGTTACGGACATCAACCCGTGTTTAAACAATATCGAAAGCTCTGACCGCTCCGCCGCATTATGCTCACTGTACCCTTTACACGCTTCCACGATACCAACCGCTTCCTACACCATCCTCACTTCACCTGTCGTATCATTGTACGCCACACAATAACATACCTAACAAGCGCGTTACGCAATATGGGAACACCGAACACCGCCATCTAGCGGGAATAGAAAGCTATGCAAATCCGACAGAATGTCGCGCCTGCGCTCTTCCTGATGCAAATAATGGGAAACTTTACCGGCCGTCTGTTGTCCCGGAGTTAGCGCTATAAATGAGGCAGTTTATCAGAGGGATAAATGGAAACTAATTCTGATGCGGAGGTTTTAATTGTTGAACGGAAGGCGTTAACGATTGCGAAAGACCACAAAACTAATGAGATAGACAAAGAAAATGGCATAGCGGTATTTATAAAAAAGTACATCCCGCAAAACATTCATACGTTGAAGTGTATGCACTAGATTCTAAAAGAATGTAACCATTACTTTATGATGGGTAAACCATTCCTATAAAGTGAACTTGCATCTAAGTAATTGTATCGAATTTAATGAGTCGCTGTAGCTTTTAAGTTGCACCGCATCCGATCCCATTGAACAAGTTTACGATCGCAACAAAAGTAAATCGCGGAGACAAGTCCGAACGCTGTCGCCAACAGTCAAGTGTGAAACTATTGTGTTATATACGAGTGAGTATACAACTCGTAGTCGTAAGAACGTTAGCGTGGCAGCCGTATTATTTTTGATAGTTTGCTTTTGGTAAGTGATTTTTTGAAGAAAGAGTGTGTATGATTACTAGTTCGAGTCAAGTTTGAAATTATAACAGAGCCAGTTCTTTACAGAGAATAATACCAGAAAAAGAACTACCTACCTAAGTAGGTATTGCATTTTCAGTGAAAGAGAATTCCACTGACTCTTAATTTTGCATAGCATGTAATGAATAGAACGAATGGAGGAGACACCATGTTGAAATGTACTCCAAATTAAACTACATGTATAAATTTAACATAACAATTCAACCACCACTATCTCATAATTGTAGCTCTGCTATGTCGAACTCTTTTTCGCCTTATTTTCCCAAACGTAAACCAACCGCAGCTAAAACAATACCTACCTCGTCTGCAGTTATGTCACCTTATCATCCGCGAGCCAACGGTACGGCGAAAGACTCTGTTGAACATTGTTAACTGCTTAGGACCTTGGTGTACTGAATACCCGGGAGTTGGAATGGGCGTTGGAGGTATCCCATGAATGCCTTGTGTTTGGGGAATAGGGAAAAATGTTGCTTGCTCGGTAATTTAATTATTACAAGTAGGTACTTTATTAGAGATGCCTCATTCAAAGTCAAAGACCGCGTAATAGAGAAAGATTCATAAAGATTTGATTGCTAAAGTGGGTGTGGTATAATTTTGGACTGAAATTAAATGGATCTGCAACCTTCATACATAACGGCGAAGACCGACAAATAAGATAGTTACATTTCAGAATATAAGATTATAAGATTGTTACATTTTCGGGTGGTAGGACCTTGTGCGAGGTCCGTCCAGATCGCTACCATTAATCGCTACCATTAACCATTAATCTACCATAAACCACCATCGCTACTCGTTAATCCTGCCGCTAAGCAGCAGTGATTGCACTGTTGTGTTCCGGTGCGGAGAGTAAGACAGACGATGTAATAACGGGCACAAGAGGCATTTCATCTTAGCCCTCTAGGTTGGCAACGCATCTACAAACCCTTCGGAGTTGCGGGTGTCTATGGGCAGTGGTGATCACTTGCCATCAGGTGACCCACTTGCTCGCTTGCTTTCCTCGTTGTATAAAAAAAAACCATAAACTATAGTCGAGTAGGTACCCATTTTGGGTGTCTATAGAACACATTATCATCAAATTTTTAAAAGTTTCGCAGTGTATTCTCTAGTATATTTTCTTAAAATTGTTTAAAAGCAATATCGCACTAAGTCAAGCGTTGATCACAAATTGCCCACAATTGAGTTATTAACGAAATTGGCGGGTCAACGAGCGCGCGCGCCGTACAATTAGATCCGATGCCGCGGCCAGCTGGCTTTGTTTACAGTTATTATAAATTACATTTTGTGCATAAAACTATTGTTGGGTTGGTCAAAATTGACCAAGTATTCACGTAGATGTATAATGTACAAATATAGCCATTTCGCCAAGGCAACAACGCCGTTGTAACGTAATGTACAATTTCACCTGATGCGTTCTGCCCTACTTGTCAAACACCACTTTGATCATAGTCCCGATCAGTTAAGTCAGCATTGATATCTAATTCTAAAACTGGGCATAGGTACTCAAATAAGACTTCTTTTTTAATACTTCACCTAGGTATTGAATTTGATAAAATCGTATGTTATCCTAGCTAAGTCACGTGAGGTTAATTGGAATCTGTCAACGATACTATGTCAAGTTGACGGTTAAGTAAATGGAACTCGCGAACTTAGTTGCTAACCTATGAGCTTATGACATGCCCGCGGGGACCGCGACGGGTTGACAGTTGTAATAGAATCCAGAGACAACTGAGTCGTTATATGTGTGTGATATAACCGTTCAGCTGGGTTGACTTTGGGAGCATGTAAGTGTTTCATTTTTAACCCCCGACAAAAAAGAGGGGTGTTATAAGTTAGATCTGTGTATCTGTCTGTGACATCACAGCTCCTAAACGGATGGACCGATTTCGATGCAGTTTTTTTAAACGAAAGATAGTTTAATCGAGATGGTTCTTAGCTAAGTTTCATTGAAATCGGTTCACACGTTTTTGAAATACTGAACTTTGAAATGACAATGTCGGAGGTATTTCAACTTTTCTAAGTTGGTTAGGTTATTTAATGGTAGAATGAGGTTTTTTCAGAGTAGGCAGTTAAAGAAAGAAGTCAACACAGCTCTTGGATGTGTTTCGGGAACAAAAAGACTCTTAATCAAACTCAAGATAGAGAAGTTTTTCAGCTTGTACCTACTCTCTAAAGGTTTTGTATAAATCTTAATACTAACTCGTTAACAATAATTTCACGAGCATAAAAGCAAAGCTCATACACTACCAAACAATTATGAACACAATCATTTTCATGCAAACGTTCTTTAAAGTTAATAAAACGGCAAGTAATTAGCGTTGGTAATTAAATAAAACATGCATGTGACGTGTTAGCATGCATAACACTGAGCTATTAGGTACTTATATAAATAAACCGTTAACTCATGCACTAAGCTAAACTTCGAAAGAAAATTATTTTGGAAAGGTTAAACTTTAAACGTTTTTACATCGCATATAACTCTCAGTCTCTAACAAACATGCATTTCGGTTAAACTAAGAGTAGGACCTAACTCAAACTGAACATGTCGATAAACTATTTAGAGTAAGGTACCGAGTTCAACTTCGGGATAAGTCAAGAGAGACGAAGGATTTTGAAATCTAAACTCTCTATAGTTGTGCAACACATAGCTGCTGCAGTCGGTGCAGTCCTTAATTATGTGCTCGTACCAACGACCTGGCAATCATTTCAAGGGCACAGACCTCAAAATAATAAATTGCAAATCAAATATGTTCAGTCATTCAAACTAGGTAGCTAAAGTCTTAATAGGTTTGACTTCCAATGCAAATAAGACCATGTAAGGTAAAGCTCCATTTCATTTTCATCCCTCTCAATCAAAGTGTCAAAATGACATTTGATAGGACAGTATCTGCGTCCATCAATAGCAATCAAGCAATCAGGCTTATTGCGACCGATGTAATTATGTTAGCTTCCCGTAGAAGCAGGAAAGCGCTGCAGCGCAGTTTTCCATAACCAGAAGACGGGGTGATAATTTGCTGTGATTGATTGGGAGTGCTAAGTATAGGTGAATGGCTCATATAACGCGTGCATCATTTGTGTGACGCAAGCGCATTGCGATCGATAAGTGAGGAGACTAAATTTACATAATCTGATAGCGGTGTTAAGCTGAACATTCCAGGATTAAATGCATAACAGACAGACACTTCTGATGTTGCTATCCTTTCTTCGAATGACTTCTGATGTTCTTCTCTCTGTTTCATTCTCTAATTCTGAAAACCAATTTAAACCTAGAAGTGAATTCTTGTGCAACACGGTTTGGAGGAATCACTTTTCTTATCTCACGAGCTTATAACCAAACTTTACCATAATTGAAATCAGCAGTTACACTAAAATTATTAATAGCATTTTTCCCTTGATTTAAACCGCAAACACTGCATTGTTGCCAAAGGGCATACTAATTAACATCCGATTCATGGTTTCGTAATGTATGAAATTAAAGTAAAAACTGACAACTGACAACAATGTCGCATTTCTCCGGCCTATTGAACTTCCCACGGCGCCGGCGCATTGTGCAACAATAGATTTAGGGAAAGGCGATTGAGATTAATGCTCGCTCCTCATTTACGCGGCGATTTATCAAGATCATGCGCATCCATCCACCTGTTGTACAATGTACGATTTATGAATGAAAAATTAAATAAGTTCACAATCACGACGCTATTCAGCTAAACGCTCCCATCCGGCTGCGTTATTTAATAACTATAAACTGTTACGTTAAATATTAATGGTCTTCCTTGCTCGTTACTAACTGTTTTTAAGTGCCAAGACATTTTATGACAGAAATTATTATTGCAATTAATTACGTCATGAACGAATCCTATATGACATTCATTACGCCTCGCGGCATAAGTCTGCTTGTCATAATCATAACACTACATTAATTACTTCCCGCTATCAAAAAATACAACCTAAGCTGGGAAATCACCGTGTATGTTAACTATTCTACACCCGTACAGGCCCCTATTTCGCCATCTTTACAATTGTCAGTTTTCAATGACGATTCGGTGTCAACTGCTGACTTGAAGAGCTTTTGTTTTAGCGCGCTTCATATTTTCAAAGAAATGTAGTACGAATTGTCATATAAAACTGACAATTGTAAAGATGGCGAAATGGGGGCCAGTCTGTGGGCGTTTAGAATAGGATTCGGATTCGGGTGCATATTGTATGCGTACTTATTGGCATTTTTTTCTTTGACATCAGCGTCATTGACAGCGAAGCATTAATATAAACATCAGGATATGCCCTTTGGAACATTTTGAAATAGGAACGGTGTTGCCCGTGCGGTACGGACGTGTTCCTGGCACATATAATTGTGACTACTCTGTAGGCTAACTGAGTTGGAAACGAAAAAGAAGTACCGAGAGGCCCGTCCATAGGTACGCTATACTTATCTAAGCAGCAAAGTATTTCTAAAACTCGAGTTCTATTCTAAACGCTTACAAAATGTAACTAAAACTAAACGCTCGTTTTAGTTTATCGATAGATCATCGATTAAAGGGTGTAATCAAGGGGCGAGCTTTACCACGAGCCTGGCTGCCCTCTCACAAGACCGCGGTTTTGTCTCCACGGGCGAGTTTTACCGGTGAACCTATAAATGCGCAGTAACGCTCGCCATCGATCACATCTTAAGGCTATTTTAGGAATAGGTCTTACTTTAAACAAATGATGGTGTCACTCCTATCGCTATTGACAATAGACCATCGGTAGTATCGGCACATCTGTAACCTATAGCGTGGTAAGAAGCCACATTAGCAGTTGGGTAACCCGGCATGTCGGGACAACAATGATACTTATGCAAATAGCAACATTATTGGATCAGTGACGCAACGCATGGAAGCTGTACTTACTGTATTTGATTTATAAATTAAATAAAATACGCATAAGTATGTGCTTTTATAAGTTCTTCCTTAAATTGTCCTTTCATGCAGCTTTTTGGACCCCGCTTAATTGAAGCTCAATGAAATTCCAAAACAGTCGGTAATCATAATTGCATTGCAGTTACCCTACTACCATATCGAAGTATTTAAACGACATAAATGTTTTGGAAAGTTAAATTTATAATTTTATACCCTCCGACCAAGTAAAATGGGGTCAAGCATGCAATAAAAATATTTGCCTAGAATTAACTCGGCCGATTGTGTAAAACGTTTAACTATAATATATTCAGAATTAAATTAAAAATCGAGAATAGATTTAGATCAAATCTGACCAGCTAACAATGAAATAACAACTTATCTATATTCATATGAGCTTTCACTATTATACAATAGAACGCATAACAAACAAAGTGTTGAAATCACATAAAATTGGCCATAAAATGTAAGTACGTTACGATAGTGTGCAAAAATAATTAAAATATTCGTAACATTAACATAATACCTACAAACTTTGATGAAGTCGTTCGCTACTGAGTTGGCTGTAATTTCGTTCTTATTTTTTTCTTCTATAAAAATATGTTTATATTAGGTACCAATTTATTATAAGAAGCTACCATCATAACACTATAAACATGAACTTTCGCTGTCAGTCGAGTTCATTAGTTTTTCCATTTTAAGTTCAAATTTTGGGTCAAACCGATTATCAAATAATCCACTCACGCTCCACACGACACGACATCCTACACACCAATTTGCCAATTTTAAGCGAAAGTAAAACTATCGCTCTCTACCCTGGGATGTGGAGTTGTACACTGGATTGCGAATGATATAAAGTCGTATGAGTGTGGGCGGGAGTGGTCTCGCCAATCGGCAAGGACTTACCGGGCGGGCGCCCACGGGCCGGATCGCAAGTAGCAATCGGTCATGTTTATGTAGCTGCATGGCAGCGCAGGCCAAGTTGAAGAAGCGAATTGATTCATATAACGGACGCATTAATTTCAAACTTTTTAAGGCACGCAGAATTGCAGAGTATAAGTGTCATGTCGCCCTGATTTAACGAACGCTTTGGGACGCTTCTTGTACTGCTTGAAGACTACGTATCAATAACAAGAAACTTGTGTAACTCAAGGAATGTAATTTAAATTAATGTAACTGCTGCTGGTACGTCTTTCCCTATTGTTCAATAAATGATACAGAGCATATTTTTGGACTTGTTTATTGCATGAAATTAATTATTTTGTGCCCGCATAGCAGAGCAACCATTTGTAAGAGCGAACAACTTTTTCTTACTGATGTTGCCAGGCGGCAACAATAAACTGAAAACAACACAATATTGCTAGTTCTAAAAATAATGATATAATTATATAAAGATACCATTCATGTTCAAGCATGTATTGAATACCTATTGCTTACCTACTTGACATTTTCGCAAAATGACTCTATCAATTAAAAAAAATGTTATAAAATAAAAACCAGTGTCTTATACACTTTGACTCAAAAATGATGTTATTAGGTCTCTTGAACGTAATTTTAAAGGGTGTCGCAAACTTGCCCGAGTTTTCTATACTTGTTACAATAACACCACGCGGAAGGCGAGACAGGTTGTGCAGGAAGCATGTCCAAATCGTAATCGATCGATTTTATAGATCGTTCGCCAAAAAGGTGAAGGAGGGCCAGTTATTTCTCGATTAGATAATTATTAAGGTTCATAATCATAACATTTATCCATAAATTATAACATTTATAATCCAACCCAATGAGGTTAACTAGAACATTACGCGTTACTTGTATCATTACGATTTCGCGGTTCAGAGTAATAACTTTAAATTGAAACTAAGCTGTAATATATGAATTCTGGTAGCAAAAACACTTTCTGAGAGACCGTTTGCGACCTGACGTGACCATAAGCACTTTAAAGCTGTAATTTACATGTTTAGCGATGTAAGAGAGAGTAAAGCTTGATACTGTAAATTTTCTCCCAATCAGAATACGTGGTGTCAGGTGAACCTTAAATATTTCAGGTAATGACTGAGCAAGTACACCTATGAAGTTCTTTAAACAAAAAACACTTAGCATTGCTTGCGCTTTCTGGAAACACTGGGATTCCGTGCATAATTGCATATGGGATCCAAAGGCTTAGTTTATAATATTATGTAAACCTAGATTTAGATTAAACTAACATAGGATAAGGTAATTGTAAACTAATACTTCATGGACATGGTCTGAATTAAATGCTTTTGAATTTTTGAATTGCCAACCAGCAAAGGCCAACGAATGTAAGGAGAATAATTTAAAAAAACGTCACCTAAAATTGCTCCATCATTTTATAAATATTTACGGATCATTTCTGACACCCTCTATAAATATAAAAGTCCATTCAACTTCCAGGGCAACGGTAATCCATGAAACTAACACGTTCAAATTTGCGTAATGAATCCAAAGCAAATATTATCCGCAATTCTGCAAGCGAACGGTGATGTAAATTTGCCAATATCAAGTTAAACGATTTGTTCATTACTCAATAATTATGCGTAATTATTTAATTGATTCAACATGCGTAGTTTTAATCGTCTCGCTTGTATAACTGGATACAATATGGCCGTAAGGCCGTAACGGGTTGCTGGTACTCCCGTGCGTAGATGAATGTCATAAAAAGTATTAATTGAGGGACTTGAGCTAGCGTACCTATACTAACGTTTTACGCGGACATAAATCATCCATCCCTTTCAACACATATCTTTCAGAAAGGGACATAGAAGCGACAATAAAGTGTAACGGGATGAAAGGAGAGCTAAAACTCTACATACGAAATTGTTACCATAATGGTTCAAGCATTTTACATAATAGTAACTTAAACAACTTAGAAAAGTTGAAAAACCCCCGACATTGTCATTTCAAACTGAACCGATTTTAATGAAACTTAGCTAAAAACCATCTCGATTAAACTAGCTTTCGATTAAAAAAAAAGCGGCGTTGAGATCGGTCCATCCGTTTGGGAGCTATGATGCCCCTAGAGAAGTATGCTTTTCCAATTATGAATATTACGATAATTGATAAAGGCTATCGTCTATAAGGCTAACGAACGATTTGTATGGGCATGCCAAGATGTTTAAATCTCGTTAAGCATAATACGGGATTAATTATTTTAATACGGGACTTAATTACTAGTGACCCGGTTTACATCAATACACGGATAAACCACGGGGTTCTGTCACAGATTCTGTTCAGAAGTCATATAGTCATATCTGAAAAGTACACGGAAAGAACAGGTATTGTTACTTTTTTTTAAAACGAGATTTTAATTCCCATTGGGATATCTTTTTGTATTTTTTCGTCATTTTTTTTTTACGACGATTTTTTTTATGTCCAGGATCCGGGTTCGATTCCCGGGGTTAGCGTATTCTGGTTTTCTGTATATTCATGTTTCAGTGAGTATTTAAAAAAGTATAATCGAGATTTTAATCCCAAAATGTGGAGCACTCAATAGAGTACAAGTTACAACTCAGTTACAAGTTTAGTGCAAATATTTATGTAACTTGTCTTTTTTATCACTTTAAAAAACGGTGTATGCGAAAATAGTATGGATAGTTACATCGTTCCAAACATTCAAATCGCGGTAATTCTAAAAGTTGCTAAACTAACTAGACATGTTCTTTCCGTGTATGTACCCTTCATCTTAGATATTTAGAGTGTACAACTTATCTAATATAACATACAATGACAATGCAAAGAAAAATTCGTTAAGCAGCTGGACTTGAACCAGCAACCTCGGTAATCCGTACGCGTACTCGGTAAGCGTGGTACGGATTACCAAGGATGCTGGTTCAAGTCCAGCTGCTTAACGAATTTTTCTTTGCATTGTCATTGTATGTTGAATTTCATTCTATGAATGTTTCATAAAAATAAAACAAAAATAATCAATAAATCGATTATTTTCATTTTATCTAATATAAACCAGGTCAATATGTACCGACCAACTTCTGGATTAAGCCTACACACAAAGTAATAACTAATAACCAAGGAAAAGGAATTAAAACCACTCTTGCGCAACTAACACACGTAACTTGCAATTTCACCTTTTCCCGCCACCTCGGGGCTGCGGGCGTATTAATTATCTCATGATTAAAACACAATTGAGACGAAGAAAGTTCGCGGACAATGCCAAATGTTACGTACCATGCTTTCATCGGTAAAATTGAAGTAATCGCCAAAGTTACACTTGGGCTTGCTTAAACTTTTTCTCCTTCGCGTCGTTCGAGAGATTTGCTTTTTTGATTCGCAAAAGTATCTTGGTCTGTGTCGGAATGGGATTGGTTGATAATTAAAAGGCTGGAGTGTGTAATAGGAATCGGTGTAGTACAACGGCTTTATCGGTACATCGACGGTGTGTTGAGACGGTGGAAACAAGTGACAGTCGATAGACGAGAGTGTGACTTTCAATACCGTATCCGGGTATAGTGAGTGTAGAAATCACAGAACTATATCGGCATATAGTTCATCATCATCAGCTTTTTTTACATCCCGCTGCTGGACACAGGCCTCCTCTCAGATTGAGAGGGCTTGGGCTGTAGTTCCCACGCGGGCCCAGTGCGGATTGGGAACTTCACACACATCATTGAATTGCTTCGCAGGAGTGTGCAGGTTTCCTCTCGCGATGTTTACTTTCACCGAAAATTTCATGATAAATTATAAATGTAATTTCGTACATAAATTTCGACAAACTCAGAGGTGCCAGCCGGGGTTTGAACCCACGACCTTCTGCTTTAGAGGCCATGGGTCAAATCACTAGGCTATCACGACTTGCTTTAGTTCTGTGGTAGAACGCACTAAATCAATCTCTCGCCATTAAAAATGTATCGTACTCGTAATCACAGCGAGCTTTTACTGATATACCGAAATCAATAGACTCCACTTATCATTAATTCTACAGAATTATGTCACACTTATCAAACTAAAACCTAAACTGCGAAATGAAGGTGTATGTTAACTTTTATACACCCGTACAGTCGTCCGTGAGCAATTAGAATACGATTCGGTTTAGTTTGAATTCGTATTGACATGTTTTTTTTTCTTCGACATAAGAAGCGCTAATATTTTTAACACCTGAATCATATTCCTAATTTATGCTCACAAACTGTCACAAAAATATTTTACACAGAATAAATCTTGCGTTAATAGCACGAAACAATTGCCTGAGGCGTCATCATAATTGAACGTCACAATTAATTTGCGACAGTCGCACAGGTTCAAGCGATGATGGCGTAATTCGCGTCAACTATAGTTTGACGACCGGACAGCCTAGTAGTTAGAGACCCTGACTATGAAGCTTGAGGTCCCGGGTTCGATCCTCGGTTGGGGCAGATGTTTGTATGATGGATACGAATGTTTGTTCTCAGGTCTTGGATGTTTAATAATGTATTTATCTATATAATTATGTTTATCCGTTGTTTAGTACCCATAGTACATGCTTTGCCTTGTTTGGGACTGAGTCTAGTCTAGGTCTATTTGTGACAATTGTCCCATGATATTTATTTATTTCTTTAATTAGGACGACGCCTGTTGCCCTTAAATATTGAAATGTCTTCATAACAACTAAAAATTAGGATTCGATTCAATATTAGAGAAGCCAAGACAAAGCTTACCGAGAAATATTAAAGGATGTCACCCGAATCCCAAACATAATGAGAAAAGGGTTACAGAACGATAGCGGATAATGACATCATGACGTGGCTTAACATGTTACGAAACCACTCGCAAAATTGACTATGATTTTAATAAAACAAAAATAATCACACTGTTTGTTAGTGAACGTCCATTACATTAACAGCGTGGGCGCACCATTAACTGCCAAATCGCCACTACTTTGAATTAAGCTCGTATCTCAAATACGTGTGTAAACAAAGCTGAACCTTAAAGTGAACCAGGTAAAGTTCGCTTTGTAAGCTTATAGATTTTGAGATACGAGCTTCTCTAGTAGTGGCGAAATTAGACAATAACACACCGTTCAACGAACTATTGAAAGTAAACACAATACGTGACAGCACACCTGACTTCCCACGACGACTCTACCACCATGTCATTAAACACCGAAATCGACTGATTCGAACGCCACGTTGAAGAGTCGTGCTGTCGAACCTTAAGTGAAATGGCAACATTACTGACATAAACTTTCAAAACAATTTGGACAAATAAAAAGCAACGTTTCCAATTCAAGGATAAGTGTTTGAGAATAAAATCAAATAAATAAATCATTCAAACATCTATTTCAGGCTTTAGTCCCGGAGAGTCCCAGTTTTTTCGACTCAGAATATAATTATGCAGTTAAGCCGTTTATGAAGATAGAGCTTTACTCAGGTGACTTTTTTTAGGTAAACGAGAAATACTACCCAAAGCATAGTTTTAACACCCGATCCAAACATTGTTATAAGTTTAACGCGGATAGCTGTGTTTCTGTGCATCTATGTGCCTGTCTGTGTCATTGTGGCTCCTAAACGGATGGACCGATTTGAACGCGACTATTTTTAATCGAAAGCTAGTTTAATCTAGATTGTTTAGCTAAGTTTTATCAAAATAAGTTAAGCCGCTTTCGTGATATTGAACTTTTTAATGAAAATATAGGGGGTGTTCCATCATTTCTACTTTGGTTAGGTTAAGAGAAAAGTTGTAATATAATAAACTACGTCATCCCAGTCTTAACACGACCACAAAATTTGCAAAGAGCCCGAAAACGACGAGATTCGTAAAGTTATTAAGCATGTCCGATCTTATCTATTCAAATTACTTTCATTACAGCAAAAAATACGTTCACTAGCAAATGTATGCATTGTTGAGTGATAGATAGTGAACTTGTTTTGTTTTGATTCTGATCTATAGCGAATCACGTAGCTACCATGACATAACATGGGAAGTTAATTTACATCGAATTCACTGACATAATAAGTTTATTTTTTTACTATAAACTGACCAGTGATTGACCCCTATCTCACTTGATGGAAGCTGCAGATGAGAAGACAAGTTCCGTATTCATATAAAGTTTTATAATTAAAAAAATTATAACTGGATTACATTCATAGTCAAATAAACGGATCACTCGCGTATGTCAGTCGAGTATAGCCCGACATGTTTCGGAGTAATCCGTAGTCCTTCCTCTCAATCAGTCAGTCTCAGTTTACGTTTCGCTACCGGCGTGGCGTGTGCTCCCAGAGGAAGGACTACGGATTAGTCCGAAACATGTCGGGCTATAATGAGCCAACATACGTGAGTGGTCCGTTTACTTCACTATGATTGATTCTCACAGTAGTTTCATGTTAAAACTGGATTACATTCATTGACACGTAAAACAAAAGCAATATTAGGAAAATACGGCAGGAAAACTGTTCACAAAACTAGGTCACTGTATTGAGGCTGATAATTTAATTCGAACGTGTAAAATTAAAGTTTAATTACGTATTAACCGATCATTAACTTTTTACTCCGGTTGATTGATCGCGCAGGTTGCGGGCAGAACAGGTTCCATCATAAGTCGGCGTCCACTGGGAGCGAGCAAAAACCGATACTTAATTAGCTTTAAACAGCTTAAACATACAAGTCCAGTTTATGAGAGGAAGATAAATTGCGCTAGTCGTATTAGATTGCGGCGCTCGACCGATAGCTCGTAACACGTCAGTACTGCGGCTCAGCAATGTAAAGCAACTTGAACTTTTTCTGGTATACGGAATGAAACCCGGTGACAGGAACTGTCATAATTAATTGCAGTTTCGTCAACGTGATTGATGGGAAGAAGAACGGAAAGGAATTGAGTTTACGGAGGAGGAAAGTTTATGATAATAAATAACGTAATTACCGTAATATATGTACAAAAGAAGCGCGTTGTTAACATTAGCTTTCAGTTTTTGAAACTAAAAACGGCTAGAAATTTGACAATGCTACTACGAAGTGCTTCCGATTATTTTGATAACTGACGTATTGTAGAACTCTTTGGAAACGGCAAAAGGTTTGACGAACTGCATTACATCATACAAACATCATATATATCACGCCTCTTTCCCACGGGGATAGGCAGAAACTATGGCTTGCTACTTGCTACGATCCTTACACACCTCTTTAGCCTCCTCCACATTCATACATCTCTTCATACACGCTCGCCGGTTCCGAGTGCTACGCACCTGACCTTTACGGAGAATATCATCCATAATTGTCGGCATAAGTTCTCCTAGGGCGTCCTCTACCGGTACCATCACTCACATTCGGAACTTCACGACCTTATTCCACCAGCTCCTTTCTTTCACAGGTCGACCAGAAGTAGGCGGGGTCTCCACCCTTATGTTGTCAGCATTCCCAAAACCCGCACAAAGCGTTTTCGCTCTTCCTTCATCATCCGTACGGCTAAGGAGTGGAATTCCTTACCTGCGTCTGTGTTCCCTGAACAGTATAATCTGGCCGTTTTCAAGTCTAGGGTGAATGGGCATTTGCTAGGCAATCATTCTCCATCGTAGACCACATCTTCGCTTACCATCAAGCGTGATTGTGGTCAAACGCAAGTCTGTATTAAAAAAAAAAAACATTCGCTCCGTAAATACCTTTAGTCAGTCTTCTTTCATTCATCCTCTCGACATGACCAATAAGACCGAATAAGATTAGCATAACAAAATCTTTGCTAGAGGTATTTCTCTAGCTTCATAGCTTGCTATGTACACCGAACTTTTCAACGAAATTTTCAAGGCGCCCAAACTTAGTAGAGAGAACGCAAAAAAACATCGATGTACCACATAGATGCAAATATCTCATTGTGTTGTTCGTCGCGTCACTAGTGAGATGAAAGTGATTGGTTCGCTTTCGTGAGCGGAACTCCAAACTCGTGTATACCGAGATCTATTTATGTTTTTTTTTTTTACTGATAAATTTCACTTGGCATTGTTTGTATTGATGTTTCGCTGATTCGGCGCTGATATGTAGAATCAATCGGTACTTTCTTTTGGCCGTCAAACTGAGAGAGATGGGGTTCAATCGAGTCAAATCTTTTATCGGATGCCACAATGGATTTTTTTTTCATGTCCGCGGGTCGTTGACTCCGCATTTGAAAGACTAGAAAGGGAGAGAATTGTAAATTAAACTTGTTTATTCTTATTGCTTTTTTGCCATTGTTGAAGTATGCAAATTGTTATTAATGTTTTTTGACAAAGCCGTGACGTGATCGACTAGTTCTCGTTATATTTTATTGACTGAAAGTTGTAATTAATTTTATGTTGACGTACACACAGGAACGGCAACGTTTATACCTTTAGAAGCTTTCGTTACCTAGGTACACATTTTTCATAGTCAGACCCCCAAGCTCTAATCCACTAAAACTTCTATACCTATTACTAACTACGTATTTCATACTGCAAAAAAAAAAATATTTTTTCAAGTGCGCCATGCACTAGCAGTGCGCAGTGCACAGTGAGTCAATGAGTCACATTATGCTAATGTTATTGAGAGCAGACGCAGCGGCGCGCGCGCAAGCGTGAACCGGCGGAAGCCTGCGCGCTGACACGCCATGACATACTTGCTGTGTTGTAACACTGGATAATGAGATGGGCACGTATCTGGGATAGTGGCTGTGGGTTAGGCGGCTGGAGACTTGGGCTGGGCTCTGTAATGCAATGATTTCAGAGGAGAGGTTACACATACCTAATAGCTGTGCAGAGGTTAGAAGGGTTTATGCCATAAAGTGCCAAATCGGTAATTTATCACGTTATCAGTTTGCTATGCAAAAAAAAAGGTACGATAAACAACTTAAGTATTACCTTGTGCGGAAGTTAGTGTAGTAGTAGTAATAGTCGACATTAAAAAATTCCCCATTTATAAAATACAATTCAGAGCAGTTTCTTAGTCAACGTTTTTGAAATCTGCTGAAACATGTTGACTTTCGGGTTACATTAATTGTAAATTACTTGAAATTATTGCACGAAATGTATATTTTTGGCAACACATAAGTAGGTAATAATATTTGCCACTTTTAACATGAAACTACCGTGAGACTCAATCATAGTGAAGTAAAAACGGATCACTCACGTATATACCAAAGGATAAGGAGCCCCTAAACGTCCCCGCGGTATATATGATTCCCTGAAAAAACAGGACAATAAGGGTTCTGCTGTGGCCGAACACTCGATGGACTCGGATTCGACGCATTACATTCGGTTTGATAAGGTGTCGGTACTGGCGAGAGAAAAGTTTTTTATTCCGCGGAAAGTACGTGAAGCCATTGAAATTAGTCGTCATCCCAATTTTAATCGTGATAGTGGACGGTCGGTGCCCCCAAGTTGGAAGACTGTGCTAAATACTGTGTCAACGGTGAATGTGGACGAGCCTTTACAGAGTGATGTGGTCAGTGTAGTGTGCTACCCTGCATTTGACAATAATAAAAATGACGATGAAAACGAGGGTAGTTGTGTGCCGCTGTCAGCTGCGTCTAGTAGTCGCGCGAGCAGAGCCGCGGCGCGCACCGTGCGTCTCGCCGCCGCTGGGTCGTGCGCTCCCAGAGGAAGGACTACGAATTAGTCCGAAATATGTCGGGCTAAACTCGACTTATATACGTGAGTGATCCGTTTTTATTTCACTAGGTAATAATATGTTTTATAAAGTTGGTTTCGATGAAATTTACGGAACTTTATAGTAAAAAAAATTGACAATGACAGGACAATGCCAGAGTTCTAGTACGACAAAGCTCTTCAGAGTTTTTGCAAAAAATAACAATAAATACTAAACTTTAGTCATATTAGACTTGGGCTGAAACTTTTAAAATAATCTTAGAATTTAAGGACAATTATAACAACAGAGCGATGGTTATTTTGAGAACGTAAACAAACATTGTAAGTAGTTGTATAGAGATATCAAGTCATCTTTTCCTAACAAAGTGTCGGGTCCATGCGGACCATGCAGTCACTTGACCGACAAAAAATATCAGATGACAAGCAGATACTATACTTCTTAATAGAGTTATAATAAGCTCATTGTCATCTACACATCACTTAAGTGTCACCAGAAAATATGCGAATCAGCGCTACGGGCCCTCGAATGAAGAGAGGCTATTAGCAAAATTATGCGCACGCGACGCGACCCGCTGACCGCGATCCGAGAGAGAGGTTCGGAAAACAACAATAAATATGGAAAGTAATTGTATGAGAGACTTTTAATAAGCCCGGTCGACAGGTTGAGAAATCTGAACGATTCGGGGAAATGTTTTGGGAGACTGCATACCCGTGTTGGTTTTATAGGCCATACCAGAGTTCGTCTGTCATTTTCATGGCGCGACTCCGTTTAGCCAGGAAAGTATATCTTCTAGTAAACTAAACCCTACCTTCCGGTTCCTTTCGACTTGTTTTTTTTATGTTATAAAAATCGAATACATCATTACAATGAGAATACTTATTTTGACGTGACCTCGTGACGTTCGTCCACGTAGGGTACCTATCCTGACCCGTCATGGTGAGTTCGCCTTTGTAACTTTTAACTGTTTGTATTCACAAAAAACCTCTATCTTAAGAATCTCAGGGACCCCTCAGGGGGATGGAAGCCACAAGTTAAGCCCTCCTTTTAGGTGGCGTCGGATTCATACACTGGGCAGTACCGCGGCAACGGAAACTTACAAGGTGTGTATGTGTGTATGGCAATTACGTCCTTGGCCTTCATTTCTCATGTACGTAAGTGGATTCGGGTGATGGAACTTTCTCTTTCTGCTGTGCTTGTAATGTAAAAATATTGGCTGGTTCCGATAATGATGTATGAGCTGTGTAAAGCCGTCAGATTTATATCGGAGCGAACAAGGTTTAAAAATGTGTTTAAGAGCAAGTACCTATATAAAAGGTCTTAACATCATACACATTGTTATGGCTATTTTGTCAGGCCCTATGTCGTTTGGTCACTGCAGGTGTACGAATTCAGTTGAAAATGTAAAGTATATCTCAAAATGCCACAAGCAGTTTATACTTCGCACTAATCCACAGAACACCTGCGGCGTAAAGTCAAGATGAGAAGTTTAGTTTAATCCAGGGATCAATAATTAAGGGATTCAAGGATCCAGGGATTAAGGGTCAAACAAGGGGCGAATTTACCGCTTGTTTGACCCTTAATCCCTTAAGCTCAGGTTCAACAACCTTAGAAATAAACATAATTTGTCTACCACCCCAACAAACAAAGTGGCGATAACAGCGTATACATTAGAGCCTTAAGTCTTATAGTAGCTTTACAAGGCCTTCAATAATAGTTTTAGGTGGCAATATGGAGATAATGGAACATATTAATCAACCAGCGATAATAAAGTGATTTAACAGAAATAAGAAAAATATAACAGCTTAAAGCTGTAAAGTGGTGCTATAAGCTACCACCTTACAGATTGTTGTTGCAGCCACAGGCTGTTTTTAACACTGAATGCTCTTTTGGAGTGCCTATTAACGCTTGTTAACGCTATGGTTATATAACAGTGTTATGGTTACCTTTTAGCGCTAATTGTCGCTTATTGTGTTAAATCAGCTATAGGAAAATCCTAAAGCTATTTAAAAGCTATAACAGTCATTCTTATAGCTCTCTATGACACAGTGATATAACGGAGTTATGGTACCTCGTTGAATCACTGTGTCGCTGTTTAAGCGTTTGAAGTGCTATAAAAGAAATTGAAGCTATAGCTCTTTAAAAGCTCTAAGTTCTTTAAGAACGCTTATGTGAGTGTTACTAACTCTTAAAGAACTTTTAAGATATACCAAGTATAAGAGAACCTACAATATCACCAAAAGCTGTTTAACAAAATTACTTAAAGCTAAAAGTTAAAGACTAGGTTCTGATACACCTTCTTTAGCTCTTATAGAACTGAACTTCATTGAAAGGTGTTAATAATCATTTTAAGAGGTTAAAATCGCTGCTATACCGATATTTATGCTCCAAAGTGGTATTATACAGTTATCGGAATGATTAAGAGTTACAGACGATAACGCCATTTTTGCTTACAAATTATAACCTGAAAATGCCAGAAATATCGTGGAAATACAGTTTAATTTATTGTTCAGTCTTTAAAAACAAAAGATCTACTATCCTCAGTATGTACCCATTTACAATGGTATCTCGTTAAATAAACAAAATTAAAAAAAAGTGCACCACAATATTTAATTTTTAGAATTTATATTAAAACGAATATATTTCTCAGGCGCTTGAAAATTGAGGTGTAAAATATAGTACATAATAACGGAAAACATACAACCGCAATAGTATTTCACTTATCTACCTAAAACTATGGTTATTAACAATTATTACTCAACGTTTATAATCTTTAACCCGTCGCCATCATAATTTTAACACAGAGCAGCACAGCATGCATGATTATTGACAATGTTTGTTTCGAGGTTACAGATATTTCTATAAAATTGCGTACAAAAAGAACTCACTATACCACGCAAAGAGTTTGTTTTCACTACTGTAATGTATTTACAACGCTTTAAGTGATATAAGAAAACATAGGTTATAGGTTTCATAGAACCTTAGGAAAAAAATACGGCTCTTGTGATCCTTTATTACCTCCTTTGGTGTCTTTGCTGTAGCACTATTATATCATTTGTGTACGACTATTGGAGTTAATTCGAGCTACTAAAAAGCCTCTAAGCGCTAACGTTTTTGCCTAATACGGACTATAAGAGAGTTATAGCGTGCTCTATCGCTTATTTTTAGGTCGTACTGCAGCTGTAGGATTTTAATAGAACTAATAAGCGGCGGTTATAGAACTTTATTATGATACTCGGGACTTAATCGGGTAAAAAACATATATTTAAATTATAATTTAAATACCTCGACGTTTCGGACGCGACATTGCGTCCAATGTCTCGAAGGGACTGAAACGTCGAGGTATTTAAATTATAATTTAAATATATGTTTTTTACGCGATTAAGTCCCGAGTATCATAATAATGTGTGAAAATCGCAAAAGGTTATAGAACTTGTTTTTATCGCCAAATGTTAGTTGGGACGTGAAACTACGCCCTTATCCGAAATAAATGATAAACTTAAGGCGTGATTGAAAAATTGCAGTCTATTTTTTCGAGACCCACATTGTATATACCAGCTGTAAGCAAAGAGGTTATTTAAAAGCTGATCAGTTAGCAAAAAAGACAAGAAAGGTTTTCGTACGTGTATTCTTGAAAATAATAAAAAGATCTTCACTCTTCAATTCTTCATCTACCGACACTACAATAACAACCTGTAATGTAATGTATAATCAAATGTTGACTAGAACCATAGAAATCCCTATCCGACCTAGTGTCATGTAAAAAGTACTGGACTACAAGCAAAAAAAAAAACAGCGTGCGTAGCTCCCTAGACTAAGGAGCGCAGTGTATCGACTCGACTTATTTATCTTTAGCGAGAGCTTTAGACCGTCGACTTTGTGTCGAATGCAGTCGCGCAAACTATGTCACCGTTCGCTAAGCTAAACCCTTACAAAATCTCCCACAATCCCAACCTGATCACGGATGCAGGCGATCCATTACGTGCCCACGCGAATGCATAGATGGACTACAATAGTCGACGAGCGCAAGTGGCCCGACCGGTTGGAAGTGACTGTCCGATATTTGGGCATTCGGTCACTGGGTCGCGCGCGAGGCACGGGCGACAGCGGACCAACTCCCTTTGAAACGAAGAGTCACAGTTGAGACAGCGATTTCCTCAATAAACTCGTGAAAATTATGCATAAAAAAACTGCCAGTGTTAGTTTACACTGGTTGCATAGTACTGCTCTTATCATACCCAGCGCACTTTAAAAAAAAATTATCAGTGATTCTTGTAGATTTCATTTCGTAGATTCCAAATACGATTATCAAAAATGACGATAGCAATGGTTATGATTAGGACTGCAGAGTAGCATAAGGCAGGTAATTTACGAAGTCCCGTTTCAAGCTAACTTTAAACGAAGGTCTCCAATTCCGTCATCGATATAAACTTGTTGATAAAAACGAATGCAAGAATTAATTAGCAGGATGGATGGACAACAATTACCGGATGGTTCTCGGTGTTTCATTTGCGTCATTGTTGTCCAGAAAACTTCAGCGGAAGAATTTGATGATGAAAATCTACTAATTGAAACTGTTTCTGCTCCGGGTACAGCCTTCATTATAGACAGAGATCAGCTAGCAAGTAAGGAAATTACTAAGTTTGTCAAGTCAAGTTGTTTGTTGTTTGTGTTTGTATTAGCAAGACAATCAAAAGGCCAGTGAGTTCGTAATCCTGATGGTAGTGGTCAAAACATTAAATGTGTCTTATTTTGTACAAAAAAAAACAGGCTAAGAAGAAAAGACAATAAGTAAAACAGTATTACTTAGCGCCGTTCTTTCCATTATTTTTTCGATTAGTAACAATAACCATGTCATAAATCAGCACACTTTTTAATTACACACAGCCTAGATTTTCCACAAGACAATTATACTCGTAAGTAAACTCGATTCCTGACTAAAACCACTGTTTAAAATGTTCATGGTCAGTCATAATTTAGTCAAAGATATGTTCACACGCCTTAATTAATACAGAAGAGGGGTAATTTAAAGCTGATATGGGTGATTTAATAGGAATTCTGAGCTTTTTGCCTTCGTTTTTAATAACTGGCTAGGTATTCATTTCTCCGGCATACTCTTTTCGTTGTTTTTCTTGAATTATAATTGTTGGGAACTGAAGAGAAAATTGTGATGGTTAACGTGATGTTTACGATTGATTATGGTATGATTTGACAAGAACATTTTAAGGAATGGTAAAGTATATTTAATAAGGCCGGATGGCCTAGTGGTTGACCCTGACTATGAAGCTTGAGGCCCCGGGTTCGAATCCCGGTCGGGGCAGATGTTTGTATGATAACTACGAATGTTTGTTCTCGGGTCTTGGATGTTTAATATGTATATAAGTATGTATTTATCTATATAAGTATGTGTATCCGTTGTCTAGTACCCATAGTACAGGCTTTGCCTAGTTTGGGACTAGGTCAATTGATGTCAATTTGTCCCGTGTTATTTATTTATTATTAAGGCGATACAAAAGATAAACAACAATGATTCAACAAATACACAAGTACATTACAAGAACTCTACATTGGACGACACGTAAAAAAACAAAACAGAAAAAGGTACAAAGAAAATAACGGAACAGTTGGCGGCCTTATTGCTACAGAGCGATTTAGGTACTATCATCATCATCATCATCAGCCTATTTACGTCCCACTACTGGGCACAGGCCTCCTCAGAGTGGGAGGGCTTGGGCTATAGTTCCCACGAGGGCCCAGTGCGGATTGGGAACTCCACACACATCGTTGAATTGCTTCGCAGGAGTGTGCAGGTTTCTTCGCGATGTTTTCCTTCACCGAAAAGCTCATGATAAATTACAAAGGTAATTCCGAACGAAAACCTCAGAGGTGCGAGCCGGGTTTTGAACCCACGACCCTCTGCTTGAGAGGCCATAGGTCAAACCACTGAGCTATCACGTATTTAGGTATTAAAATAATTTAAAAATTTAAGTGTAACTTAAACTTAAAGAATGGAATAGGTATTCGAAGTTAAATCAATTGCTTGCTTTGCAAATGAAGTAAGTACCCAAGTATATTTTGCTCTCGAAAAATTATCCACTTATTTTTGTACCACACCACATAATAATATGCGACACGCGGGCATAAACTATGACATAAAATTTCTTCTCTGACAACTAGAGGTCCTCCGCCTTTTAAACAGACTTAACAAATATAATAGCCATAATATATGCAGAATAAGATCATCACTCCAAGAGTTATTCCCATAAAAATCTTTGATACTAAAAATCGTAATCTAATGAACAATCCCAACCGCCCCGAGGTTGGGGGAGTCTATGGGCAGTGGTGATCACTTACCATCAGGTGACCCACTTGCTCGTTTACCTTCCTTGTCGTATAAAAAATATCACTTAGACATTAAGCAAGTATAGTATAGTAGTCGATAGCGAACATTCAAGTAGAAAAAAATTAAAGAAAGTATCTTTTGAAAAACGACCTCGTGAAAGCAAGTCTGTCTATTTTTAAATACATTTTCAATATCCAAGTACTAGTTTGGCCGTGTATTGTAAGCAAAAAATTCTTCCTTTCGCTTTTATCATATTTTATAAATAACGCCGATGTCTTATCACGTCCTATCTTCCGTCTGAACATCTTCATATATTTTTTTTTAATGCAGACATTTTCTAAGGCACAGTTAGCAACAGCAACTGCAAGAACCTCATTGCACACTCGATAACACCTCACGGTTAATTGCATCTCGGGACGTTTCCTCTTCGCACAACAATACCCCCTATCCCAAAATCATTAGGGAGAAAATCCAATGCGTGCATAAAATTGTATCCCCACAGTGATCTCTTATCAGGAACAATTATAGACTTTAAATGAGTAACACAAGGCTGATAATCGATAGCGTTGTGTTGTACTGTTAATAGTATGCGCGTACGGCGATCTGATAGGCTTAATGCTGATTGTAATTGTTAATGAACATTCGTAGACACGCCACTTAGCAAAATCGTATGTACGTAAAAGGAAACGTTGGATCGGAAATAGTATAGACACAACTGAATTCCCATATTAATACATTACGTGGGAAACAGCATTGGGCATAGAATCTAAGAAATAATCAACAGCGTTTTCCCTCATTATCATCTACTGTTCCAGATACATAAAAAAAAAAAACCGTGAAGAAATAAATTTCAACAGGCCAAACAATTTGTGACATTTGCTCTCCTAAACTATGTATTTGCTTATGCAGTGTCTTTAAAGACGCCTAACAAATTATCTTAAACGATACAAAAATAACGAAGCCACAAAAAGGCGACTTATTTTACTTAAGACAGAATAATAATTAACACAAAAGACTACTCATTATGATCAAAGGCCACACTGTAACATACATCCATTATGGTTTATGTATGACCTAATAATACTTCAACATAAAGACACAATAACACACATTATCAACAACCTTCCACAGCGAAATTAGACATCAGCAGGTGCACAGGCAACTGCTCATTCCAGGGGCTAAGGCGACGCATTCCCAGAATCACCTGCCACCAACTGTCGCAAAAATAATAAACGCCAGAGTCCGTAATGATACAGAGCCTCATGAGACATGCTGAAGCTTTAAAGTAGGTACCAACATTCCGCCCAATGTTATCTCTTTGTCGTACGTACCTACCTATTTCAGATAGTTACAGAAGAGGAAGACACAAAAGAAGAAATGCATAAAAAAGATAATCAGAAACGAACACTTTTGAGAGATGCTTAAATTACTCCAACTGTAGCAAATGTGAATCTTAATAAGAATGTAGCCTCACGCGCAGTAGTTGGCATTGAAAGAATCGGCAAGTCATACGAGTACCCTGGTAAATAAATTTCAGTTTGCCAAGCATGAAACGATAATGTAACAAATACTGCTTTAAGTATCTATGGTTAAGCTGACATACCTAATCTATGTTCGCCAAAGACACGTGCGAGCTAATACGGAGATCGTGTAACAGATTACAGATAGCCATTATCACGCCGCTGATTACGGCCGCACTCGTTTTAATCCTCAATGTGCACTTCAGTTTAATGCACTGGAATTACGACCGATTACAACAGCACATTAACAGAATATGTAAGTAGATGTCGACAATGTAAAATAGAACACTAGAGCAAAAATACTCAAACTATTGTCTTAGTCGTAAAAGACGAGAAAATAAATCGAAGGAATTCAAGTGGTTAAAATGTTGACCAAAATTCGAGCAACCAAATAAGGTTACTATGGAATCGAAACGCAGATCCTGTTCTGCGTCTTTTATGGATGTAGCTTAATCTTTCATAAAATCCTATAAAGATAGTGAAATTTATAGCGACCAGTAAAAAAGTAGCGATGAAACCTACGTAACAGTAGTTTAGTGGGGCAATGATGATAGATAAGTGATAAAATTTATTAGCTGGACATATTGCGACATACACACATTACTTAAGTAACCTACTTGCTAAAATAACAGTACCCATTTGCAAATTCTACTGGTTTGTGAAAAAAATTGGTAATATAAATTAATAGAAATTCGTGTTAACTATAGTCCAAGCCCTCTCATTCTGAGAGGAGGTACATGTCACATGCCCAGCAGTGGGACATAAAAAAGGCTGGTGATGAGAGATTCGAAAATGTTTTGGGGAATTCAGAAAATATTTATCTATCTATTCTATAGTCATATTTTTCTTTATGTAATTATCCAACTACCGAAAGTTTCGAAACTGATACTTAGTTGGCCCCATATTGGCAAGATGTATTCACATCCGTAGAAGATTATTTAAAGTGCGTAGAAGTTTAACGCTAACAATACAGAAACTGACACTGCGATACTGGATAATTCGAGGACCTTCGGTGTTTTATAAGCCTTTCCCACAGCTCCGAGATTCTTAGATAAGCGTGGACTAAGGAGTGAAAATAGTTGTCTAATGGGATAACTAAGCGATGGTATCGGCGCGGCGACAACGTAGCATTTCGATGGAAAGTCTCCTGCCTATTTACTCAGGGAATACATAATAATGGAAAGCTAAGCGTTTCCAAGCCGAGCTCGAAATGGAAATCAATTGCACGTTACTTTTTCAAACAACGGTTAGGAGAATAAACACGGCACCATTATCAGCCTCGTTGGCGATTTGAAATGGCAACACAAACTGCTTGGAACAACAAGCAATGACTCAATGCCAATATTGGCTTGTTAACAGAAAGATGCAAAAACCGATCGAACACTTGATATTATCACTTAAGCGCTAGCAGGCGAGTTGTAACGGTCAATATAGCAACCGGTAGTACGCCGAATCACGCTGATATATCGACGTATCAATGACCGGAACCGGTTCCGTCGGTTCGTTTTTAACGGAAAACGATTTCAATTTAAAACTGCTAACACAAATCATAGATTTAACACGTTTGGAAGCTCGGACTGAGCTTAATAAGGTTACCAGCTTGTGGGAACTGGTTTCGTATAGCTTTGTAGAACACAAGATCTGTAAATTGGTCAACGTGATGATGTAGAAAAAGTCGGTTGAAATATTAATGGCATTCGTAAACTGACAGTTGTGAATGAAGCGTAATGATGGGCGTACAAATCGGGTGAGGCGATCGCGGAACCTACATCACATAAGAATGTGCAGAAAAAACCGAAGTCTTTGTTAGCAGTTTTTATTTTTGCGCCGAAATAATTTTAAATTTTAATTTGTATAACGGCCAGGTACCATATGGCAAAAACAAAATTACCTATACTCTCGTTTGATTAACTCTGTCCTACTTTCTGCGACCCGAATAGAAATGGAAAGGGTTATGAATGTTTTGGTTCTAATTAGCGAACATATAAGTTGCATGGCTTGAGTGATGGAATAGGAAGTACTAGACGTCAGTTTGCGGTCGAATGTCTACGCAGCTCTAGGTGCTTTTGGTATCATCGCGTATTATTGAATTACTGGAGTTTCAACCGCAGCGAGTAGCGTCGGCTTTCAGTTTTGCGTGATCAAGAAATGCTAAATATTGTATTTCTTTATACTTAATAGTTGACTGCGTAAGTTCTATTACATTATTTTAATTTAATTCAATTATTGTACACATTTAAACCTCTGCCAACACAATCCTTCTCTGCCCATTTCTCCATAACCTGGACAAGAAGTTTGAAAAATTAACTCCGAACAAACGGCTAGTGGGTGACGCTACAAATTTCTTGTTACGCTAATACCTCTTTAATTAATAAGACACGGAACAAACTCAAATGACAAGTGACAAGTATATGCACGCATCAGTGTCAGTATACGTAACTTACAAGTACTTTCAAGAATGAAAACTCAATTGCTGTTTAAGAAGTATCTACTGCCCCTGCAGGGCTTCGTTTCTTATTAGACTAATAACATTTACGTTTTGTTTCATTTTGTCATGTAATATAAAAGACAAAACACTAATATTAGCAAGTGCTATTAATGTAATAGCTTTGACAAACGGGGCCCGGTAGTCAACTTCTTATCTTATAGCACCGTCAATTTACAAAACATCTAACGTGTTCATCAGTTGAGTTTAAGCTGAAGTCCCTGTAGGCATTTTCAATCACCAACGAAGGTATACTCTCCTGCTATTATCATTTATATCAATGTTTACGATGATTACTCTTACTTCCTGATTATTCGCTATTTGCTGTCGAGCTATAAAGTCGATTGTGGGGACGGGGCGCGGCGGGCCCGTTACAACGTCTTTGGACACGTGGCCCCGATACAGTGCTATCCAATCTTATTATAACTATCTCTTCTGTGTTAACGTCAATAACTATAGTAGTAATTAAAGGTTGTCCGTACCTTTCAACGTGAAACTACACCGTGAGACTCAAACATAGTGAAATAAACGGTTTAGTCCAATTATGTAAATAGGCCTGGCACGCAGTGTGCGTTTCGATGAAGCTGAGTCGTGCACTCTCAGAGGAGGGACTACGAATTAGTCCGAAACATGTCGGGCTAAACTAGTCTCATATACTTACGTGAATGATCCGTTTATTTCACTATGTTTGAAAATTAAAATTTAACGACATTAATACTTAGACAATAAACCTAGATACCTACGCAATGTAAAAAAAAAATATAGGTCTGTTGCTCTTTACAAATGAAATTCTTAGATTAATGTCGTGACACTAAAGACCCACAAAGAGCATAAGGTCAACACTTAGGAAGTTGCAATGTACGAGATAGTTTAATTAAACAATAATTTAACTTGAGCAATTAACTAGAAGCTTAATTTAAGCGTTACCAAATAGCCTATTGCACGCCTTCCCATAAATAAAGCGTAATGTTACATCCCATTTAAAAGCCTCAACTCGGGAGTCTCATAAAGCTACCGCAATTCTCATTACTTTGTGTGTGAAACCACTCCCTGACTTATTACGGGGGTTAACCATCTAGTAAAGTGGGCGGCGTATCGAGAACAATCAAGAATTCAAGATGGACGGAGCTACTACAGAGCTGGTGAGGACTCAGCCCTCCGACTACGAAGTACAAAATTCGAACTTCGTATCGTGCCGTCCCTCTCAAGCTAATATTATTTAACACGCGAGTGAGCGGGACGATACGATACGAACTTCGATTTTGGAATTTCGTGGTATAGGGGCAGATCTGAGGGCTGTAAGTTCACAGTGTCAGTGGCGCGCGGGAACCATCGCCGGCGCACGCGGCCAGTTCCAATTTATTAAGGTAGTTGAAACACTTGCATGTAAATGTGCTTCTTGTTTTAGGTCGACCTGGTAAAAGGAAAGACACTACAGACATGCATTTGATGAAAGTACAAGGGTTTAGAATACTAAACCCTTGTACTTACTTACCTACTTGCTTACTTACTTGTACCAATTAGTAAATTGGTTGCCATCTACTAAATCAATGATACTGAGGGTCAAGTACGACTTTTCGAATCCTGCGTAACGTTACGGTTATCGTATCGAGAATATCGAGATCGAGAAACCTCATACTAAATTTTAGTTCCAAATACGCTCGCGGGCGGGTGCTGTTCCAAACGTCATACAAACTCATAAAGTTTACTATTCGATTTTACGTGACGCAGGTTTCGAAAAGTCGTGCTCGACCCTCGATGAGATCGGGAGGACAACGTAACGTTCGCACGTTGACCAAGACGTCAGAGCACCAAGGATGAAACTCACTTAATATAGTATTGAAATCCATTCGGAAAAGCCGACCTAAATTAAAACAAAACACAATAGTGTTTCGCAAACACCATCTAGTCATGTCAAACGTTCCATACATACCAGCTCCCAGTTCCCAAATTGCGGGTAGACCTACATTATTCATCAGCAAACATTTGCCGGACAATCAGTCAGTCCGCTTGCCGAGTCCGCACACGTTTACAACCAATGGGATAAGTGCAGACGATAACGACCAGTTATGCATTAGTTCGCTCCCACCTGTCAATGTTAATTTTAGCGCGTTTAATATTTGCTGAACAAATACTGGAGTTGTACTGAGTGGAGTAATGACTGGCTGTATTTGTTATGCTGGCTGTTATAGCCCTACTATGAAGGGTTTAGAAGACTGTAGAGCGGCAACAGCAAAACATAAATTTTAAACAAAGATAACATTTTTTTAATTATAAAGTCTAACTTGAGTCCATTCAGTGCCGCATAGGTTATTTTGATACTTAGTTGATGCTTGTGCTTATCGTCAAAAAACATTGCATTTCCATGTACAAGTATTTTTATCTTAGGATTCATAAATATTTGTATCAGAATCACAAGGAAACGCACATTTATCTTCCGCCTTTGCCAAATACACAAGCTATTTCTAACATCTCAACCTCCATCGTCATGCCCATTTCGCCCAACATCGGATAACATCAGGCAGTCCGAAGCCTCGGCCGCAGCGTGCTAATCGCGCGCAAACGCGACCGCCGCACGCGCACGCCCCGTGTAATCGCTAATCTACAGTCACATCCACGAACCACTTGCACCTTACAGCATCGTAATATGGATCATTAGAAGTTAAAACGTTCCAGGAATTCGAGGACTGTGCAGACCAATAAGCCATGGTTGTTGTAGGATCATTGGTAATGCTGACTCGACCGTGAAACGTTATGTGAATGACATGCGAGCCGATGCGAGATATCAAAATCCAACGTAAACAGAACGCTGATGGCAAATAGGTATGCATATGATCGTTGCATCATACTTATCTTTATATGCTGTCAAACAAATTAGGTAAGGCGTGTTCAACGTTCTTTGGGTGGAAAATTAGTGACGAGATCATGTGATATTGATAAAATGATAATGATGGAGACATAAATAAATATCTCGGAAATTATTTTTGCAATGGCTACCGAGCATTTACAAGAAAAAATAATTGTGTGCTGTAAGTTAATATGGCTAATCTCTACGTATCTCTACGTATTTACGTTTCTCCTTTCTGTTAATTTCTGCCACCTAAATTAGCCTCTTCATCTTGGTTTCTGTATTTTGGTTATCTGTAAGAGATCGCTTTTAAGCGATAAGACCGCTTATTGTCTACCATACCAGTTTTCTGTAATCTCCTTGTACTGTTTTGTGGTTTTCAATAAAGAATATTTGTTGTATTGTATTGTAATCTCATATCCAATCTAATCCCCAAGAAACTTAAGACCAAAAATAGCGATAGCTATAAGCGAAAATACCAATAGCAAAATACCAATATCAAAATACCAATAGCAAAATACCAATATCAAAATACCAATAGCAAAATACCAATATCAAAATACCAATAGCAAAATACCAATATCAAAATACCAATAGCAAAATACCAATATCAAAATACCAATAGCAAAATACCAATATCAAAATACCAATAGCAAAATACCAATATCAAAATACCAATAGCAAAATACCAATATCAAAATACCAATAGCAAAATACCAATAGCAAAATACCAATAGCAAAATACCAATATCAAAATACCAATAGCAAAATACCAATATCAAAATACCAATAGCAAAATACCAATATCAAAATACCAATAGCAAAATACCAATATCAAAATACCAATAGCAAAATACCAATATCAAAATACCAATAGCAAAATACCAATATCAAAATACCAATAGCAAAATACCAATATCAAAATACCAATAGCAAAATACCAATATCAAAATACCAATAGCAAAATACCAATATCAAAATACCAATAGCAAAATACCAATATCAAAATACCAATAGCAAAATACCAATATCAAAATACCAATAGCAAAATACCAATAGCAAAATACCAATATCAAAATACCAATAGCAAAATACCAATAGCAAAATACCAATAGCAAAATACCAATAGCAAAATACCAATATCAAAATACCAATAGCAAAATACCAATAGCAAAATACCAATATCAAAATACCAATAGCAAAATACCAATAGCAAAATACCAATATCAAAATACCAATAGCAAAATACCAATATCAAAATACCAATAGCAAAATACCAATAGCAAAATACCAATATCAAAATACCAATAGCAAAATACCAATAGCAAAATACCAATATCAAAATACCAATATCAAAATACCAATAGCAAAATACCAATAGCAAAATACCAATAGCAAAATACCAATATCAAAATACCAATAGCAAAATACCAATAGCAAAATACCAATATCAAAATACCAATAGCAAAATACCAATATCAAAATACCAATAGCAAAATACCAATATCAAAATACCAATAGCAAAATACCAATAGCAAAATACCAATATCAAAATACCAATAGCAAAATACCAATATCAAAATACCAATAGCAAAATACCAATATCAAAATACCAATAGCAAAATCGGCAAAAAATTAAAGCACCAGCTAGTAATTGCAAGCCGCATTGAACAGAAATAGCCAAAGCTAACAGCCGAAGCTTGCAAGCATCGGGTTACGCTGCGGGAGCGCTGAACTTTCGCGCCAACAAACGAGTGCAGGCCTTGACCGTGCGCGCGCGCAGAATGCAGCCCAATCAGAGGCGCCGCCTGGGAAATGACGACTACCTACACCAAGGATTCAAGGACTTGCTAAAATAATGGAAAGAATTAATATGGTTAGGTGTGACGAGGACGTGGAAAAGTAGAGGAGGTGCTAGTTAGCATTTTAGTTACAACCCAGAAAATAGAAAGTTTACCAAGCCAGTAAAAAATTACCGTCGTTAGCTTTAAGACTAACTTGCACCGTGCACGGCACGCGTTGCTTAATCTTAACAGGGCATCAGTGCATCGATAAGCGAGGAAGCGGAAGTCGGCGCAATTAACCTGTACATCTTGTTAACCATTGAAATTAAAAGAGAAATTAAGAGAAATGTCAGTACTCCGCCGCAACCGCAGCCGGTGCCCGACCCGAGGCCAACAATAACGTGTTCATCACAAACCTACGAATGACAGCAAAATTTGGAACAAGGTCAAGAATTGTCTCAGGGGACTCGGTGGCGGACAATGAAACACCATTTACAACCAGAAACGTGGGAGTGATCTTTGAGAACTATAGACAAAAGTCAAAATGCAACAATGGGACGGTGAAAAAAGACTTTCGATTTGGGACTCTCGGCTGGCAAGTCAAAGTGGAAAATCGGCTAGCAGGAATACAGAGCGAGGAGATTGTGATCTGAAATTCGCATATTCCGAATATGGTAGTCAATGTGGCCATTCATCAATTAAATGAATTGACTAGGCGTGACCAATGCAGCGATCTGACGATCGTGCGCGCAAATTTGGGGGTAATTAGTCAAATTTGTTGGAGTGATTCATTCGCTAGCAATCGCATGGCAACGCCGCATTTATCAAACAGGTGTTGCATTAAGACGCACAAAATAGCTTCTAAACTTTTTGACATGTAAATATCTAACCTACATTAGCACGTGCATTCGTATTTCAAAGAAACATTTGGATAGAGTCGATAAATCTTTGGAATCTAGTATGCTAATGAAAAAATAACATAAGTGAAACTGTAAATCAATGTACTCAATGTTTCATCCGCTATTACCACAAAAATTGTTTACATTGAATGCTCAGAAAACGGTAAACTATTCGACCTTCTTGTTTGAATTTATTATACACAGCATGTTTTATTAATAATAATAATAATAATTCATTTATTGCGAACACATGTCCATAGATGGTTAGTAATTTTACCTTAAATAACTATGTTAGTAAATTTAAATAATTCCATACATTACATTAAATTACATTAAATAACACCAATATAGCTAATTAAATGTGTGCCCTCATAAAATTTCATACATAATAATTATTCAATCATACTATAACATAAATGAGTGAACAATCCAGCGGTTAGCGTGAGTACCTGGAACACGGCGTATTAGTATTTCCCTATCAGCTGGTAACGGGGCTTAAGCCATTACGTTTTGCTATAAGCCAGCCCATTGGAGGCTACCGAAGGTTCGAGATTAATAATAAATACGGTAATCGCAAGAGTGCCGGGAATGAGATCGCCTATCGCTATAACAGAACCTTAGTCATTACTGGGGAACTAAAGCCCCATGCCTCTGCTTGTGCTTTATTTTTTATCACTGGTGTAAAGTTCTTATATTTACGAAAAGTTAAAAATACTATCCCTTCAATATTTCTGGGAACATTAACACGGGGCTATCGATGCAGCTGCCATAACGCTTCATAATACCATTGGCTATAAGCGTCTAGTAACCAGATTCAGGCATCGTTTGGACTTAAAAGTAATTCAAAAACACATTTTTTACGACTGACTAGGTACGAGGTGAATAGCAAACGATTACAATACCCAGAAAGGTAACTCGGAGACCCTTTCTTGCAAAGTGGTCAAATTTCACTGCAAAAGCAGGAAAAGGTCTTGGTAGTAAAAGCAACGTTAGATGCAGAATGGTGTCAAGTTCAAGACCGCCGCGAGCAGCCCATCCCCGACGCCATCGCTCCCAGGCGATCGTTAAGCTTAATCACTCCAAGATATAACATGTAAGATTACGTAGCAGTAGAAATTTGCAAAAAGACGCTTGCGAACGAGCCAAGCATCATATCAAAATACTTCCATAGCATTGTTTTTTAAATGATGACCATACAAAACAATGCCATTTTGTCTCTTAACAAAGAATTACAAACAAAAATAAACTCGGGGTGCCATTAAGCTATTTCTCACAAGATTATTCAACATGCAACAGAAGAATTAAAGTAAACAAATCCCTAAGCCATTTAAAGATCATTGGGGACAAACAATCAGCGCCGTGGGACAAAACCAAGCTCCGATATAATTGTTGTCGTACGTTTGAAACACGTTCATTGCTGTGGCAAAAGCAATAAAATCATTGGGCCCAACCGTTACATCGGTTTTGAATACGCCTTGATTATGTATGATGGGTAAAGGTGGCTATCGGGCAATTACGCACACCAGAGAAACACCACTTAACTTTTGAAGAGCGGAGGAAACTAGAGCAAATTCATAGACTTGTAAAACACCTCTACGGTACTGTAAAAGATGTACTTATAGCAACTTAAGTTTGACGACCGGATAGCCTAGTGGTTAGAGATGCTGACTATAAAGCTTGAGGTCCCGGGTTTGATCCCGATGTTTGTATGATGAATACGAATGTTTGTTCTCGGGTCTTGGATAATTATGTATTTAAGTATGTTTAAATGTTGTCTGCAACCCATATAGTACAGACTTCGCCTACTTTGGGACTAGATTAATTGGTGTCAATTGTCCCATGATATTTATTTATTTATTGAAATGGTAATGTTTTGTAAGAAAGTTTGTACTGAATAAGCGGGAAGCATCCGGATGGGAGCCTCCACAAAATAAACGCATAATAATCGCACTCTCACAAAACAATGCGGACGTCCAGTTAGTTACTGGCCATTGTTAGCGTGCGTATACTAGAAAACTAATGTGGAATGGAATTCGAAGCGTATTAACATACAAAATAATGTGTGAACTATTGAACCAGAGGTGCTTCACCTTTAAAACTAAAATCGAAATAAAAAAACGTTACCCACCATTTCAATCTACTCGTGCCTCGGCAGGAGTGCCATCCAAACGTCGAGATAATTTCAAAAACGTTATGTTGTGATTGTCTCGAAATGTTATTTAGCATAAGAAAATAATAATATTTTGACCAAGCTCAAAAGACTAGCGCAGGAAAACCATTCACCAATCCAAACAATGAAGACGCATCAATTTCACAACAAACATCAATTAACCGCTAGAAGGTCAGAACCGGCGACCCGTGAAAAATCTGATTTGCTGAACGCTTGAAACAAGAACCCGATGAATTTTTCAAAACGACAGCTCACATTGTTTTGGCCGGAACGGAAGCAATTCGAAGCAGGAAGTGCCCAGCGGAGCACTCGGCTGAGCTGATATTACCTCATCTGCGGTGTTTATGTCACGTTAATAGTCATAGCTGTATTCTTTAACGTTAACGTTGTAAATTAATGGCGCATTAATATTAATTAGAAGCACATTAATAGAATTAAGTCCAAATATTGTATCTTATTTGATTATCGTTATCATTTCTTCCAATTATTCGAATGCGCTACAGCTTTGAGGCGGTTTTCCGCGATGTTTAAAATTAAAGTTAATAACCTAACCAACTTGGAAAAATTGAAAAACACCCGACATTGTCATTTCAAAGTTCAATATTTCAAAAACGGGGAAACCGATTTTAATGAAACTTAGCTAAGAACCATCTCGATTAAACGAGCTTTCGAATAAAAAAACCACATCGAAATCGGTCCATTCGTTTGAGAGCTATGATGCCACAGACAGATACACAGATACACAGGTCAAACTTATAACACCCCTCTTTTTCGTCGGGGGTTAAAAATAGTTTAGCGTAAATATCTAGAAATACTTGAACAAGTTAATCAGCATTGCCTTTTCAAAACGAGCACCGTACTTGCACTAACCAAGAAAAGAATATTACGTATTTCAAAGTAACTCTATCTCTGGCATACGTTTCAAATTCTAACGAAGCAGTTGTCCACTTCATCGCTTCGCTTCGCGGTCGTCGCCGTAGTTTATGCTTCTCCATCAAAGAGTTACGACAAGGTATCGACAATGGCCAGCTTCTATTAATTCCGTAAAGGAGACTTTTAATCTATGTCACGCAGACCCGTCCGGACGGGTTCCGTACAAGCATCTTGTTTGCTGCCTCCAATAATTTCCACACTAAAGACCACTTAATGAATAATAACGGAACATTGTCGGCATTATTATACGCATTTAAACTATGGAATTTTCTTAAGATTTTCAACTTTCCACGCCTAACCGCTGTTAGTAAACAACGCTTTCGGTAATCGCATTTGTATATGTCAGCCGCAAATTAAAGCTGCAGCTTTAATTGGAATAGAGTTGAGTTGGTTTTTATATGCGTTCACTAATAAAAAGCTCGTGTAGGTACTTTATCCATAAGTTAAATTTTACAATTAATCACAGTGTATATATAATACATAAATAATTCATACTTGGTTCGTGGATCATTAGATTCTGTCAAGAGCTTCTACTTTTAATATTGCAATGAAATTCAACAGATCTGAGGACGTTATTCATTACAGCTTTGGTTTTTTCGAACATAAGCAAGAATAACATTCCCGAGAAGACTGGAGCCTTCAGCTGTATACTTTTCTTATTTATGAGTTGCGATGCGGCTAGAAATCAACGTAACGTAACGCCCGTGAATTGAAATCAATAAAATTGATGAGTTATTTTAAAATTAAGCTCAAGTTAAGTAAACTAAAGCGTTTATCGCAATTAAAAACACACAGAAGCTTAACGCAATGAGAGGCGGCGCGGCGCGAGCGCAAATAACTATGCAGCTTCATAATCCGAGATAAACGCGATCGATCGATTCACTTTCGCCCGATCGATTCTTATCGCAAAAAGTTGCCGCACCAGCCTCCGCTTCCTTCGCCGGGTTCCTGCACTTACCTTAACAATTCACGACGTATGGGATACCAAGGACTCTTCTATAGCAGAAATAGCCTTCCAACTATGGCCGGTTAGTATTTCATTCACCGCGAACGATGTGATTGAACCCAGATTGCTAATATCCTTGAGAACTGGTTGCGAATGAATAGTCTTACATAAAACAAAGCAAAAATCTTCTATTGCACCGCGCAGCCGGCCACTGCAACTAGATGCTGATAGAGATCTTAATTATTGAAGTAATAACCATACGCCGGTAGTCCCGGCTATCCTGTATGATCGGGTAAAATAACAGCACAGCGCGGTCCAGAGAATAAATGTGTACCTTGACTGTACAGCATGAGTCGTAACAAACGCAAAGCATCAAACAGCTTAGCAAACGCATCGTCCATTGTTTAAACGCAAGCACCGATCGGAAATTTAGGATGCCTCCTAACCTCGATATCCCGCATCGTGTCACGCCTCCAGCTTATAATTCACCGGACAGCTGGTTAGAGGCTGGTATAATACGAATACCAAATCACCCATTCAGCTGTCGACAATAACTAGGCGGATTTCTCGGGCCCAGTTCGCGGGAGTCTAACATACATCACGTTGACGGACGGCGGGCGGGGATCAGCCAGTAACTCACAGTGGTACCGTTGCTTGCAACCACTTGTCCCAGTGGAGGATGGGTTGGGTACAGCTACTGTCAATTGCAACGGTCACCGTATTCAATGCCGTCTTAAATTTCGCGACTAGGTTAACATACAGGATTTTCTTTTGCCTTTTGTGTATGTTGTCTGGCATGAATTTGTCGCCTGTCGACTTTCGGAGTCATTGGACTCTTTAGGGATGTTTTGTGGACGTTAACATGTTGGAAAGTAATAAGGCTTCGAATTTATTGCGGCTAGGCTTTGAGGGTGCCTGTCCGTGTTCGCAGGCGTGTCGTGCGAGTGTGTGGTCGCGTCGTAAATCTGCCGCATCCCGAGTAGCAACAACTTAACTTGTTGTTGGTGGGTAAGTTGGTATGGAGAGTTCCGGTTTACGACCATCTTGATTGTTACTGATGAAGGTAAATTACTTTTGAGTATTGTCAAAAAAAGTGTAATATACAAGATCGTAAATTGAGGACGGCTCTCGAATTGTCTTATTCCTTTTTTTACTCATATTCTTGGATAGGTACATTTTTAACTTTTCAAAGGGCATACAAGGTGGTCTCATTCATTGAAACTTCGTCGAGATCTGATATGTACTTGGATGCATCGATATTTTAATAAGTACCTAACTATTAAAAATGCGAAAGTAACTCTGTCTCTCTGTCTGTCTGTTTGTTACCTCTTTGCGGAAAAACCGCGGCCCCAATCTAGATGAAATTTGGTAAGAAGATAGTTTGAATATTGAGGAATAACATAGGCTACTTTTTATTTGGTAAAATGGTATAGTTCCCGCGGGATAGCGATAACCGAAATCTACGCGGACGAAGTCGCGGGCAACAGCTACTTCGTTAATAATTCATGAATAAAAAGTATGTAACAACGTGTTTAGCATTCATCTCTTAAATATTTGTACCTAGCTAATAAAAAAAATGTAAGTTCAAGAAGCGTGAAACATTAAAATTCCTCCAAGTAACATCTTTCATTCATAAAATTATATGACGAGATAAAAATAAAACAGGTCCACAGTATCATGATACGGCGGAGTACGAAAGGTGCAAAAGGAATACCTAATTATACATCGTGCAATTTTAATTGGACAAATTAGTTGCATTCCCGCGCACCAGAGGGCGGTCGTCGAATTAACAACATCTTGTATTTGCAATGCCATATTTGCAGCCACATAGTGCGATCATCTGCCCCAACAGGTTTCATTTCATACATGTTTGTAAACATATTTTCAATTGGTCGCTAGTTTGTTTATATACGTTCATAAGACAACTGATTATAGCCTCATTGCATTGTTGTCTATACAACCTCGTTGCATTGTTGTCATGGCTCACAGCTGATAAATATTACATTCCAAAACATCCTAATTTTAACTGACCGCGGCCGTCTAAATTTAGGCAAATATTGTAAACAGCAAATCTAACATAGCTGTGAATCAGAACAACTTAAACAGGCACTGAAAGTGATGAATCTGTTTAAGCTCAGTAGTAAAATAAAATTCCCTATCCTGGTGAGGTAGGAGAGAAAAGCCTATACGTATAATCAGAGGATTAAAGACTAACATTATGACCTCAATGGAGTACCTTTTTGTATTTATGGTCTGCTTGTTAAAATCTATTATTAAGTGTACTTGAATTACCTCACTGAAAGAAGAATAGCCAGATGAAAATCAGAAAAATATGACTAACCCAGGGAATCGAACCCGGATCCTTTGACAATCCGTGTCACGTGCAACCCTCACACCAAAGTTAGGTGTTGTCTGGTTTTCTGTTATTTGTGTTTCTTTAAATACAGTGAGTATTTAAAGTATGATTTTGGTATATTTTGCTTCCAATTCCTTCACATTATCATTCTCCCAAGGTTTAATTCGTCCAGCGAATTAAACAGAACGCCTACTAGCCTATAGTTAAAGTATGTCGGTGAAGGTGTGTGTCCCATTCATGCATGCCGTGTCGTAACAGCGGCCCAATTAGAGTCATTACGCCATTACAATGGCGATCCAATGTCCGAGCGTGGTTCGCTATGGTGATAATCAACGTAACGTGCAACAATGTCATTGCGGATCAAAGGAACGGCGATCGACGGAGTTATTAACTGTTCAAAAGTTCAGTATGTGAGTCATAAAGGGCAGTTAAGTGGACTAGATATTATTACCCATATACCTATGCTAAACTCATAACGACAAGGAAAATTTTAACATTGTAATCGATTTGTTACCGGTGAACGTACATAAGTGCATTCTCAAAAAAATATAGTAGATACTTTGTGAGTCATACGACACGATGTGCGTGAACGACATACGATTACAATTAACAATATCACCAATAGGTACAAGAACACCTTCATCTTTGTTATCTTTTTCTAAATGAATTGTCAACTCTGCAGGCTGCACTCATTCGTGCGCAGGCAAAACAAAATAGACAAGATTATCCTGCCTGCACTTCAAAGCCGGTAATCTTTTTTTTGCAATTTTCTTATATCTTGTGCCAGATTTTCCAACTCACCTGTTGTTCCGAAGTGACCTCCTCTCTGCTGCTGTCATCTGCAACAAAACGAGGATGGTTAGTTCGCTGCTTGAGCAGGTGGCCTGCAAGTGGACCGAAGCAATCCGCAGCCTTCGAAATGCACTGATCTACCTTTCGTCTACATTCGAGTGCGTATTTTCACAGTGCACGGGTCGTTAACAGTATTGCAAAATGTTTTTAAGAATCTATTCGTTAGAATCAAGGCTGGTATTTTGCGTGTGGGAAAGCTGCCCGAAAGGTCATCAAATAAAATCGGAATAATTAATCTTTTGCTGGCATAATCGTGGGCAATAACGATGTTTTGAGTAACATTATCGAGTAGCATAATTCAAAATTCGAAATTTTATTCAGTAAATAGGCAATTGAATGCTCTTTTACACGTCATTTTTTTTTAAGCCTACCAGTGCTTTCGGAAAGACCAAGATAGCCAAGAAGAATGCACCGCGAGAAACTTGGCAAAAAGTTTTTTTTTTATAAAACAAGTTACATAGCTCTTACAATAACCACAGATGAATTACATAAAGAAGACTCACTGTATCATTAGAAAACAAGGAAAAAAATACAATACTTTAGAAACAAATTTATTCAAAGAAATTATTCATTGGCCTCCTTATTCATAAGCATTTGTTAGGCTCCAGCTAATTTCACAATCCTTTGTCTTTACCTGTAACTTTAACATTTTCCTATGCCACTAGCAGACAAAACATAACTTTATACCAAGTTTGTAAGAATAAAATTGTTATTTATAGAGTACGGCATAAAAAAACTGTTGCTTATTAATAGATATACACAAGGCTAAGCGACATGATTTGTCCTCTAATCAACCACCTGTTCTGGATCTGTGTACTGCGGCACAGGTTAGGCCACAGTCTAATAACTACGATTCCACGTGACGCTGATCTTCGCGGGTCGAGGTCGTCGACCCATCCCTGTTCCGCGACGGAACCGATTCGGCAAACTGCCGAGTTTCGTGTGGCGGTTCTAAATGGATGTCCCCAGTGGATGCTAAACAAATCCTAAGACCGTTCCATAGTTTATTTAAAGCTATTCAGATGCATTAGGCTTCGTTTTGAGAGAGTTTAGAGAGAGAGTTATTCACACAAATTCGACACACATACACACATAAAAGCATTACCTACGTTTGAATTAAGCGTTTTAAGTTTTTTCCTCGGGTACTGGAATACTTTGAGCATAACGCTATATAGATGATACAAGAGAGTCTGCTTCTAGTTTCTAGCTCTGGGTTTGACAGGAAGATAGGATCTCAATGGTGTTTCTTTTGGAATTTTTTCTCCATCTTTTTTTTTTTTTTAATGTATTCCTGGTGATAAACGAGCTGTTACTTGAATATGTGGAAAAATTTCGAGGTGTATCAGTACTAACTTCGGTGTACGGGACTATGGGTATAGCACGTGATACAGAATGGAGGGGACTGTAAATGTCTGTCTATACAATGTCGCTTTCCTTCATTCCGTTTTACTGTTCATACTGAATGCCGCAGCCTCATTTAAAAATGTAAACAGTAGGATAAACATAAAAACCATCCCCCATCCATTTTCAGCCAGACTTTACAGACGATCTAAACTTAGCCTAACCATTTAACAAGTGTTGTAGCGTGATTAATAAGTCGTAGAGCTTTTGACCTTGGCCGAGCTTAATATCCGAAAGCTTACGTCACTCGGCAGTAAACCTGACATAAAAGCTCACTAATTTGGTAAAGTTTCCACGGCACTTGAACGATTAACCCCTGTTTTACGAGCTTTACACGCTTGCGCATAGCTTTTAATAAAACATTACGCAAGACTAAGAGCTTTCGTGATTGGTTTATTTTATAAAAAATTGTTCCAACGCTGCCTTCGGTCCGTTAAGAAAATAAAGACAAATAATCTCATTCAAGAATTCGCATGATAACCAAAAGATTCAATCAATTAAGGAATAACGTTTAAAATTGTCTCGCAACTAAATACCGTTAATATTACTAACTACAACAAATTCTACTAAACTAAGTCATAATTCAACATGACAATATTCTTGATAATGCACCTTAGGAATTTTAGCATGTCGTCGACATAGCCAACTCTGCTAACGTAACAGCTGGAACGCGCCGGTCCAGCGATGTTCTTATCTGATCCAAATGATCATAATTAAACAACATTTCGACACATTTTCTCTTATCTTGCCAATCTTGGTCAAGGGCGTAAGTGCTTGTTTGTAAACATAACCTGGATTATATGCTAGTTCTTATTCTTATCACTGAATTTATCATGAGCTTCAAATTATCTTCATTTTAATTTTGCTTTTGGCGGAAGCCGTATTTCAAAGTTTTTTTTAACGTGTGCCTTTCCGTGGGTATGCTTAATCAACATGCTACATTTTACACCTGTGAATAACTAGCTCATTAGTATGTGAAGCACTTAAGAGGTACTCAACTATATAACATGAAAATGCAAAGATTTATTCTAAGATCACCAGCACATTTGCTCAGAGCATTCACCCCCGAGCGTGACAAACTCATCCTGGCATATCATTATTACACACAAATACAGCATTCCGCTTACTTACATAAGTTCTTGTATACACCATTCAACAGCCACTCGTAACACAGCAATGGTAAGTTCAGTTTTCTTCAAACACACGACGGCAAACTAGGTTTTTTTGACAAAACCTTTTCGTCTAAATAAGCCTCGTTCCACGATCTGATTCCGCAGATTGCCGCAAAAAGAGTTAACCAGACGTACAGTTTTGCGAAAACGTTTACTGTTTTATTAATTTATAGTTCAAAGCACCCGGCGCCATGGCTGCCTGGACACGGTACGTAAACCGATTCGAAGAACAGATAAGAGCTAGAGCCTCTTTGAAAGCATCTTCATAGAAACTACCCTAATAACAACCAGTGCCGTGGGCTTTAAATTGAAAACTGACTTGGAAAATACCTTCGAGACCATGGATGCAACGTCGCGTCCGAAACGTCGAAGTATTTAAATAATACATATTTTTACGTGATTAAGTCCCGAGCGTCATTATAATGACTTGGAAAATATGCATATAATTGAGTCCTTTAACATCTCGAGGCTTGCCTAAATAAGACTTGCTTAATAGAAATAAGCATGAACTATTGTAGTTCATGCTTATTTTTATGTCGCTATGTATAGGCATGTTAGCTGCTTATGTTGTTTTCATGTTATAGCAACTGATAGAAGTTACCTTCACAGGTTCCATTTCCATTATCCGCTAGATTCTTCCAATTTATCTAGAATGCTCCACGACAAATCGCAGGGCGGCGCGGGGCCCACAAAAACGTAATGGCCTCACGTAAACGGATTCCTATGGGCACGTGCGTGATGAGGAACGTAATCAATTTCGACGCAAATACGCGTCATGTAGATGGACTGGGTTTTTTATGCATGAGTAATTTTGATATTCTATACGATTTGCGTAAGCGCAGGAAGGGGGCGTGCTGTAATATGCTTGTACCTAAAATATTCATATTAGTTTTAGTACCTAAGCATAATTCATACTAACATTCGTATCACAAAACTGTTCAATAAGGTAAATTTTTTGCACGTTTTATAAATTTTATAATCTTCGATGTTTCGGTATTCTACAACAGACCACGCTCCAGCTACTATCCGGCCGATAGCACTCAAATTATAATCTTACGAAAAAACGGAAAAGTATGTGAAAATAATAAAGACAAAGATCATAAGTATAGCATCACTAGTTATAGCATGAAAATTTCGTACGCCTAACAAAGGAAAAAGTTACAATACATAAACGATTTTACTTCTTTCATACATTAATTAGCAATTAAAAACACAATGAGCAATAATAATTCTTGTAATAATGAGAGATATCAAAGATTACGGACGATAAATAAAAAGCTTTTCCATGTCGAATTGACATCTCAATAACACTGGCTCAGTGAAATTAGCTTCCTTATTATGTATCAATATCAGCAAAGCGATAGCAATGTTTAGATTTAGATATTAATAATAAGATAGTAGTAGCTCACGCCCGCAGCTTCGCCCCATGGAAATATAAAAAGTAACCTTAATAGTTCCCTATCCCATAGGATTGTGTCTGCTAAATTTCAAGTGATTGGCAATCGGACTCTGGCGCCAGTGAATTAGGGCTTAGACTTTAGGCTGTGTGTGGTTCACTCACACTCATGGTAGGTTCTGTGGGGAGTAGCCCAAAAGGTGAGCACTGTAGAGGATTGTAAAGATCTGATGCCCTGCATTAACTGACTATTAAAGAATGAAATCACGCTTATAACTAGTCTGGGTTTATTACTCCAAGACGGGGGCTTAAGATTAACACAATGTTATCACTTACAAGGACCCAGCCCGACTGATCTGCCTTCAGAAGCCAGGAGTGTTCCTTTATTCCAAAACTATTCTAAATTTAAAATGGGACAGATCAGTCTAACCTGGCGGGGTTTTCGTTGTATGCAACCTATTCCTACAGTACTGTCTTGTTCAAAGAGTTTCATAGTACGCTAAGACGAAAGTGAGCTTTGGACTCGACAATAACCTTAAAATTCAACTCTTATTCATACTAAGTGATTATTCAATGATTTATTTATTTATTATCAAAACAATTTAATATGCACTATTATGCAATTTGAATGGCACAAATGTAACTATGCTAGTGTATAATACAGGTACTGATTTATCAGATTGTGTGTGACATTATCAATTCGAGGAATTGTAATTGCATCCCACGCCGAATCTCCTGACCAAATGATGTGAACTGACGTGAGACGAATTCTTTCACCTACTGGTTCGTTCTAGGCTTTCTACGCTCCTCGGAGAAGGTAAGCTGTCAATCTGACAATTGACCTCGCTTCCCACTTGCTGTTACTAAAAGTACATAAGTGTGCGTAGGTACTGTTCCACTCCATTACAGCATTAGGTAAAGGTAGGTATAGAGAGAATTGAAAAACAAAATATACTCAGAAGTGTCGTGAAATCGAAAACACTCTTCAATCAATCATGTTGATTTATGTTTCGTAAACTCAACGAATGGTTACTGTATTGGCGACCACCGACCACCGACCACTGTAGGTACAACACCAAATTACTTGGCAGTCCAATTCTGGTTAAACAGAGTGAGGAGTAAGCACAATTAGCAAATTAATAGACCACTTTTGTATTTCACAAAGACGTTTGGTTTCCTCTACTTTGTTGTCGAAACAGTAGGCCTTGATAGCCAAAACAATTTCTCACTTGAAATAGGAGAGTTTGTTTTGATTATGCCTAATATACAACGATTGTATACAATGAGTCTCGGATAGCGCAAATTGCAAGCGAAACAATTCCAAATACTAAAATTGATAGGTATACTGAGCACTAAACACGAATATGTAGAATACTTACATTGATTTCATTTTGTCTGATGTCACACAAGCGAATGCAAATTTATTATAGTCACAGCCTATGCAATGGGTCACATATAATATATAATATATGAACTAAGTGTATAACTTCTCATTAAATTTTAGCCATTCTTCATTAGTTCGCGCATTCCCAGTTGCACCAACCAAGTAACTTCTCATTTCAATCTTTGCAATTTCATCCATAGACACGTTCTCGGTTGCAGCAATCAAGTACGGATCAAGCTGCTATTGGTTTTGGCGGGAGCGGAGTGTCGTCATTGGCCCAAATGCGACTGATCGCGATAAGATAGAGGTTTGTTTACGTTGATACTGCGCGGGCGCAAGGCCGTACCGATCGTTATTGGAAAACCATCAGACCCGTATTTGAGAAACGCGATAGCTACGCAACAGATGACAATGATAATTCTGAACAAATCTTTGCCTCGAAGTATTTTCTATTGGAGTTACCGCGGGCTGTATCTGTATGTATAGGTGCATTGGCTACGAAATACGGAAATAATTGTCATTGCATAGCGAGGGACCGGATATACCTTTACTAGGTTTCATACAGATCGTACAAGTGCAAATGAAATGCAGGAGTTCGTAACAATTGTAATTTGCTCGGATTCGGGTCAGTCATTGGAAAAGGGAGGAAAAAGATTAAAGTGTATAAAAGTAAGTGTAGTGTGTATATTGTAATCAATTATCTGAAAAATTATTGGCAGCAGTATTATCAAAATCACACAAGTCACATGTTTAGAGAACGTGTCTGTGCATGGTATGCGCCTTTGCTATCCGGCTTAAGTGAATATCTAAAATCCATTATCTCCATATACTGAAGTCATTATTAGCCCGCTCTGTATTGGCGTTGGCGTAACTCGCTTTCCCGCTATTTTGCAATATCTAATAATGTAGCGTTATCAGAGCATTATCAATATACTGCTGTCAGTTAATTAAGGATAGTTACCGCGGCCTCAGTTACAGTGCGTACGATGGATATGGCATCTTATGAATGTGACATATTAAATTTTCACACGAGCTCAAATGAATGTCACATTTAACACATTAAAAATGTGAGTCTTAAGTGTAGGCCGCGCGATGGATTAAGATCGCTCGGCGAAGCTGGGCCATGTTTTATAAAGCTACAAGTTACAATTTACAAGCGGAAGTCTCATTCTATCACCTTTTATTAGAAAGAGACTTCCGCTTGTAAATTGTAACTTGTAGCTTTATAAAACACGGCGCTGGTGGGGGCAATTTGGCGCATTTGTACAATTGCGCACAAAATTGTTAAGTTCTGAGTGTATTTCTTTGAACCCTTTCACCTAACATAATAACACTCGCTTTTGCTTGTGACTTATTTGGCTAGTATGTTTATTCAGAGTCTTGGTAGTATTTTTACCTGCTTTAAATTACCCATGATGTAATTAGTTTCCTTTTTAACATAACAATTCACGTCGTAAACCGTTTTTCTAGGTTGCCGAGTACAAACTTTAAATTTGGGATTTTTTTTCACCAACTACGACATCATAACGTAGTTACTACTAAATTACTAATAGTAAAACAATCCGTACGCAACAGTACCCAAGAGACACGTGACGCGTGAACGAAGCGAGGGAGGGGAAGAACGACTTGATCTACCAATAATGTGTCGGCGCGCACCCTCCCCTCACCCCTCTGCGCAACCAAATAGACCTAAGAATTGACTTCTGCGCATGCCCCTTCCACTTTTGGCCAGCGATCTTAATTCGCCGCGCGACCTATAATCACTTATTATCTTCTATTCCTGTATGGCTGGTTAGGTAGCATGAGAGCACAATTTTACTTTTTGTTCACTATTCCTGCCGCACTCTCAGACGGCTAATTGTCATTAAATCTCGAACGAGTTAATGCTATCATTAATGTCTTTATGTGCCACACATCACGGATGTTACAACTGGAGAAAACATATCACGAGAAATGTTTCACCACACTTTGTGCCCCTCTGAAAAATTTCACCAACTACTCGTAGGTACCTTTTGTGTGACGTGCACAATACAATACAATACAAATATTCTTTATTGAAAACCACAAAACAGTACAAGGAGATTACAAAAAAAACAGGTATGGTAGACAATTGATGAATAAAGTTAATTAATACTATACTAGGTCCTGAGCGTCTAGTGTAATCAACGGACAAAAATACGTCTCGATCGCGTTTGGTTTACAGATGTCAAATAGTATGAGAATTGTTTGTTGTCGACACGTGCCACTAGTGGCGCTACTAATTTGCCCGTAGTAATTCAGACGCAAACGCGAACGAGACGTTTTTTTTGCCGTCGATTACACTAGAGGCACTGTAATAAAAACTATCTTTTCTGTCTACAGTCAAAAGACCAGCACATGTAGCACGAAGCGCCATATTGTCGCTTGTCGCGCAGTGCGTCCTTTTCATAGTGATGGAATCAGTGAAGGACGCACTGAGCGACAAAGCGACAAAATGGCACGCGTGCTAGCCCCCCTGGAGTAGGTTATCTCGTGGTAAGTACAATGAAAAAGTGTCTCTAGAGAAAACGTGGAAACTATCATACCTATGTAAGGAAACTATAAAAACTGTTATAGTTCAGTTGTAAAAGCACAAGCGCGGAAGCTTCGAAAGTTAATTGGTGCCGAGCGAGTGGGACAGATAGAATATGGGACGCCCGGGGCGCGGGCTTTCTAAGATCTCTAGTTCAAGGAAAGCTAAACTAAACATGTAGAGTTACGGTAAATTGATGAATCTACATTTTTAACCGACTTCTAAAAAAGGAGGAGGTTCTACGTTCCACTGCATGTATTTTTTTTTTTATGTATGTACATCGATTATTCCGTCAATTGTAGACCGATTTTCAAATATATTTTTTTATTTGAAAGAGCATACTCCTGAGGTGGTCCCATTGTCACCAAGTCATGATCTGATGATGGGATCTCAGGGAAATCGAGGGCAACCCTCAAATTTTATAGGCACGTATCATGTGTCTCATATATTTTCTAAGGCTATTCAAATATTTGCGTCCGGTAGTCATCATCTCATGTTGATGAGCTGATGATGGAAAGTACAACTCCTTAACGGTTAGGAGTTGGAGGATAATTCTGAAAATGTTAAATCAACGTAAAATTGTGAAATAAAAATCTTTTAACAAAAAAGTAAAAAAAGTAAGCCTTCAAAAAAAACCTTAGAAAAAAAACGTAAAATAATCCTCTAAAATAACGATAAATAAATAAAATAAAATTCATTCAAAGAATATTCCGCTCGCACCGCACCGACTTCATATTTCTGCTGCTTAGTGCTAGGCCATAAAACTTTAGGCTTTAGTTTCTGTTGTCCGAAATAAACGCATTTTATTTTATTTATTTATCATGTGTTATAATAGAACGAGCGATCGCTTCTCAGCTCAGTTATTCGGGGTCGAAAAATTCGAAGCAAATTATAGAGGGGTCGCAAAAGTAAACAATATTATATTTTCAATTCACACATAAAATAAAGTCAAAAAAACGTTGGCTTAATTTCAACCATATAAATTCGTTTAAGTAATACTTAAGTTTGATTTTCTTTGTTAAATATGTTAAATAAAATTCCTGTCCCACAGTCGCTGTAAATGCAGTTTATTTTTAAATATGAATAAAGACGTCACACAAAAAGTTAATTTATTTAATTTAGCGGCTGTGTGAATGTAAACTCTTTGGTTGGACGCCGCTGGCACATCGTGGCGGGTTATCGCACAGATAAGATAAAGTAGCGGTGCAGCGCCACAGATTATACAACGAAGGATAATAAGGCTGTACTAGACACTTTTTTTACTAGCTTTTATTTAACTTGCACTCGTCGTATATTAATGTTGTCCACTTCAAACTTTGCAAACCATTTCTAACAGACTTCAAAAAAAGGAAGAGGTTCTCGATTCGTCGGATTTTTTTTTCGACCACTTAAATATAAGTCCGGTGACAATGCAAAAACCTGGGACGTGCTTTATAAAGCTACAAGTTACAATTTACAAGCGGAAACCTCTTTCTATCACCTTTTGTTAGAAAGGGACTTCCGCTTATAAATTGTAACTTGTTGCTTTATAAAACGCGGCCCTGATAGTAAAATTGTGGTGGTCTGGCCAGGATCGTCACCGCAGGGAGAGAACTCTTCAACGGCTAATGGCATCGCCTTGAAATTTGGTATGGATACGGGAATTGGATGACAATTACAAGCACAGACAAAAAAAGTACAGTTTGCAAAAAGCTCTAATTAAAAATGAAATTTTTGACAGAAAACTCATTCTCGCTTAATGTTGACACGCCTGATAAAAGATGCGGATTTATTTAATTTGATACACATCTAATGTTGTTTTTATAGAAAGGTGTTCTGCGGTATTAACTAGGTATATTAAAATAGTAATACTAAAGTTTCTTATCCTTGTGGATTCTAATAAATAGCTTCACACCAATAATTATTACTTTATAGTAGTATAAATAATGATAACGCAATTTATACACTACCTACCGTTACGCGCTGATAACCATTATCAGTCAAATGTAACAACTGACAACATTTCACATTTCTAAGACTAAATTTGATTAGATGTCAGTATTGTTTGCAAAGAGGAACTAATTTATTAATAGTTTACTAACTTATTTAAAGAGGACGTTACTCCAGTTCTACGTTAGGATAGAGCCATTGCCTTTGCCTTGCCTCGATAAAAATAAAGACGTTCATGACGATAATGTGACGCTGTCAAACTGAAAATTGTGAGAGATTTATTTTTCGCAATAAAGGTAAGGTAAGATTTCATCCATTCGTTCGTAGCATTGGTGATATTGTTATTTTTATTTCATTGTCTTGTGTTTCATAATAAGAAATAATATTAAATTATTGGTGTGTTCAGGAGACGAATCTCTTTCAATGCCTGTTTTAATTTTCGGGTGTCAAAAAAATTAAACGTTGTCAATTCTTACTTTGACATAATTTTTGCACTTACACTGGATGCGATTCTACGTGCACATCGCCTAAATAGCCTAAAACTAAATTTTCTAATTTTTAGTTAAAATTTAGACGGCGGATTTAACAAGTGCTATTCCAGAATGTCAAGCTGACTAAATTTTGCCGGGTTTTATCCGTATCCTAAAATTTCTAAATTAAATTGAGCGTGTTGCTACTTGAAAAAAATAAGTGAACGAATGAATCACTTAATGAAATTCGAAAAATGCATGGGATCGTATTTTCTTAAATTTGAAACCCCCCGCTCGTAGCTCATCCCCTGCACACAAGTGTCCACTACGTGTTGGCCCATATTCCGCGACAGCCTAAACAATTTCTGAAACTTCTGCTCGGACCGATCAAACGGGTTAGATTCATCTCGCAACCTCTTCAAATAATTTTTTTCACCCTCACCCTCATCTTCGGCCACCAGAGCAGTTTTCACGTATTCGTCATCCATTTCTAATAGACAATATATTAAGGAATCGATCCAGCACAACTTGACTTTAAGCAATTGTGTTTTAAACGGGACTATTTTATTCGCCGCTAAAATTAGGCAGTTTACCTTGACTTTCGCTTAAAAAGGACATGCAAAGAACAGCATTTAAGCAGCTAAACCTAAATTGAATAGACCGCCTAAAAAAAACCTTAGAAAAAAAAACGTTAAATAATCCTCTAAAATAATGATAAATAAATACAATAAAATGAGTTTATTTCGGACAACAGAAACTAAAGCCTAGAGTTTTATGGCCTAGCACTAAGCAGCAGAAATATGAAGTCGGTGCGGTGCGAGCGGAATATTCTTTGAATGTTTTCCTTTTTTTTTTCTAAGGTTTTTTTTTGAAGGCGGTTTTACTTTTTTGTTAAAAGACTTTAATTTCACAATTTTACGTTGATTTAACATTTTCAGAATTATCCTCCAACTCCTAACCGTTAAGGAGCTGTACCTTCCATCATCAGCTCATCAACATGAGATGATGACAACCGGACGCAAATACTTGAATAGCCTTAGAAAATATATGAAACACATGAAACCGTGCCTATAAAATTTGAGGGTTGCCCTCGATTTCCCTGAGATCCCATCATCAGATCCTGACTTGGTGATAGTGGGACCACCTCAGGAGTATACCCTTTCGAATAATGATTTAACATTTTCATAATTATCCTCCAACTCCTAACCGCTAAGGAGTTGTACCTTCCATCATCAGCTCATCATCATGAGATGATGACTACCAGACGCAAATACTTGAATAACCTTAGAAAATATATGAAACACATAGTACGTGCCTGTAAAATTTGAGGGTTGCCCTCGATTTCCCTGGGATCCCATCATCAGATCATGACTTGGTGACAATGGGACCACCTCAGGAGTATACCCTTTCGAATAAAAAAAGAATTTTGAAAATCGGTCTACAATTGACGGAGTAATCGATGTACCTACATAAAAAAAAAATACATACAGTGGAACGTAGAACCTCCTCCTTTTTTTGAAGTCGGTTAAAAATAAGAAACGTCAGATTCAAATTAGCGTTGTCATTTGATTACGACAGCCGCTCATAGAATAGCAAAGGGACTTAGCGACGCCTAAATAAAATTAGGAATTTTAGCGGCCGCTGTAGAATCGGGTCCATTAATTACTTATATTCGCAAATTCGACGGATTGAACTGAAAAGCGTATTTGCATATTCCAATTTACTCAGCAATTAAATGACTAAGCGTAAATGTATTGCTCTTTTTTACCGCTAACTGATGTAATTACTTCAATATTGGCTTACGATATTGGCAGAGACCGCCACATTGGCATTGCAAACGAAAGTGAAGAGGGGAGGTTGGGCTCAAGCGTGCTTGAAATCCCGAGAACACTCCTATTGGGTAAAGTACTGCATCGCAATCCCAAGTTGCAGAAACAAAGAAAAAGATAAACGTTCGTTGGCCATAATCAGCAGATGGCCAGCGGCGGTGTAACGAAATCGAAATTTGAACAATATCGGAGTGCGGATAAGGACATGTCGTGAAAGTGGGATCGCCCGCGCAAAAAGTCGCGTCACGACTCGACGCCGCGTCGCGGCCGCCTCGATCACCGCGCCGCGTCTCGTCGAACGCACATTGTTGCGGTCGTCCAAAACGAGCTAAGTGACTCTTAATAACCATTTAGAAAGCTGTAATTTTATCATTATTATTATGCCCGACAATTTTTGCCGGTGAGGTGAAAAGTTCACAATCACGAGAAATCTCCCGCTTCCGTGCTTAGCACCCATTAGTGACAGAGCAAACCGTATCGCACCGCACCGCGAGTGCGCCCAATCGAGGCCGCGGGCATACGCTCACACCGAACCATAACTTTGCTAAAGAAACGCAATCTTAGAAAGCAAGATCGCTGATTATTATGGTTAATCACACAGACTAACAGGCTATGTGAACGGTTTCACCTATTAGGCCGAAATACTCTCATCCGAAGGTCATAATTTAAGCCGCGATAAGTCCAAACATTCCGCTGAAGTCGCGTACGAACAATGGCTCGTGAACAGAAAAAATGATGTATAATTTCGTAGCAGACGGAGGCTTGAACCATTCGCCACGCCGAAGTCGTTCGCACAGAGATTGCTTTCAATGACGAGGTGCGAGTCCAAATGGCCGGCCGCTTATCGTCGAAACGAAATATGAAATTGGTAAAAAGAAATAAATCACAGACGTCACAATGGAAGGTGAGCTGGAGACTGATAGAGACAATAATGGAAAAGTAGAAAGCAGAAATGAAGTAACATTCACAATAAGGTTTCAAGACAAATCGATATAAAAACAAAGTTTACCGGAAACATAAGTAATTGTTCAACTAATTTATTCCTAACGTATAATGCAAGAAGAAAAGGCGACAAAGGCCTTAGATGTAAACACGGCGACAAGCATGAAGACTCGTGCGGTAACTCGCTGACGCTGTCCACTCTTTTGCTTAACCAGTGTAAGGATATTACTGTCTGAACGTAAGTTTTGAATAACAATGAAATTGCACGTAACAATGTAGCTTACAAAAGTGTTTTCCATATACTTATTGAAGACAATAAGCAGTATAATTTTGTGGAGAAACTGAACCCAGTGAATTGAGAAGTTTATCAAAAAGGAAAGTGACAGCGTAATGAATATAATAAATGTGTGATAGAAAAGAAAATAATGCCTTATTGAAAATAGTGCGTCATCTTGACATTTCTATATCTTGTGTAGAAGCCGCGGTATGTGGACATTGAATTATAAGCCTGGAATGGACTTCACGTAAACTATACTCTGTTTCTGTGAAACAGGCCGCTTTAGTTAACTTTTACTCGGTCAGTAAGTACCAATCTAGTCTTCGAAAACTAATTCATGCAATTACCTGTATGTTGTGCTGCCTTCATGCGATATTTCTGAGATAACAGATAATTAATTTTCACACTACTCAACATTTTAAGATTATAATCTATTGTATTACAGTTATGCATTTGTACCTCATAGGTTACCTACCGTACCGACTGACTATGAATTGATGAAGAAATACAGAGATCAGACCTAAATATCATTTTCAACTGAGAAATAAGTTTTGAATTAAGTAGTAATTGGATGCAACAAAGATAAAAAACTGGGACATGGCAGTTTGTCAAGGATTAACAATGAGAAAAGCAAATAGACTCGTTTCCGTCGCTGTGTGCAGAAAGTGTCAACTGGCCGGTGACGAGCTGTCAACAATCCTACTTTTGCTTGAAAAATTCAATACGTGCTGGTAATATAAAAATGAATTTGCCAAAATCTACATGTTTGAATATTCTACACGGAAAGAACATGGGTAAGTAAACATAAATAACCATACTTTTCATTTAGCCGCCTAGTGCTTTAACTGAATGATTAGAGTGCGTGAATCTGAACATACACATGAATGCAACACCTTTAAGTCACTTAAGAAGCTTTTTATACACGAAGAGAAAACAAGAACCGTGGAGCTGTCAAGAGGAACGACGAGTCTGTTAATTTAATTGAAAGGCATTCTAAATGCGCGGACGCAGCGACTTGCAATTCCTTGCATTTTAATGGACAACGTGAAAATTAAAGCGCTACGACACGCCATATTATATTATGTAAATGCAGTTAATGCGTGGCATTATCCTAGGAGACGAAGCGAGAGTCTTCTTTAACAAACTTAAGCCCGCATTTCTAAGCTCAATCAACATGTCTTTCGTGAAAAGAGAAATTAAGACACTCTTTCTATTAACGCAGCTCTTGTAAAATGTCAATCAAAATCATGCGGACATGAATATTTACATTACATCCATTGTATTATTTAACCTTAACACATATAACAGTTAAGTGAAAATGACTAATCTTAAAATGATGAATGGCTTTTGGAAGTCTGTTTACGTTCAAGCTGAGTTGTGGTGGAGTTGTAGACAGAGACGACATGACCTGCACAACGTGTGCAAAGAGTGCGAGATCAAATAGATGGTAATGCGTGAAACGTGTTCCTCGCAAACCAAAACATGTTGATAATGAGAAGCACGAAAGTGAATTTAAAATTAAAGCTTATGCAACGAACTGAAGAACGAAATTGCATTGTGAAGATTGGCAACGATAACTTGGTATGCTTACGGATTATTTATTCGTGAAGAGTATGTCGTTTATTTAAACAGATTAAACAGAGCGCAATGTCCCGCCGGAGAACACAGTCAAACTTGCAACTTGTTCTGTGCAACTTGCTAATGAATGAAAGCTCAACTCTCTATGAAACGTATCACTTTGTTAAAGTCATGCACGAGACTGTAACACGAGTTTCACGAGTACCTAGTATTTATTTACACTGCAATTTTAACATAAATTTATGATCGATGTAAACATTAAAATGTTTAGGTCGTTAATCAGTAAACATCACTTTTCCTTTCACACACCACTTTCATTTATTTCGCTTTTATTTGAGATCATATGTAATCGTAGCAGGTAATTCGATGTAAAAGGGGAATGGGTAAAACACTATCTGACCGTAAAAGGGGCAACAATGACCCATAAATAATGCGTGGGATGAGGACAAAGGCACCTGCCCCATGGGAACGGCGCAGGCGCGGGCGCGAGGGCGTCACGGGTCGCAGCCGGCGCCGGAGTCGTCAGCCGGAACATCGGACAAGGTGCAAGGCCGCGGGTGCAAGGAGGTTTTTTTTAAACTGTATTGCAGTTAATGCGTGAGTTAATGTTGGAGGTTTCATTACCGACTGTCTGAACCTTATTTAATCCTGGCCGATCGCATCTAGGTATTTTTAAGTTTGATTGACAACATGTTTGATTATGACGTACTCTGTTTTTTCCTCTTGTGCTGAATAAATGCTAATGTATATTTTACTGAAAATACGTGTTTAAATTGCGCTTATAAAAGGTTATGGTCCAGTACAAAATAGTGAAACGTTGTTATAAATATGCCGTAAAGTAAAAATCAAAATTTTTGATTACGTTACGTTGAGTGGAAATTTGTGATGAAAAATGCTTTGATTCACGACAACTTATGGATCTGTATAAGCGGTTACGGTAAGGATGACAAAACAACATCCGAAGTGAGAAATCGACGTGACGAAATAGCTAAATCAAAAATTTGTTTGAGCGTCGAAAAGTCTTGTTTTTCACATTTGATGTCGGCGGACACGGCGAAAAACGCCTGGAATGCACTGGAACGTGCGTATGATGATAAAGGACTCGGTTCGAGAGTACGTATACTCCAGAACTTGTGCGCTGTCAAACTTGAGAACTTCACTAGCATGGAAGCTTACGTCAATGAAATTTTGTCATTAGCACAGCAATTGGCGAATATGAACAAACCTGTTGATGACGAGTTTCTTGGTGCACTGATGCTCAAAGGTTTACCAACGCAGTACGAGCCCATGATCATGGCACTGGAGCATTCGGGAGCTGCCATTACATCCGATCTAGTAAAATCCAAGCTGCTGCAGGATCAACGTTGGACTACTCGTGGAGATTCGAGTGAGTGCTTGTATTCCAATAAAAAATGCACTACTGGAAGTGACTCCGGAACGAGAAAAGCACAACAGCACAAGGTAGAGTCAAAAGCGAAGGATAATTCTGGTCGAAAGAGAGAACCGTGGTGCTGGAAATGTAAACAAAAAGGACACCTGAAGAAGGACTGTCGCAACGACAAAGATTCTTTAGGAAACTTTGTTTTGTCAGCATACAGTACTGGAGCGGGCTCGGAATCTTCGTGGTATATAGACTCAGAAGCTACAAACCACATGACTGGCAAGCGTGATTTGATGACAGACTTTAAATCGCGAGGTGGTTTCGTCACCATTGCTAGTGGAGATAAACTGCAGTGTACAGGTATAGGTAACGTTAAGTTGTCTGGTAATGCGATGTTGACTAACGTGTTGTATATACCTAAACTATCTGTTAATCTCATATCTGTTTCTCAATTGATTAAGAACGGTAGTACTGTAAAATTTGATACTAATGGTTGTACAATTTCCAATTTGACAGATATACCGATTAAGGCAAATGACTTAGGAGGTGCGTACAAATTTCAGACTTGCAGTCTAAGGGCAAATCTTACTATTAACACAGCAACTTGGCATCAAAGACTTGGCCACTTAAGTGGTAATAATATGAAGCTTTTGAGGCAGGGACTTGCTAATGATATTAGTTTTCAGGACGACCCTTGTAAGGACGTTGCATGTGACGTTTGTTTAAAAGGAAAGCAAGCCCGTTTTCCTTTTCCTAGCAATCCTGAGAAGTCTGTGGCTGTAAAACGATTGGAATTGATCCATACCGATTTGTGTGGTCCGTTGCCAGTGGATTCGCTTGGAGGCAAGAGGTATATCCTGACGTTCTTGGATGATCATTCGAGAAAAGTGTTCGTGTATTTCCTGGAGCGTAAGAGCGAGGTGAGTGTATACACGAAAAACTTCATAAATCTAGTCGAAACTCAAACTGGTGATAGAGTAAAAATTTTGAGGTCGTATAACGGGACTGAGTACGTGAACAAAGACCTTGAAGGCTTTTTGAAAGGTAAAGGGATAGTCCATCAGGTGACTGTGCCCTACAGCCCGCAACAGAACGGCAGTTCAGAAAGGCTGAATCGGACGCTATTAGAAAAAGTAAGGTGCTTGTTGTACACGTCCAACCTAGACCACAAATTTTGGGCTGAAGCTGCCTGCATCGCAGCACATTTAATAAACTTGCCACCATCGAAAAGGCTCTCAGGAAAAACTCCTGAGGAGGCCTGGACTGGTAACAAAGTCAGCTTGAAACACTTACGTGTATTTGGCTGCGAAGCTCATGCTCACATTGATAAAATAATGCGAAATAAGCTTGAACCAAAAAGTAGACGTTGTATATTTCTTGGCTATGAAAATAATGGTTATAGACTCTACGATTTAATGAAAAAAGTAGTTTTTCGAAGTCGTGACGTTGTTTTTAATGAAACAATTTTCCCAGGTGTCAAGAGTAAGCGGTCCGTGGAAATATTCTTTCCGACAAGTGACGACGGTGCCATCGTTGAAGAGAGTCACGCGGAAGATGAGCCAGAGATTGAGGTTGAGGCGGAGATGCCATTGCCACCAAATGTAGAGATTCAGGTTGAGGCGGAGAGGCCGGTAGCGTCTGAAGTTTGGTTTGAAGCGGTTGAGCAAGAGCCGAACTCATCTACTGATACTGGTAGTATACCACGGGAATTACGTAATGATGGGCCAGCCTATAACTTACGACCGAGAATACCAAGAACAATGTCTGCATTTGAGATAGAACTGAATGAGCCTACAACTGTCAAAGAAGCTTTGCAATCGAGTGATAGCAAACTGTGGCGGCAAGCTATGCAAGATGAGATTGATTCATTCAATAAGCATGAGGCTTGGGAGCTAGTTGACAAGCCGGCAGATAAGAATATTGTTAAGAACCGGTGGCTGTTTAAAATCAAACGTGATGCTACTGGAAAAATAGTATGTTATAGAGCGCGATTGGTTGCAAAGGGGTTTACCCAAAAGTTCGGAATTGACTATGTGGAAACGTACTCTCCAGTTGTACGACATAGCTCCTTAAGAATGCTATTGTCTCTTGCAGTTGAATTAGATCTGAAGATTGATCACCTTGATGTAAAAACTGCTTTTCTGAATGGTAACTTGACGGAAGAAATTTATATGTCACAGCCAGATGGATTTATAAGAGAAGGCTCAAGACTCAAGAAAGCCGTGTACGGGTTGAAACAGGCATCTCGTGCCTGGTACGATAAGGTAAAGGAAGTTTTACTGGCAGAGAAGTTTTCGCAAAGCAAGCATGGAAGTTGCATCTTTAGTCGCCGAGTGGGTAAGCGAACCATTATTGTCGCCCTGTACGTAGACGATTATTTCGTTTTTTACAATTGTGACGAACTGGCTAAGAAGTTGAAAGCGTCACTGGCATCTAACTTTACTATCAAAGATTTAGGTGAGGTAAAACACATGCTAGGCATTAAAGTAGATCGTACTAGTAGTGAGTTGAAGCTTAGTCAGAAAAACTATATTGAAAAGTTGCTTGAACGTTTTGGTATGAACGACTGCAAAATAGCTAAGACGCCCTTAGACGTAGGTCTGAAGTTTTCTGACAGCGCTGACCACGATAGTAGATTACCATATCAGGAGTTGGTAGGTTGCTTAATGTACTTGTCTGTGATCAGTAGACCTGACATTTCGTTTGCTGCAAGTTTTTTAAGTCAGTATTATACCCGCTACACAGCGGAACATTTTACTGCAGCTAAGCGAGTATTGCGTTACTTAAAAGGCACAATGAATTTAGGTTTAGTGTACAGGAAAAGTGTTGAACATGATAAGTTTCGTTTTTATGGTTTTACTGACGCTGATTGGGCTAACGGGGCAGATCGTAAATCATACACAGGGTATATTTACAAGCTAGGTAGAAATGTAATTTCTTGGGGTTGTTATAAGCAATCTTGTATCGCACTTTCGTTTACCGAGGCGGAGTATATAGCTTTGTCTGAAGCTGCCAAAGAGGCGGTATACGTCCGTGCGGTTCTTGCTGAATTGATAGGTCAGACTAACACTGTAACACTATATAGTGATAACCAATCTACGACGAAGCTGGCCACTAATCCGGTATTTCATAAACGGTCCAAGCACGTAGACATCAGGTACCACTATATTCGTGAGGCTATTGACGATAAAGTCATTGAGCTAACCTATATGCCTACTGAGCAGATGACTGCTGATGTGCTCACGAAAGCTTTGCCTAATTGTAAGCATAAGTCATTTGTTCAAGATATGCTGGAAGTTGTCCAGGATTAAGAGGGCGTGTTGGAGGTTTCATTACCGACTGTCTGAACCTTATTTAATCCTGGCCGATCACATCTAGGTATTTTTAAGTTTGATTGACAACATGTTTGATTATGTCGTACTCTGTTTTTTCCTCTTGTGCTGAATAAATGTTAATGTATATTTTACTGAAAATACGTGTTTAAATTGCGCTTATAAAAGTTAATATTTCTTGTTGAAGATTATGTACATCGACGACTTTCTACACCGTGATCTTCGAGCATCTTACTGTGGTTAATTCTATTATTATTAGATGATAGCGAAACTATTTACCTTATTTTTCAACTAAACAACCTCCAGCTGAAAGTCTTGTACAGTTCCAACAGTACGAAACCGAATCACGCTAACCATAATTACTAACAAAAGTAAAATTTCACCGCAATATATCAAAAGTTGTCGTGTTCAGCGGCCATTCCGGCCCAAACCCGACAAGTCGAAAACCTCACAAGTGGTATTTAGAACACCGCATCGGACATTGCCACGCACGCGACGTATATCGTATGCTGCAGTTATGACACTAGCAATTTGAAATGGACAATAACCCAAATCATATGGAAACGTATAAGTGACGATTCCAAATCGGTCGACTTACATTCGAAATGGCATTCCGCGAAACAGTGTCAAGTGCAATCCGAGAAGTGCGTGAGAGTGACTCTGACGCCGAATGTGGGTGACTACAAAAACATCGTAATTCATAGAGAAGGTGTGTTTATTTCAAAATTCAATTATTAGCGAAGAACATGATGATTGAGTGTCAAGAAATGTCGAGAAATGAAATTTGATGCGTTGCTCTTAATGGGCCAAGATATCATGTCGCCATTCATCCTGAGATAGCGATACTTTCTCAGTATTTACGCTGATGCAGTACTGATTTGTTACGGGCATTCGAACGATTCATAGTTTTGACGAGCTGTATTTCATTTATTGCGCAGGTTGAACGCTGCTTGCTAAATATTTTCTACGTCTTGTAAAGTACAAGCAGTGCAAAATCATTCACATTTCTTAATGAAACTTTTACTTTCTTGCAATCGGACTTTTGCTCGGCCATTTCTAAATTATAAACTGGCTGCTTCTTACGGTCTTAATATCGTTAAGGAATTTAATTACATGCACTTGCGCGTGTTATATATTATGATTTCCTACAGCAACGTGTTTAATTAGTATGCTTTTAAGTATTAAATGTAGACTAATTTGATATATGGTACCTCACTTGTATTTAATTTCATCAAGTTGAGATACGGCCGGAAGTACATCTTTATTAAACATCGAAGTTATGATTCTAAGCAACACTTGTAAATGATATATTGCTATAAATATTAAATGTGTATTTTAAATGGTAATTCATAAATTATTATTGTTGTATTTCATCAGCATATCAAAAGAATGTTCGTTCGAATTTAAACTTGTTTGTCACTAACAGTCTATAAAAGCTGTTCGACGCTCAGTACTCTTTTCCATTCTCGGGCTGAGAGTCGAACAGTGCGGACCTATCTCTGACAAAGTTAAGTACCTAGTTTAAGCTCTTTATTATTTTTATACTTAGATGCTTTAAGATTTAAGATAGTACATTGGTATAAGTGTATAATAAAAGTGATAATTGTTCTCACGGAGCATTTTGAATAATATTGGTTGAAAAATAAAATATTTATTCACCTATTTACCTTTCATACTCATGTTTCATTTTATTATTACCACTTCGTTATTCAGTATATTTTGGTACAATTTATAAGAAGAACTATCCTAACCTAAGTATGTACATCTCAGCATGGTTGGTGGTGTGTAAATCAATAAATCTAGCAGCAATATCTATCAGTCCTTTTACTTTATAAGTTCCTATAAACAATCTAGCAATGGCACTACTACTAACGATTGATAGCTAATTACTTAAATATTTAAAAGTTATTCAATTATACGTACCAATTCTATATACCCAGTACGTACAATCGTCATGTCATGTCATGAATAAGGGTAAGTAATAAATAAATAAATACGATATTATGATGATGTTAATTTACACATAATAAATAGTTAAGTAGGTAGAAGTACGTAGTTACCATTTATTTACATGAATAGATAAGATAACTTAATATCAGAAGTCTGGGATAGAATCATTGCCCCATTGTGACAATTGAATAATATAATTTCCAGATACACCAGGCAGGATGGATCCTGATCTTATTCAGAACTTGCTCGCTGCCATCCGCGACGCTGTCTCCAGTAACCGTCGTCAGGATGACGTGGCGTTGCCAACGTTTGATCCCGCCACCAGTGACAACGGAGCGGCTGCATGGTGCGATAACGTTGAAAAGATTGGAACAGAGTTCGGTTGGAGTGGAGTGGCGAAGGTGGCAAAAGCCGGTAAGGCCCTTAAGGGCTCTGCATTAATTTGGTATGAGTCATGGGAACCTCAAGAGGGTAGAACATGGGAAAACTTTCGCAATGAATTGATATCTTTATACCCAGAAAAAAAAACCTTTCGGAAAAATTATATAAAGCCGTGACCTACTCTTCCGATTCTGCTGACTCATACTGCGAATACGCTAGGGAAAAAATAAGATTACTGAAAAACACCAAAGTTTTGTTTTCTGAAGCGCAATTAATTGAGTTAGTTTGTGGAGGAATTAGGGACGTAAATGTAAAAATGGCATCTTTAAATAATGGTGTCAAAACCACATCTGAGCTAATATCCCTGTTTTCCGCCTATATTAAACCCCGGAAACGAACGGTAGATCAGTTTTCTGAAGGCTTGCCTGGCTCTAGTAGTGCAAAACGGTTCAAGCCAACATCCAAATCGGAGGATAACTCATTTACGAGACACTGTTACAGTTGCGGCGAGAAGGGCCATACAAAGCCACAATGCCCCAAAACCAACAGAACACCTAAAGATTCACCTACGGTCCCTACTGTTAAGAACTGTACCGTTTGTAAGAAAAACGGTCATGATGAAAGTACTTGCTTCTATAAAAGAATTACTGCTGAAAAACAACCGTTGCCAAACGATAATTCTAATTCTAAGGTTTGACTAGAGTCACCCGTTAATACTTTATCGAACTTTACAACCCTTAAATTCACAAAAGCCACTATAAACGACATACCATTAAATTGCCTTATTGACACTGGAGCGAGTTGTAGTATCATGAGAGAGTCTGTAGCAAAGCGACTTGATTGCCATTTGACACCATGTTCGATTTACGCTAAAGGAATTGGTGATGGTAAGATTCATATTTTTGCATTTATTACGGTACCGTTAAAATTCGATGACATTTGTTTGGAACTAGACATACACATAGCTCGTGATAGTGATTTCAAATATGATCTCATTGTAGGTAGAAATGTGCTTAACCTCCCTGACATAATGATAATAGCAGATAACACCGGTTGTAAGATAATCCGCAAGGAACTCCCTGAATCTTTTCACAAAGTAAATTTGGCTAACGTTGGTTTGGATGATGTGTTTGTTGAGCTTCAGTCTTATATCCAACACCTTGACATTGATTTGCAAGATAAAATTGTTACCATTTTCAAAAAATATCCAAACGTTTTACCTACATCTAATAATGTTGGCACCGTTCTAACTGGCCAGTTGGATATAAAAGTGAAAAAAGATGAAGTGGTGAGCTACCGTCCTTATAGATTAGCTCCCATTGAAAGGAGGGTAGTTAACAATATCGTTCAAGATTTACTCGACAAACAAATTATCTGCGAAAGTCGCTCTCCCTATGCGAGTCCCGTCCTACTGGTAAAAAAGAAGGGCGGTGACGATAGATTATGTGTTGATTATCGCGCCTTAAATAAAATCGTTGAAAAGGATAGGTACCCTCTGCCACTGATCGAAGATCAAATCGATAGATTAGGCAATGCAACCTTTTTTATTTCAATAGATATGAAGAATGGGTTTTACCAGATTCCTATAGCAGACGAGTCTATAAAATTTACAGCTTTTGTCACGCCCGACGGGCATTTTGAATTTCTGAAAATGCCCTTCGGCATTTGTAACGGTCCGGCTGTTTTTCAACGAGCAATAACAAAGGCTGTACAGCACTTAAAGTTTTTACTGACTTACATAGACGATTTGTTAATACCCTTTACCACTATAGACCAGCTTTCTTTTTTGGAACAAACAATCCAAGCACTTTCTCAAGCCGGTTTTACTATAAATCTTAAGAAATGTAAGTTCTTTGTTGGTGACATTCAATATTTGGGCTGGCATGTCTCGAAGGAGGGTGTCAGGCCTAGTGACGATAAAATTTCTGCTTTGGTTAATTCACCTACCCCCAAAACAGTGAAGCAAGTGCGCTAGTTTATGGGCCTTGCCAGTTATTTCAGCAAATTTATTCCTGAGTTCGGTTCACGTACCGCTTGTATAACGAGACTTACCAAAAGCAACCAAAAATGGAAGTGGGGGTCCGAACAGGATGAAGCTCGACATTACGTCATACAGTGTTTAGTAACGAAACCCTTGTTAAGCATATATAACCCTCAACTACCAACAGAACTGTACACTGATGCTAGTTCGTTGGGATATGGTGCTATTTTAATACAAAGGGACAATCAATTAAAAAAAGTCGTAGCTTATTTTAGTAAGCGAACTTCACCAGCCGAGGCTAAGTACTGTTCTTATGACCTCGAAACATTGGCTATATACAATGCATTGAAACATTTTAGAGTCTACCTGTTAGGCATTAAATTCAAAATTTTTACTGATTGTAATTCTATCAAGTCTACTGCGAACAAAAAGGATTTGTCACCACGTGTAGCACGTTGGTGGACATATTTACAAGATTTTGATTTTGAAATTGTTTATAAAAAGGGTAAATATATCAGCCACGTCGATTTTTTGAGTCGCAACCCTGTAGAGACTCCTGCTCCTAAAATAGAACAAGCTAAATCAGAACGTGACGGCCATACATTAAATCTCATTTCAAATGACCCTCGGTCTTGATTAGAAATTTCCCTGCAAAATGACCCTGAAACACTTTCATTAATCGAACGAGTAGAGTCTGGTGATCTTGACGATAATCAATATATTGTGATTAATAACCTGCTATATTATAAGGTTTGCCCTGACTCTCCGCCTAAATTATTTGTTCCAAGAAGTAGCAGACTTACCATTTTAAGACTATTTCATGATGAGCATAGTCACATCGGTTTTTTCAAGACTTTGGATAAAATAAAAGAACACTTCTGGTTTCCTTCTATGGCTGCGTTTGTGAAAAAATATTTATATCATTGTCTGACATGTATAGAACGAAAGAATCATTCAGGCCCAAAAGAAGGATTATTACATCCGATAGACAAGTGCGCAGCCCCTTTTCATACTATACACTTAGACTGCACAGGTCCGTTTCCGCGAACGCCCGAGGGCTTTAAATATATTTTGCTCATGGTTGATGGATTCACAAAGTTCTGTGTTTTGAGAAAGCTTAGGTGCTCCTGAATTAGTACCCCTAATTCGCGAGACAATCACCTTGTTTGGCACTCCCACTTTAGTAATTACAGACCGTGGCACAAATTTTAGCTCCAACTTAGTTCGATCACTATTTAGGGAACTGGAGATAGAACACCATATGATCGCCACCGGAACACCCCGTGGTAATGGTCAGGCTGAAAGGTACGTTTCTACTATAGTTAACATGCTCACTACTAGGTGTAATAATCTGTCAGATTGGCCGAACGAATTATGGAGAGTCCAATTGTCGATAAATACTACCATACAAAAATCGACAGGATTCTCTCCTCTTAGACTCTTAATCGGAAGAAACACAAATATACCTTGTGTCCAGGCGCGTCTTAACGAGGTTCTGGGTGAAGACGCAATTGAACAAAATTCTGACGTACAAGCAGATAGGGAACTTCCTCGGAATCGCCTTGAGGAAGTAGCACAAAAATTCAAAGAACGTTTCGATGCAGTACGAACTAATAAAAAAACTTATAACTTAGGTGACATTGTTTACGTTTACCAAGACCACCGCCGTCATGCAAAGCTAAGACCTAAATTTAGAGGACCCTATGAAATTGTTGAGGTTCTGAGTAACGATCGTTATAGTTTGCGAGGTACTGGTCAAAGAAATCTTATTGTTATCTTTACTGCGATATTGGCCGGGTGAATGGTCCGATGAAGACACCACTATTAGGAATGCCATATAACTCTAAATGAATAAGTTGAATGTAAATCAATATTATATTAAGTTGTTAAGTTCAATTATTTTAACATGAATTTATTAACTGATTAAGAATAAATTATTATAAACAATCAGAAAATATGTAAAATCATATTATCATACATAGAATGTTGTGTAATTATGTTGTTTCCTTTTAGTTTCTGAAATTATAATCATAGTATAAAATAGGTAGAGCTACTAATGTGTATTGCCAGACCTGGCAAAACCCGTGGCAATGCTAAGCCGGTGCCTGTGGTAGAGCCCTTGGCTGTGCTATGCCGGTGCCTGTGGCAAAACCCGATGGCTGTGCTGAGCCGGTGCCTGTGGTAAAACCCGATGGCTGCGCGAAGCCGGTGCCTGTGGTAGAGCCTTTGGCTGTGCTATGCCGGTGCCTGTGGCAAAACCCGATGGCTGTGCTATGCAATGCTAAATATCCCGTTGATTAGTTAATTGACTTATGACTATGTGATTAGATAATTTGAATGTACTCCGAGAGCGTAGTACATATCAGAATGGCCGTGTTATATATTATGATTTCCTACAGCAACGTGTTTAATTAGTATGCTTTTAAGTATTAAATGTAGACTAATTTGATATATGGTACCTCACTTGTATTTAATTTCATCAAGTTGAGATACGGCCGGAAGTACATCTTTATTAAACATCGAAGTTATGATTCTAAGCAACACTTGTAAATGATATATTGCTATAAATATTAAATGTGTATTTTAAATGGTAATTCATAAATTATTATTGTTGTATTTCATCAGCATATCAAAAGAATGTTCGTTCGAATTTAAACTTGTTTGTCACTAACAGTCTATAAAAGCTGTTCGACGCTCAGTACTCTTTTCCATTCTCGGGCTGAGAGTCGAACAGTGCGGACCTATCTCTGACAAAGTTAAGTACCTAGTTTAAGCTCTTTATTATTTTTATACTTAGATGCTTTAAGATTTAAGATAGTACATTGGTATAAGTGTATAATAAAAGTGATAATTGTTCTCACGGAGCATTTTGAATAATATTGGTTGAAAAATAAAATATTTATTCACCTATTTACCTTTCATACTCATGTTTCATTTTATTATTACCACTTCGTTATTCAGTATATTTTGGTACAATTTATAAGAAGAACTATCCTAACCTAAGTATGTACATCTCAGCATGGTTGGTGGTGTGTAAATCAATAAATCTAGCAGCAATATCTATCAGTCCTTTTACTTTATAAGTTCCTATAAACAATCTAGCAATGGCACTACTACTAACGATTGATAGCTAATTACTTAAATATTTAAAAGTTATTCAATTATACGTACCAATTCTATATACCCAGTACGTACAATCGTCATGTCATGTCATGAATAAGGGTAAGTAATAAATAAATAAATACGATATTATGATGATGTTAATTTACACATAATAAATAGTTAAGTAGGTAGAAGTACGTAGTTACCATTTATTTACATGAATAGATAAGATAACTTAATACGCGAGATTAGATATAGTTTGCCATCACAATCCTATGTAGTAAAATAAAAAAACAATGACAAGCACCGTTAACGGCGCTTTTGGCATTGGCAATGAACGTTGCATCAGCTGCGTAATTACGACGTGCGCTCACGCCGCCGGTAATGACAGACGAGAATTTGACAGCTTCATTTTTGTAAGTCAATTTATACGTGCCTGTATTCACGGGCGACGACAGGAACCTGTTTTTAATTTTGTCAATCTGCTCTTGAAAGTTAAAAATGTAAGTAGATACATCTGATGCATTCAGGACGCCTGCGACTTCATTTCGCAGTGGCGTTTCTTTTGGGAGTAAAATGAAGATAGCATTATTTTATTACTTTATGATAGACAGGTATAACGACGTTTGACAATTAAAGCTTTCACTTCGCAATCATAGTAAAATTCTTGGGTATTTCACGTTAAACATGATTAATCTAGTCTTCTGATTACTGCTATTGTGTTCTAGATAGCTCTCTTTTCTAATGGTGATCGATTTAAATACAAAGCTTTATTTCAGACGTCGATTCATTATTTCATTATCACTATCATCGATCGGTTCCACGATTTCACTGCGAAGATAAGGCTCTTTATTTATGCCATTTATAAATGCATTATAACACCAAGCTCATCAAATATTCGAATAATTGAGTTTATGATTGAATTGTCATTAGTTCGAGCCATTCATTTGAGCCAGTAAATTTGTTATGCCATTTATAAATGCATTATAACACCAAGCTCATCAAATATTCGAATAATTGAGTTTATGATTGAATTGTCATTAGTTTGAGCCATTCCGTTGGCTTCAATTATTATTAATTTTAACAATCACTAGCCAACAATAGACGTACAAGACAAGACTTTAATGTTTGAAAACATCTGCTTTGTTGCTTTTAATATACACAACATTTGTTGCCGTCATGATAGCATGGAACAGCTCTAGCGTGTAGTCTATCATTTCTAGTTCACTCTATAACAAGGGTCGCAAGTTATCTGACAACTATTTATAGACTAACTGATAACATGAATTTAATTAACTGTAGTTGAATAAGTACTGTGAAACTACAAGGAATAGCAATTACAAGAAGCTCACTTCTCAAATTAAAAAGCATTTTACAGAAAAGATCTTTAATGTAATGCGACCTGACTTTATCATGATTTCGAAAGTGGATGTTAATTTCCCCAAAAGCCGATTGAAAAGTATTCTTAAAAATTCGATGAGTGTGGTCGCAAAGAAATAAAGGTACAAAGCGAAAGAACATAATGTGAAGTACTTTTAACGCTTTTAATTGACAAATAATTATATAATATTAAAAGGTGTTTTGTTTTGTTAAAAAAAAAACAGTTGGACATGCACTTATAATAATTGGTGCTCTAGAAGCAGCATGTAAACTACACTTGGTCAGGCATTTGTGATTGCATTTAAAAATGACATCTGATCTAACAAACCCAAAGAGCTATTCACTTTTATTTGATCTTATTTAGAAATTATTTGGCGTCTGCTGATTATTCCCTCTTCCAAATTCTTCCAAAAGTGAATCAACACGACTTACTGTTCTACTATGTAGTACAAAATAGCCGAATGCCGTCAGACAAGAGTGGCGGTAGTCCAGCTAGCTAACCCAAGGGCCGCAGCGATTCATCTCCAAGACAAAGCGGGACACCGTTACATTCGAGCCGGTGGAAAGTAACACAAGTGGAACGAGAAATTAATGCTGATGCTGATAATTGAGGCTATTGCCCATACCGAGATAAAAATAATGACATTCGAATTAAAGAAAGAGTGTAGAGTCGACAATATCGATTTTGGAAAGGCGAGATATGCACTTGCAGCAATGTTAACGAACGAAAAACGACCTGTCCTTAAAGTTATTTGGGACGATTTAAATCTTATCATCAAAGTTCCGATAGGTCGTTAACCTGTCCTTGGTACCGGTGACTTTACTATTTCGTGTACTTTGATTCGCTTCTTGTAAAAAACAATGGCGCCCGAAGGTTGCACGGCGCGTGAGCAAGTCAAACTCTTTACCGGCGAGATTTCACGGGCGATTTGAGAAGGGACAAAAACCGGCGCCCGCGCCTGATGTGGCTGCAACTGGATCTCGGATCTCGAACCGTCTTGCGACCGCATCACGGGATGTGACTATTACGATTACCACATGCTTAAGAGAAATGGGGCGATTCTATTGAAGTACATAATACCAAATCTTCACAAACGAGTATTTCCTGTGGATTTTTTTTTTCATGAGACTGCTAAAAATACCGTAATACCGTAAACCATAATTTACAATCGTGAACAATTAATTTGTATTTAGGTAATATCATTTGTCACTGATCCATCAATAGATAGACAGAGCAGTAGTAAATTAATATACCGTATCTTTTTCAAACCAAAGTGGAGCTACATACGCAAAATTTTACATGATTTATGTCGTTGTCAACTTAACGACATAAACCGACAGGGACTAAGTCTTACAACCGTACCTCATTATGTCACTGTTGTTTACAAATAAATTGAGCAAAGCCTCGACCTTGGCCTTCGAGGTAGCCAAGTTTCAGTTACAGTTGTAAGACTTGTAAGGGAACTAAGTGCCTACGTCACACCACGGCGCCGGTTGCCTGGCTGCCAAGTGATGTAAGGCATGTTTCAACCAGCATGAACTTCCAACAAGTTCTTAATACATTGCGGCCCACGATCAATCATTTACAAGTCGCTAGCCAGGTGGCCCCGCAATGTGAAACAAGTTTCACGATTATCTCATGCCGTGTTAGCAGAGCTTAACGGTCGGCAGAGCACGAAAAACGACGAAACCGATGACATTGATTTTGAATAACGAATTTCCGACCTCGAAGATCGACGAGCGGTTGAATGAATGAAGTGTTACGGGAAAGATGAAATGGATTCTTTAGCAGTCAAGGGAGGAAGTCATTTAAAATGAAACGTTCCTTTTACTGCGCTTTAGGGAAGTTATTCAAACTGCTCAAAAATTTTTTCAAAGCTTTGATATAAAAAAAAATTACAAAATAAATAAAAAAATGTCCATGGTAGTTTTAACTACGTACCGAAAAAAGGCCTAAAAACGTAATGCTCAAAACAAGCTTACTATTTTTTATAAACAAGAACAATAAAATAAAAAAGAACGAGCTGTGAAGAGGAATTCGTTAATTTCTTAAGCGTCTCAACCATCAAGGGGCAAGTGGCGTGACCAATCAGATTAAGCTTCGATACACGCTTTAATGGGGCACTTGGTAATCGTCCCCTTGTGGATATCGTTATGGTCAGCTCAAAAAAGTAGCTCATAAGATTATCCAACTAAATTACTACCTTCTAGGGACGTTAATTGCAAAGTACGACCCATTAAAGGGTTCTTTAAAAGAAGGTCAAGAAGCATCTCCTCAAACCGTGTCATAGCAATTTTATTGACTGCAGCACCCTGTGGTGTCAATTAATCTATTGAATTCGTTCCAGTTTCAAACTTCTCATTAATACGTTATTAAATAGCTCGAGTTTAATGAGTAAAAAGGCTTCAAAAACTATCTGACATAAATGAGGAAGAGGTGATTTGAAAGCAACATAATTCCGACTTCTAAAACAAAAACATGCTAACATTTAAGACAAAAGACGCATTAACTTTAACAGCCGTGAGCTGAAGCACGCATCGAATTTCCTATTCGAACCCGACAACATTAGGGGCATTAGGATAACACTAACCTTCGTTGCCCTATTCTAACGCCGAATAGGCAACAATTTTGACAAGCGTTTAGTTATAGTCGTAGCGCCTAATTGCCCCCCACAAACACACCGACTGTTTATCACCAGCGTTGACATTTTTGACAATCACCCGGCGATTAGCTGAAGGGCTTGGGACTGTCATTATCTGTACGAGGCGGAACAAGCTAATAACAGTTGTTACTTTTGGGAATTTAGAAGGCTTGAATGAACTGGCAGGCTGCGGGAAATCGAGGAGTTCAATTCATCATTAAAGCTAGTCTTTTACTATATCTGAGGCCCGAACATGAATACTCGAATTCTACGTAACGTAATCGAGTAGTCACGTTATCGTATCGCTATCGAGAAAATTCATATTTAATTTTAGAACCAAATACGCTCACAGGGGGTGCTGTTCCGAACGTCATACATACTTACTTGATTAAGTTACGTAGGATTTGAATATTCATGCTCGGGACTCTAAGGGATGAATTTCGGCGGTAGGTATGTGTGCAAAAAAGCAATCAATTAAATCTCTTCGTTCTAATTAGGACAGGAGCATAATCCAGTGATTTCCATGTGTCAGTATTTTCTTTCCTGATGATACCTAGCTTCCCTTCAGCTTCTGTAAGGTATCCGCCTTGCGTTCACGGCTGTGTCAGCGCTGACAAACCAAATCGGTATTAACTAAGCACCGTAAAGTGACACTTACCGGGCGACGCTGCGGGCGAGGGCCTGCGGACCTGTCCAGCGACGAAATTTTGACAGTTTTCTATGAAATTGGTATTCTGTAACAAAATTTTGCCTACTAACTCGCCCGCGGTCTCGATTTAAATTGTCAAATCGAAAATGTACAATTCTAAAAGCGAAAAGCAGTGTTGCCACAGTTTTATAAAAAAGGCTAAGTTGGGGCAATTTACTTCCTATCCTACTTAACTAGTCTATTAATAATTATTGTACGTTTAGTTATTTTTGTGTTTGCTACACAAAGACACAAAAACGACTTAACGGATTAGGATGAAATTTGGAATGAAGATAGATTAAAGCCTAAATTAATATAGAAAAGACTATCTTATCCCGGAAAATTTGTAGTAGTAGTTCTCGTTCGACAGGAGTAATAGTGTGTTATCACATAATTGACAGGTACATTAGTAGTGAGGCCAGACCATTTTTTTCTCCATACCTAGGTACTTCGATCAATTTGTGCCTAGATTTGAATAGAATAGAAAAAAAAAACATTTTTTGTGAACTGTGTTGTTGCTTTTAAAGGTTCCTTGAAAATTAACTAAATTACCTCCGAATCATCCTGTTAAACTGTTAAATACCTACATTCTACATCAATCTCCATATAAGTAGGTTTCCCTGAATATTTTTGCATTTTTCCCCAGGAAATTAAAATGTGTTTGATAAAGTATTAATATTCTCTGATTTTAATACCAGGTACTTTCAAATTGTTATTAATCTATCGAAGAGCCTTGACCATCACCTTAAAAGGCTCTCGCTAGATGGTTGGGTCAAGGGTCAGATACAGAAGGCGGTACTCCTGGACACGGCTCGGATAGTCAGGAGGTTCCTCTCTCTGTCGCCCTGACCACCGGTAGCTTAGGCCCCGCCTCGCTGCCGGCGGCACCCTAGGTTAGGTTTTTATAATGTTTTTATATTTTGTATTAATATTGTTTTATTACTTTTTAAATGAATATTGTGAAAACCTAGCCTAAGATTGCAATAAATATACGATAATAATAATAACAATATTCATTTATTTCAGACAATGTCCATAATTATTATGTTAAGCCTGACTGAAAAAAGTCATCAAGAAACTCATCGGCAAGGCACGAAACCGCCGAACGGAACTGATACGCAGCGCTCCCGGCGTGCGTTCCGTTTGCGTATTTTGTCAATACCTACAAACTTAGATCCGCCCGCTCTCCGCGCGCCTGGCGCGCGTTCCGTTTGCAGCGGCACCTCAGCCGTTTGCTATAATTCGTCACACAATTATATATAATTTATAACGGAGCGCACAGAACAGAGCGAACAGAGCGCTCCGGACGCTCCTGTTATGTTTTGTCCCTTAGGTTATACTTGATTTTAGGATGTTATGTGATTGATAAAGACTTACTCTAGTGTGCTTATAAATTAAGTAATTTGTTTTTATTTCCAGATTTAGACCTCACAAAAACAACTGTCACCAACATCAGACTGCCTACATAGTTCTTTACTTGAAAACCGGCAGAAGATTGCAAATTGCTTTATTAAAGCTGAATAAAGTGAAGCAGGGAAATGTTAAGTAGAAATAATAAATACAAACTACAGCAGAACCAAAGTTACACAGCTCTCCAAGTGTGCAAGTTGAAGTAACAATGGGCTGGGCGTATTGCTCATAGAACAGCTGATGGACGGTGGGGCGTCAAGGTTCTCGAGTGGAGACCAATGATCAGGACAAATGGTGTAGTAGGCCGGCCCCTACTCCTACTAGGTAGGTATAGATAGTCCGGCTTGGTGACGATGGAGGACTAATGGAGTGGATGCAGATTTCTGTGCGGAAGTTTTTGGGGAGACGTATGTCCAGCAATAGTCGTCCCCCAGTTGAAAGAAGAATAAATAAATAATTGAAATGTAAAGTACACCGTTTTTTATTTAATTCCTGTTTAAATTGCCAATACAACCACTCATTATTTACAGTAATAATCCAGCTTGCTCACGACCTAACACTGGGCGCAGTCCTCCTCTCAGATCGAGAAGGCTTAGACTGTAGTTCGCACTCAGATATCTACCCACATAGCATTAAATCGCTTCATAGTTGTGTGCAAGTTTCCTCAGTATGTTTTTCCTTCTTCGGAAGTTCTTAGTGAACTTTTAATGATATTAGGTAGGTACATAGATTTTCGAAAAACTCGGAGGTGCGAGGTCAGGCTCGATCCCACAGGCATCTGCATGAGAGTCAAATAATTAGGCTACCACGGCTTTACTACCCGCTGATTCTTTGCAAACTTGGTATGGTGTAGTATTCATGTCACACCAGCATAAAGGTACACAATGTCATCCGTAGGGTCTTTGTCAGCGTCCAAGTGCCAGTCGTTATAGAACCTAAACGCCTAGCTAGAGACGATGGTAAAGGTAAGAGGCCGACAGTCTTGAAGCCCAGTTATGCATTTGAGGCGTTATATTCCTACAGCTGGCTTGGGCTGCCTTCGGAAAACTAGCAGATATAGTGTTCAGTTAAATCTCAAGATTTTGCAGTCCCTTAAAACAAAGGTCTACCACCAATGTGTTCTCCCCGTATTGACATAACTTGCGAAACGTGGACATTGACTGCCGGCACAATTCATTGCCTAAAATTGGCCCAACGAGCAATGGAACGCTCAATGTTCGGTATATCGACCGACCGGACCGAATGACGACCGGATAGCCTAGTGCTGGTTAGAGACCCTGACTATGAAGCTTGAGGTCCCGAGTTCGAATCCCGGTCGGGGCAGATGTTTGTATGGTGAATACGAATGTTTGTTCTCGGGTCTTTAATATGTATGTAAGTATGTATTTATCTATATAAGTTTATCCGTTGTCTAGCAACCATAGTACAGGCTTTGCCTAGTTTGGGACTAGGTCAATTGGTGTCAATTTGTCCCATGATATTTATTTATTTATCCCTACGCGACAAAATTAGAAAAGCAGCCAATGTCGGGATCAAAGTTGCGAAGCTTAAATGGCAATGGGCAGGGCATGTGTGTCGCAGAAATGATGGTAGATGCAGCCAAAGAGTCCTGTATTGGAGACCAAGAGCAGTGCCCTAAGCACGACTTGTCGAATCCTGCGTTACGTTACGGTTATCGTATCGAGATCGAAAAATCTCATACAAAATTTTAGTTCCAAATACGCTCACGGGCGGGCGCTGTTCCAAACGTCATACAAACTCGTTATAGTTTACTATTCGATTTTACGTGACGCAGGATTCGACAAGTCGTGCTTAGGGCACAGGAAGCCGAAGCGTGGGGCTGACCCCCCGCCCGTTGGTCGGACGATATCAGGAGGGCTGACGGCCGGCCTGGACCCGGAAAACAACCAGCCGGCAGGACTGGAGAGCCCAACGAGAGGCATACGTCCAACAGTGGATAAATAAATGCTGAGAACAAGAACAAGAAGAAGATTTCTATCACGATGGCCAGTATGCAGTTCTGCGAAGCGTTGCCACTCGCCTTACACCCTTGTGAAAGAACAAATAAAAATGTTAATTGCAAAAAATAACAATCTGCCTTTCTTGTGAAACCTGTTAAATCGGACCCTTTATTTTGTGTTTATCAGTACTTTTTTAGATTACTGAATATCTTAAGACCTTTATAAAATCACAAATGACCGCCGATATTCACTAATACCTACCTACCCCGTCTATAAAGCCACAAATTTATCAGACCCGGTGATGATGTCGCTATTGTAGAATTTTTTGTTCCTGCTACAGTATTGTTTTGTACGACAGCCGCATTAGTTCCCTTTTTAACCCCCGACGAAAAAGAGGGGTGTTATAAGTTTGACCTGTGTATCTGTGTGTCTGTGTATCTGTGTATCTGTCTGTGGCATCATAGCTCGTAAATGAATGGACGGATTTTGACGCGGCTTTTTTTAATCGAAAGCTATATTAATCGAGATGGTTCTTAGCTAAGTTTCATAAAAATCGGTTCGGCCGTTTTTGAGATATTAAACTTTTAAATGTCTCAAGTTCAGATCCCGTTGATGTCTTCAGTATGGCTAAGTTCGGAAATTCGTAATCCGGGAGCTCGTTGATGTCTTGGATTTTTTGTTGATTTAAATAATAAAATATGTATTGTGAAATGAATGTAACAACCGTAAAATAAAAAAAACCCCGACAAAAAAAGCAGACAACAAAAGACGCCGACAAAAAAAATCCAAATATAAAGTAAAAAACGTATAAGTACAAAAAAAAGCCGAAAACTAAAAAAAATTAAAAATAATGCCTAATATTATATTTTGTTAGTATGGGATGGAAGTATGGATTAGCCCTTTCAGTTCAATATACCTAGCAAAATTTTTATCGAAGCGTTGTCGGTGTCGGGGGATCAACAGCAAACAAAGTATGTTGTTTTATAGAAATAATAGCTGTGGTTGACTTTAGCGATCCCCCGACACCGACGACGCTTAGATAAAAATTTTGCTAGGTATATTGAACTGAAAGGGCTAATCCATACTTCCATCCATACTAACAAAATATAATATTAGGCATTATTTTTTATTTTTTTTTAGTTTTATTTGTGTCGGCTTTTTTTTGTACTTATACGTTTTTTACTTTATATTAGGATTTTTTTTTGACCACCGGGTTAGGCAAGTTAGCTCGCCTTTGAGTTCGCTCACAAATGTGTGGCTTTGGGTTTGACAGACAAAAGCGATGCCGTTGGCGAAGCGATAGGCGAACGCGTGGACGAGTTTTTGTTAAAGAATACCAAAATATAGACATATAGACATGATAAAGTAAATGACATTATTCAAGGAGAGGGTTTTTTGAATTTACGTAGGGATCCCACCGCCGCGTTTCATAAAGACCTAAAAAACCTTCTGAAAAATTCTGCATTTACCTTTGACACCGAACAAAAGAGGAGCAATGTGATTCCTATGAATCCGCAGGCACCAATTTTATATGGTTTACCTAAAATTCACAAGGATGGTGTTCCTGTTCGCCCTGTTGTTTCATACGTGAGTGCTCCAGCGTATAAAGTAGCGAGGAAGTTAAATAGCATTGTTCGGGAAAAATCTTCTTTTAAGCCAATATATAGTTTAAAGAATAGTTCAGATTTAGTAAATAAAATTAAAGACATTAATATACCGCCGAACTCAACATTACTTTCTTTAGATGTGGATAGTTTGTTTACCAACGTACCATATTGTGAAACCTTAAATATTCTTAGATGTCACTTAGAAAGGAAGCGTTTACATCCGGGGGAGGTTTGTGAGTTAATAGAATTAGTAACTTTATGCATGAAACAAAATTATGTCAGATTTAATGGTCAATATTATTTGCAGAGTGATGGTTTAGCAATGGGGTCACCTCTTAGTCCTTTAATGGCTGACGTTTTTATGGATAACTTTGAAAAACAATATATAGTGGGGAACAGCAATTTAGTATATTATTATAGGTATGTTGATGATTTAATTTTATGTTGGAAGGGGAGTATGAGGCAGCTAGATTTGTTTATTAGTGCTCTCAATAACAAACATCCAAAAATAAAGTTCAAACGAGAATTAGAGGAAAATCGTTCATTAAATTTTCTGGATTTAACTATTACAAGAGTAAATAATACGCACCAGTTTCAAATTTACCGTAAGCCTACGTACACAGATACTGTCATACCTGCAAATTCTACTCACCCATGGCAGCATAAACTGGCTGCTTTCCATTGTTATGTACATAGACTACTAACTGTACCTCTTTCGAAAGAGCATTTTGATTCTGAGTTACATACTATATATCAGATAGCAACAACAAATGGTTATAGTACAGCAATGGTTAATAGTCTGGTTCAAAAGAAGCAGGGACGGATAGTGAATAGCATGCTTTACTCTGCGTTGCCATCTCAGCCTACTAACAAATTTAGATCTAGTATTACTTATGTTGGCCGGTTGTCTGACAAGATTTATAATTTTTTAAAATCAAATAACATCAATGTTGCCTTTAAGACTACTAATTCTTTACGTTCTAGACTTTGTAATAACAAAGAAAAGGTGGATAAAGGGAACAGGTCGGGCGTATATAAACTCACTTGTGGCGACTGTAGTCAAGTATACATTGGACAAACCGGTCGAAGCTTTGATACTAGATTTAAAGAGCATGTCTCGTCATATAGGCATGATCATCCAGAGAAATCAAACTTTGCCAAGCATTTATTAGAAACGAATCATTCGTTGTTAGACTCAGATACGTACGAAATTTTACATTATTGTGATAAGGGTTTGCGGCTATCGGTTTTAGAACAATTGGAAATTATTAGGTACAACAACATGGGGTCTATTATTAATGAACAAGTTAATTTGGTTTCTTCGCCTTTGTTACGACTTGGTTCTAATTTTAATAATGTGTCATAGTAATAATGAGAACATGACTTCTCTTTTTACCGTACTCGGTTAAAAATAACGGGGTACCTGGCGTAGATTAAAAATAAAAATAAAAAGGGTAGTTTGGAATTCATTTCTTAAAAAAGGGTAGTTTAGGACTTACATAAAAGGGTAGTTTGGAATTTATAAAATATTAGTGGGTACGTTGGTTTTGTTATTAACTAAGTTGAGTACATGGTTTACATATGTCAGTAGTGGAAGTGGTGGCATGTTGAGCGGTTGTTGTTGTGCTTCGTAAATGGCCTCGTGGAGAGTGCCGAAACGCGTCAGCGTTTAGTATAGTGGTGGTGGTGATAGTTGGGTCTGTGTGGCATGTGTTGATTCGTGTAGCAGTGGAGGTGGAGGTGTTGCATGGAAACATACATTTGCCGCACAGATATAACTATTTGTCATTAGTGGTCGCGGGTGAGCAAAGTAATTGTTTTTTAGTTCATATGTCAAACATCTCGCGCTGCGTAATTCCGCTGGTTCCCGCTTGCCGCCTGGAGCGCTAGCGTAGCTTCAGTGAAAGAGATTAAACCAAAGAGTTTATCACAGGTATAATCATGCACTGCTTAGGTCAAACTTTGGTATGAATTACCTAAAGATAAAAAGTGTGGATCAAAGTGTGTAGATAATTAGAAAGGTTGAAAAACCCCCGACATTGTTATCTCAAAGTTCAATAAGTATTTCGAAAACGGGTGAACCGATTTTAATGAAACTTAGCTAAGAACCATCTCGATTAAACTAACTTTCGATTAAAAAACTGCATCGAAATCGGTCAATCCGTTTGGGAGCTATGATGCCACAGACAGATACACAGATGAAACTTATAACACCCCTTATTTGTTGTCGGGGGTTAAAAGGCGTATATTTCGTATCGTCTTCATTTCTTCGTGTTTTTTGACCCTGACGACTGCAGTAATTTTGAACAGACCGTGCCATGCCGGTACTTGCATATCACGTGCACAGCATATTTACAATTTCGGCTTCACGATTTTGTTAAGCAGCACCAAGATTATAAATCGTGTCATCAATAATAAAGGGCTTTTTGCTCCTTGTTGGAAATAGAACCAAATACCATAAAATATTACACTTTTTAAGTTATTCCTTTCTTCAGTCTTTATAAATACAGTAAAAAAAGTGGAATTAACCGAATGATTTCTACTGTAGAACCGTTTCACCGGAAATATAATACCATACCGTACCATACATTTGCAAAAAAATCATTCCAAAATGTATTGCGAAGAGGTTCCACGGGGGTACGCGGCTTATTGAATCGTCTGACGGTGGAACCATTTTATTGCAAATGTCATATTGACATACTATACCATACAGCATCTGCCATAGAACTTGTCATGAATTTTATGCATAAAAGTGCGACAGAGGTACGCGATTTTTCTCTATTTATCGCTATCCAGCGGGATCTTTGCATTATTTCTAGATAAATAGTAGCTTAATTATTATTCCTCGGTGTTCAAACTGTCTTCTTGCCAAATTTAATCAAGATCGGAAGGACGGTTTTTCCGTGAAGAGGTAGTAGGTGAGACAGCTCTAGAGGGACCCAGCTACTTTTGCATTTTTAATGTTTAGTATTATTCATAATAAGTACCCACGATATGGATCACCAAAATACTGAGTCGTCACCCATTCTTAACACGAATTATCCCAAAAAATACGATGAAACCTTTTGAATTCTCATAAAACCGGTAAAATATCGATTCAGAATTGACAAAATGTGTCAAACCCTAACTCGCCTTAGAAAACAACCTCAAGTCAAGACTTCGCCGACGAGAAAATGAAATTAGAGAATACCAATTTGTTCAGCGCTGGGCTCATGGTAGAGCTCAAAGCTGTCTCGACGCTGCGCTCGCCGTCAAGCACAGCTGTGAATTTATTCCTTACAGAATAACACCCCAGAACTCTAGTGGAAAGGTATTGGTTTAAAAAGAGCTTAAAATGATTACCTCCTGCTGTCTGTATCAATGATATTACCTGTGAATATTACCATTAAAGGTAGATTGACTATGTTAGTACTAGCGACACGTAAAAATTGACCCACGCGAATGAAGTAGCCCTTTACTGTTAATTTATCCGGTTTATACTTTTGTTTTGGCAGGCCTACTTACCCTGGCTTCACGCAGCCGTTTGTGAACCGCAGATAACCTATCTACGTTTATTTATTACAATATCATTGGTCGCCAATATCTTCTCGATGCCTTGCGGTGAGGTGTGTGGGGTCGAGTGTCAGCGGTCGATGCGTCGAGCGACCGCATCACGTGTCGAGACGACCGCGTGACATGCTAAAGAGGATCACGTAAGATTGAGGTGGATGGCACGCTGCACTCGTGCCAGCGACTAACGCCTTTAAAATTAATACCATCAACATTTCTACAGGTTAGAAAATTCTAAAGTAAGCGATCTCTGCCAAACCTAGCTCTGTAGATCTAGCATAACTCACAGTCCTTTTCTGTCACTCAGAATGCAACGGGACGGGTAATATAATCTCGAGCGACAAACAAAGTCGCGGCCGGTCGTGCTAGCCCTACTGCTGAAACCAAACACTTTTAACATACTAAAGAAGACCGCACTGGTTCGTTGGTGGTTGGTTGTGGAGGTACGTTTTAGGGAAATCACTGTCGCGTCGTGCGCCTAAAATTACGAGTCGAATATACCTTTTGTAAAAGCTAACACTACTTCAGTTAGTGCTAATCATTTAAAAAACTTATTAAACAGCCTCTAAAGCGCCTACGCCATTCCCAGTTTTTTTATAGCTGCTTATATTTAACATACACGCCTCGATAAAATCTTAGGAACAGCGTAAATTTACTATAAATTTTAATTGGTTTTTACTTAAGTAATTAGCGGGTTACAGCGCAGCATCGTAGGTTCTTTATCGGCATCTCTTAGATTAGGGCGTCGTCGTGGGGTATTTTATAATGAGCTGACGAGGGAATCTTTAATTAAAATCTTATCTTCCGCCTGAATACATCGATTATGTATTTATTGGGATTTATTTATGGCTAGCAAGGTGTTTATTAAGTTATAGTGTTTAAATTTATGCGATAGAAATGATTATTCTCTTGTCGAGTGTGATAGTAAATAGTAAAATCGTAAAAACACACTTTACAATTATTGCAATCCTTTCATTGTTTTCTTCGTTTTTATGACTCATGCATTTTTTCGATCATGTTAGGTTGATTAAAATGAATATAAAAATAAAAAAAATCCTCAGCAGTCCTTTATTTAGGTATGGATTAATAAAGCGTCAAAATTAGGAATGACCACATAATTGCGCAATGAAACGACACAGGAATGTCATCCACAAAATAAACATTATACATGGTATTGTCAATATTAAAAGCCGCCAAAAAACCAGTAGGAATTAAATGCAAATCCACAGATTATCCGACAACCGTGACATTGGACCGGTCCGCTGATGAGGCTGTCAACTTCAATCGATTGACAGTTTCGTTAACTCGTTTGCAGAGACTGTCACCCGTGGGACGCAATAGCGAGTCGGACGGTAAATCTACGGAGTGTTAACGATATCATTGACAATGATAACGATGTAACGAGCCGTAACGGTAGTGATAATCGTTACGGTTAACTTTTACTATTCTGTCATTTGCCCGTCTGGAAATTTACTATTACTATTTACTATGAAGCAGACAGTAGGAAGGTACAACAAACAATATACTTACTTACATAAAAATTGCGTTTTTAACTTGTACTAGATAAATGTAAAAAAGGGTAAACCAGAGAAAACTAAAAACGGGCTTCGCTTTTATTTCGGCAGTCATACCAATGACGTGACGCAAATGAAATAATTTATGGCTTATTTATACATTTACAGCGGAAACCATCCATCAAGCGGTGAATGAAAATGATAATAAGTTATAATTAGATTAAGGTAAACCAACTAAATCCAACTAATCCTTAACGCCGGACATTAACGCCTGCGCTATTTTAATTTTGTGTTGATATTGATACACATAAACAGAAGAGATGAAAGCTACTCCATGAAGATAGCACTGAGCGTCCCAACGAAACCCCATGGTAGAGGAAGACCACCGTCCACATGGTGGACCAATATAAAGAAGGACCTGAAAGCCCTGAATATCTCACCAACGACAACCCAGGACAGAGCGTCCTGGCGCCAGGGACCGAAAAACCCTATCATTCGGCTAAGCCGTTCGAAACGGTAGCCCGATGAAGGGGCTACCGCATCGATACGGTAGCCCCTTCAACGGGCTACCCTAATACCCGTATAACCCGTACATATTCGGGTAGCCCTAATCGTAACAAGAGGTAACCGATTACCCGTATTTATTAGGTTTGGGTTAATCATATTATGCTAAGCGGTTACCTTCGGCTTAGGGTAGCCCTTTCACCCCGCTCCGCCGCGCGCCCGTGTTTTCGCGAAGCGAAACTGTACATTAGTATGAAAACGGAAAGGAACTATGTACGAAGAGAACAATCAATTTATATTTTAATCTTTCCGTACTTATATAGGTAAAAGTATGTACTTACCTACTTAAAGTTTCTATTAATCGACTTCAAAAAGGAGGTTCTCAATTCATCGGTTTTTTAAGTAAGATATGGGTCTTTTAACATGAAACTACCATGAGACTCAATCATAATCATAAATAAAAACGGATCACTCACGTATATAAGTCGAGTTTAGCCCGACTTGTTTCGGACTAATTCGTAGTCCTTCCTCTGGGGTTAGTAGTCGCGAGAGCTGAGCCGCGGCACGCAATGTGCGTCTCGCCGCCGCTGGGTCATGCGCTCCCAGAGGAAGGACTACGAATTAGTCCGAAACATGTCGGGCTAAGCTCGACTTACATACGTGAGTGATCCGTTTTTATTTCATTATAAGATATGGGTGTCATTTTCTAGTTTTCCGGGGGTGTTGATTACGAAAATGACACCCATTTTCAAATCCAAGATGGCGGACATATTTTTTTGTTGAACATCGATATGGGAGTCATTTTATATATTTTCAGGGGCGCGGATTCTGAAAATGACATCCATTTTCAAATCCAAGATGGCGAACACATTTTGTTATTGAAAATCGATATGGGTGTCATTTTCTAGTTTTCCGGGGGTGCTGATTACGAAAATAATTTTTTAAGAAAAAATATGTCCGTCACAAAAAAATGTGTCCGCCATCTTGGATTTGAAAATGGATGCCATTTTCAGAATCCGCACCCGTGAAAACATAGAAAATGACACCCATATAGATTTTGCACAAAAAAAATTGTCCGCCATCTTGGATTTGAAAACGGATGTCATTTTCGTAATCAGCATCCCCGGAAAACTAGAAAATGACACCCATATCTATTTTCTTCAAAAAAAATGTGTCCGCCATCTTGAATTTGAAAATGGATGTCATTTTCATAATCAGCATCCCTGAAAACATAGAAAATGACACCCATATCGATTTTCAACAAAAAAAATGTGTCCGCCAACTTGGATTTGAAAATGGATGTCATTTTCATAATGAGCACCCCTCAAAACATGTTGACTTTTAGAAAAAAATATGTCCGCCATCTTGGAATTGAAAATGGATGTTATTTTCCTAGTTAGCTAATAACAAATACCTAGTTCGCGCCGAAACTAACAATCCGACCACAACATTATTAAAAATGAGTTTTAAAAGGTTTGCAGTTGACTTGAGGTCATATTTTGTTTCAATAGTCGGCGACTTACAAAGTCTTTGACAAATGCCGCCTCCTCCGTGTTAGGGTTTTTAAATAGGCGAAACAATATAAGCCTTATGCGCTGGAAGTAAGATTCAAAATAACCTGCACGCACAATCAGCGCTTCAAGCGGCTACCCAATCCTGGGGTTTCGATACGCTATGCGGTAGCCCGAGTTAACCCATTGCAAGTGGTTAATGTATTAACCGGTAAGCCGTTTAAAGGGCTACCGTAATATACGGGTTTTTAATACCCAGCGTTATAAGAAACCCGTTCAAAACCCTTGGGCTACCGGGTATTAAGGTAACCGGTTCCGGTCCCTGCCTGGCGCCAGCGTATAAGGAGGCCCAACCCCAGTTGAAATGGGAAGGGGGCAAGAAGAAGTTGATATTGTTACCAGCTGAAAAGGCAATTAAGTTTAAGGCGCTATACCTACGTAAATGAGTTTTTATCTTTTAACCGGTTTAGATAAGATTTCGTAACCTTAACCACCTAACATCAAAATTATTACAACAAAGTTCCTTTCCTGTCCTAGGTATATACCTACTTACCCCGTTGTTCATAAACCTCTTTTTATTAAAATCCCGTTAAAGTTCGTTTGTCCCGTTTTGTCACATTGACATTTCCGTTAGTAAGAAGAAGACAAAACCTATTTTAGCTAATGGAGGCTTGAGTGACGTTTATGAATAAGGGCATTAGTCCCTAGTGCGTCATCAAGAAGTGTCAGTTGCCAGACGCAAAACTCCACCCTGCCCAATGACGCAATTCTAAACCGCTCGACAATTCCCGTATCTAACTATCTAACACGCGATCGCCCACCACCGGCACAAGGCCGTGCAGACACCCACGACATTATCCTACGAGTGTAGACTCGTTGAGGGCATTATATTTCTATTGCGTCGCTCAATAGATCACATCACAATCAGTTAGCACTGTGACCCCGCAATGGAATACAAACTGGGCGATTTTTTCTTGTAGGTGTCAACTGGGGTTACGAGTTTAGGAAAGGTATTGTGATTGCCGTCCGTGGGCTTAGATGCGGCTATTACTGCATGTCGTTTGCATTGTGCACTTGATTGCGCTTTTTAAAAACCCTAATAGGTTAAAGAGTTTCATGAACAAAAGCGTGTGCTTTATCCGTTGGTAGACGAATGATCTCAAGGAAACCAGAGGTCGAAGACAAATTTTGATGATTTAGCATTCATAACTTTAATATTGGAAATGGAATGATTGCACCTTCCGCCCAAAAACTACTTAGAAAATAAAATTACAGCTTGTTTATTTTTTATTTTTAAGTAATTGCGAAACTAGCTTACATAATTTAATTATCTAGCATGTCATCCTGATTGTACTCGTAGAACCACTTATAACGTCGTTATATCTATTTTTATTTTATCTTGTTTTCTTACATGCAGATAAACCTGTACAACTTCTTCTCTTAGCAGAAGTTCATTATATTATAATTGACAACATTTAAGATTTTTCTACAACTATAATTTGATTAGCTGTCTGTATTCTGTATGGAAAGAGGAACATAACAATAAGTCGTTTTAGATTCACTAGAATTCATAATTAATTTATTGGTAATTATTCTAAAAGGACGTAAGTATTAAACTCCAGTTCTACGTTAGCCTAGATCCATTGCTTTTACCTTTTCTCGATAAAAACAAAGTAAAGACGTTTGTCAACTCAAAACTGTGAGAGCTTTTTTTTTCTTGAAAAAGGCAAAAGTATATCATCCATTCTTACTTATAGGTAATATTGTTCCTTTTTTTATTTTCTTGTATTTCATATAATAAGTAATATTGTATTCAGGAGGAAAAAAATCTTCATTTTCAAGTGTCAAAATAATTAAATGTTGTCCATTCTACTCCAATGTTATGAACATCGTTCAAACGTCTATTTTAGTATCGTGGCATGTCCCAAATGTCCCTGAGCCGAATCCTGCGTATCATGTTCAATGACATCTGACAGGCCGCACAGCCTTCGCGCCTGCGCGAGCGCCACTAAACTTGTTGAGTTTTTGTTGTACAGCTCTGCACAGTGATATATTTACATCATAAGCTATGGCAAGATATATATACTTCAAAAAAAGATAAAAATAAGTAGGTATAAAGAAAAATCTATGATTTTAAGCTAAAAGTGTGTACCTAGGTAGCTAGGTATGTACTTGGTTTTAAACGAAACTCTTTTGAAAATTTTCCTTAAATTCAGACTGCATTAAAAAGTAAAGTAAATTTTCCGTTACTTTTAATCGTAGGTACAATATTGTTGCTTGATTCGTTTTCTTGTCACAACTTTGTCAAATGTCTGTGTTGCGATATAAGTAATAACTGTTACAAAGTTTTCTATATATCAACTTCACTTCTTGTTGATGCATACGAGTATCATAAAAAGAACAATCTAAACACATCTATTCATAAATCTTGAAACATATTCGCTCCAAGTGAACATGACAATCTGAGTCAGACCTTGCAAGGAGAGTTGCGTTACATCCCTATTGTTGTCTGTTCGTCTGTTTTGAAAAACATCTGGACTGATCAAAGATATGCATTTGCGTGTAAAGTTTCCTTTCTTGTTTCTTTAAGGATTCCTTCATAATAACTTTGGTCATAACAATTTCTTTATCGTCACGTTGTCTGTATCAAAATTTGCACACCACTTTTCGGCCACTTGTTGAGTTGTTGGTAGGTATCCGATTGAGCTGTGGCACATCACTTATGTAAGTCCGGTGATAATGCAATAATGTGGTACATAGTAAGATTCTGGTGGTCCGGCCACGATCTTCTCAGCAGGAGGGAACTCTTCAACGGTTAATAGCATCGAATTTTTAAAATCTCTAAAGACGTGGACACTATAATTAGGTAAATTTGTATACTTCTGTATACAATCACGTGGTCTTCAGCATTTGCAAGATCTGCAATCAAGACGTCAAGGTAGCTGATAAAATTGATAAGGGGATCAATCACGGTGACGCTGTATCAGTGCAGCGAGTGTTTGGTTTCTTCCGTGATGGAAATTAGCATGCAAACCATGAATGATTCAAAAGTTCAATGACCATCTTACTTATAAGCTAAGCAAGGTCGTCTTATCAACAATATTGTGATATTCTCAAATCTATAAAGCAAATATCTCGCCTACCTATTTCATGGTAAAGCTATTGGGCTAAATATATAAATGTCGAACTATGATATCGTTGATTATTTTGAAATCAGACCCAGTTGAATACAATTTAAACCAAATGTCAAAACTCATTGGCAGCACCTCATTATACGCACAATCGAATCAACGACTGTCAAATTTATCTATCGCATTCAAAGCGGCTTAACGAACGATACAATGAACTCACCTGACATTTAGCACCATGCGACTGCGATCCATTGTGGAGAATTCATTTGTCAGTAGGCCTCCAGCTTAAGAAAAAACTGGACACAATACGACACCGTCGTAAAACAATAATAAAACGGGAAGAACACCATAAATCGACCAAAACTTTTGTCCACGGCAATTCGCACGTTCGGTTTCAGAATTTTATGGGGAAAGATGAATAGACTCGATTCTCGACTATTACGTAAAAGGATGCGAGCGTTCACGCTGATTTTATCAAAAAAAAAAACAACAAGTGAAGTCCATTCGCGAAACATAACGAGCTCTTCTATAGTTATCTGCGATCGCCCACCAATCTTCCGCGGTGCAAATTTGAGAGAACAATCTTTCCCACGGACATGAATTTGCTTGTTACATCCTATCATCTAGAGTAAAAAAGAAAGGTCTGAGCCACGGAAAGCGGAGCCCCCTGTCGGTTCCCAAGCGCGGGAACGCACCTAGGCCGCTGTTACGAAACGTATTTCATTAAAACATCTCTCTATCGGCCGCTCCAACCTTTCATAAATAATTATTAGTTAACCGACAACTAGGAGAACACCTAAGGGTATCGATTATCCCGATGATTAAGATACAAAAATACCAGCACGCACAATAGGCTCTATAACTCATAATGAAAACATCATTATTTTTACCATGGATTATTACATAAGAACAACGATAGAACGAAACGCACTCATTATAAGCGGTCGTTGGATTCTCAAAAGGCGCCCGAAAGTCGGGTTCATAAAAATGTCATTGTTATCATTCGGAACATCACTCATTTTAATTCGGTTTGCTTCGGTTCATCAATTTATATAAATGGCTCATTACTCGGTAAACACAAAGTATTACGTAAGTCGAGGTCCGGTTCGACGCACCATGTTTCTCAATATCAAGTGCAGGGTGTAATTTTTTTAATCCGCTGCAAGTGCCCGGTGCATCACGATTAAATAATTATGCATTGGACGTTGCGCAAGCGGCATAGGAGCCGCCCTCGGCACATAGCCGACGCTAAGAGGATTTCTTTTACGATAAATCCCATAATTTTATTAAAGAATTAAGTCGTTGATAAATACGGTCGTCGCGTACTTCTGTATAAAATTTATTTCATTACGAAACGCAAAAATCCGAAGAAAAAGTTCAGAATTACATAATGGTTAACTTAACTGATCTGTCACAGTATAACCTCTCCTCGCTTAACCTTGTCAACAATCGAAAGTGAAACATCAGTTTTATGATGCATTGGCCGCAGCTTCCTCGGTTGGGGAAACAATTGAAAGTTAACAAGCAATGTATGAGGAGCTGTACATCGTGTACATTGTGCCCGAGGGTCTTGTTTGAGTGACAGGTCGCATGGCGGGACGGCGTGATGACGAAAGCTGAAGACACGCGGGATTCATGTACAAATGTTTACATTGCATGTCTGATTGATCTCAGCTCCACGAGCCAGCGCTGCATTTAAATAAGAGATTATTTCTGATGCAAACTGTTTTTTACACTCCACCCTACATCGTAGCGCCAGATACCTTCGACGCTTGTGTATACGCACCTCTTTCTTAAAGATTTATCGTGTAGTCGCTTCGTTTACTATACAAGAGTTAGGAAACAGCCTCTCAACTTTCCTATTAATGAAATAATGAAGTAATTTAACATAATGACGATACATTTAGTGAACAATGGCCATTTTCGTTTAGGTGTTGTTATCTGCAAAAACATATTGTTATATGTATTATTGAAATCCGAAAAGGATATACCGTTTTTATGCTGTCGAGTGACCGATAAGATATGGAAGCAAATTGTTTGATGTATCACACTGTAAACATAGTGGTCGATAGTTTTTTTTGATATACCTACCTACTTATTTACAATAACGATTACATTGACAAATAACTACAGTAGTAATAATTTGCGAAATGAGACATGGACTTTTAATCCAATACGGGTACTAAACTATTTCAAAAAGGCGTCCCTTAAGCGCTAAAAACTTGCAAAAGAATGAGTTGAGTGTTACCGGTAACACAATCAACTAAGTACCTAATAGTACACATTTATCGGAAATCAACAATGTAAAAATTCACAGGTTTTTTTTTCACATTGGACCTTGATTTTATTCTAATCAAGAAAGGTCGTCAATGTAGATATAACAATCGGTGTTACACCAAATCATACCGATGTATTTATTTAAGTACAATGCTGATAACCGCTGATAACGTGTCATGCGGTGAGCCAAATTAAAATCTATAAAATAGTGCGAATTACGTACCTATGTATACATTTATGAAATTACGAAAATTTGTATAATCTGAAGTCATATTTTCATACAATTTTAACTTTTGACAGCGATTAGTCAGTTAAATTAACATAATAACCGGGAAGTTAAATCTGATTTCAATGTGAAACGAGTATCCGCTTTTCGATACTAACTGAAAAAAACCTTTTCACATCATAATTTAGTAATTTATTTAATTTTAAGCGAGTCATGAAAACAAACAATCTGAACCGCATACTGTTAATTCACTTCACGCGAAAATACTCGTATTACTTGCTATGTCATCTAAAGTATCAAAAAATATGCTAAGTTGGCGAAGAAAATGTTCTAACATCAAATTAACGCATTAAGCTGAAACAATCTTACAAGAACCAAACGGGGCCGCATCAATTTCTAATCAATCACTAGCTTTCCCCGTTCATTACTACGTCGATCAGAGCTTTGAAAAATGTGTAAAGCTACTAAATACAAGATGGCGAATGAGGAAGGAATTCTAAGCGGTGGGATAATTGCTGGAGGAAGCCCTTATGGCGTGTTGGTGCCGCGTGCCGTACGTACGTAGACGAGTCAGTATAAGATGGGAATAGTGGAATAGTGCTGTCGCAGCCGGACGAGCGACAAAATAATACCTAGGCCAAATGACAACTTGGTCACAGAAAAATTAATAGTACGAGTATTTATGACTAGGTTCCCAAAGTAGTCGCACAAAAGGCGCGTAGTCCTGTGACGTTTTGTAGGTAGAGTCGTGAGAATAGGTAGGTGTACTATTCGCTTACGAAGTGAACTGTGAATAAAGTGACCACACTTTGATAAAACGAATTCACTTGGTACCTCTATCTAAAGTAAAGATAGCATTTTTATGATTTTGTATCTAATTCAGTAATTTTATAATGCCCCATTATATTTGCGTGCATTAGCATACGATTCACTTATATTACTGTTAGCTATGAATATTTTATTGGTAGCTCACGCGAACAAAGTGGAGATTTCAACATAATCAACATATGAGTCATCTTGAAAGTGTTAAAGTAGAATAAAACTTTATACTTAAGCTTTATAACTAAGTCAATACTTTCTCAAAACCCAATAATTCCGGTGTATCTTGCCGGCGCACATTTATTTTTGTCTTAAAATTCATAAGTAGCGGTCGCGCGGACAAGTGAGAAGAGAATTACTACATGAGTATAGGTATAATGTGAACTCGTTCGTGTCCTCTTTTAATAGAAAACATCGACTTTCTCGATCATAAACGACATGACTCTGGGGCTTTCGTTCGGCACGCGCTCAAATAATTTTATGGGTATTTGGATGATAATATTGAAATCGCATTGGGGTGTAAATAATGGACTGATACGCGTATAATAGCGTTATTTATTTTTAACTGAATATTCTGGTCTGCACGGTACGACCGAAGCTTACGGCTGTAATCCAATTGAGAAGACGTTGCATCGAACGTGAGGCGCGTGTCGATACAAACACTCGAAAACTATAACAAGTACGATGTTGCACCATTTTGCTCCTTAGAGGATTATTTTACGGCATTGCAGAGCTCTTTATTAATTATTAAAATGCACCATTTTGCAGGACCTTGGTCTAAGTTTGACGTCACAAATGGTGCATTGTGCAACGCAATAATTTATTTGAAAATACCTTCCGATGAATGTTCGCGTAATGTAAAAGATAGTCTATCGGACTTTGTAAGCACGATATTTAAATTATCAATATTCACCATGTCATTATTAAAATTAGTTTGGTAGAAGACCTCAATTAGCTCTTATCAATCATATAAGTGTGTTTAGCTCATTTACGTCACACGAGTTGTAAATGTATACAAATAATTTGAGTATGGGGATTAACATGGGTGCGGTTATTATTATTCTAGTGGACAAAATGCAATTTTCTTGCACACGTTAAGTACCGGTAAAATATTTACGTCGCGTTCAGAACAGCGCATGACTGATTGATTTAGTTCAGCAGATATTATAATACTTATCTTTAATTATGTAGGTAATCGTTCTTCATCCCAAAACCATGACACGTGAAGGTGGATTTACAATACAAGGACACCAGCATGAAATAAGAGATTTTCTGCATCAACCTATCAGAAGCAGCGATATAAAATTTAGATAGGTACGTTAGTGTAGAAAATCTCCGCGATATCACGCCTAACCCAAACCTATAGGCTTGTTGTCTAACGCGCTAGACTTCGCCTTAGCATTCGCCATCTTCTTCTGTCAAACGGTACAAGATCGTGCTAAACAAATATCGCGAATGCCAAAGCGAAACCAAACGCGTTTGACAATAAAGCCCGTTCGGACTAAAGTCACTTCGGGCTGACCCGCAAGCTGACCCGTGACAGAGGCAGAGCGCCGATAATCTATCAGAGTTATTTCCGGCCTAGGGCCTACCCTGACATCATACGCTAAGACTTGAACCAGAGGGTCGAGCACGAATTTTCGAATCCTGCGTAACGTTATCGTATCGAGATCGAGAAACCTAATACTAAATTTTAGTTCCAATACTCTCACGGGCGGGCGCTGTTCCAAACGTCATACAAACTCGATAACGTTTACTATTCGATTTTACGTGACGCAGGTTTCGAATATTCGTACTCGGGCCTCAGGGTGGCATTTATGGGTTTCTATTTACGTCCGCTAGACCGCCGGGCGCAGCCTTCCGGGGCATCCATCGGGCCTCCAAGGACGCACAACCTGTGGCTTTACTGCAATTACGATAACTGTACAATTCTTTGTGTTGCTTGCTGAAGTAGATAAAATTTACTGATGGATTGTTGATAAGGTATTATATGTCGTATCCTATCGCCGGTAATGAATGCCTGAGGCCCGAGTACGAATATTCGAATCCTGTGTAACGTAGCGTTATCGTATCGCCGTTGATCGCCATCGAGAAACTTCATATAAAATTTTTGTATCAAATACGCTCACGCGCGGGCGCTGTTTCGAACGTCATACAATTTTTTCTCTCTGAAATGTGGTCCGAATGCATCTCATTCTTTGTAATTCCCACGAATATTTTCGACACGCCTGTTTAGTTAACAAAATGCAGAATTTTGAATAAAGTGAACAATTTAAACAAAATCAAATACTAGAACAATGTATTGAAAACCAACAATCGTGGCTGCAGGCCTCCATTGTTCTGTGCGAACATAGTTACAATTGCCAATACATTGCTGGCTACGCACGCCATCGGGCCCTGACAGCTCCTAGTGAGCGGGCAGTGCATGTTATAAAATGATGGCACAATGGGACGGGCGCGTTGTGACGAGCGGTCACGGAATCGTGCGAAGTTGCGAACACGACACCCGAAGTTAAAGACGTGGATTGTTTTATTGTAACATTGTAACGGACCCGTCCATGTACAATTTGTAAGTAAGTAAACACTTTATTGTACAAAAAACAGGATAAAAACACAAGTTACATTATACAACAATCAAATTCGAGTACAGACGCGGACTTGTCCCTTTAAGGGATCTCTACCAGCCAACTTTTGTGTGGTGGAGGGGAATAGTTTATTGGGGATCGACAAAAGTGAGTTCATATTTGTTGGTCATAGTGTAAAATATTGCGTAGAAACTTTCAAAAACAAATTGATAAACAAGACAACATACAGGCCCCGTCCAGGTGGTTAGCTTATCATTTCTCTAAGAATTTATTAAAAAAAAAATACCCTAGGAATACACCGTAAGAATTTACAAAAAAAACACCTTACTTTCTTGCCGTTGAGTCGTGTAAAAACCGTACAGTGGTTCCTCCATAAATGTCAATACAAACCTTTTATTAATCAACACTGATACTAACCATAAAAATATATTTACATAAGCACAGTAGGATTATTTATTCTCAACTTCATAGCTGACAAAGCAAACTCCGTGGCATTCGTAGGAATAGTAACCTAAGCAAATATCTGTGGGATATTCCAGGAATATATATACAAAACCGCATCTATTAGGCCAGGGTCTAAGGTTTGATATGAGAAGAAAAGACCCAAGGATAAATGATAGCCCTGGAGGAACTCCCATAGCAAAGTAAAATCAATTTTATACTGCGCTTGTAAGGTCCTATACAAATTTCAATTAAGGCAGAATTTATTCCCATTGTTGGAACAGGGAATTTCTTTTGTTATCAGAAACTCATAGACGCAATAGTTTACGACATTTTATCGGCCAACTAGAAAGGATTCCTGTGTCGATTGGTTTTATAAGACTCTGTCAGAGAAACCTTAAGTGTTTTTTCGCTCGACCGAATGTCATTAAAATTTATTGGCGAGGAAAATATAAAAAAAAACTGGCCGGTTTGGAGGTAAACGAACTTATCAAAGTAGCCGTTTAGAATTGTATTGCGGAAATAAATTATTGTAATGGAGTTTCGCTAATCAGGCGTAACATCTAAAAAAACACGCATGGTCAAGAACAAAGCGCGTCGTATGATAATTCGACTCATTTTATTAGCAAAAAATTTTAGCTTATCTTCAGAGGGAACTTTGTCCTATACTAATTTAGCAGAGCGACATAATCCTGCCTTCTCGTTGACAACGTCGATGCCTCGACACCAGGGCCGTGTTTTATAAAGCGGAAGTCTCTTTCCAACAAAAGGTGATGGAATGAAACTTCCGCTTGTTGATTGTAACTTGCAGCTTTATAAAACACGGCCCAAGATATATTATTTGGCCCAAGTCAACCCAAATCATAAATAATGACCACCCGAACCCATCACAGGTAAAGTACAGCTACAATACACGGAAATCGTTTTAGGGTCGTAACTTCGTCGTAAACAACGAAACTAAATTGTATTCAATTAAAGATTAAACCCTTAGATTCATTATTGAAATCCTTTTATTCATAAACGCCTGCAAGAACTACTTCTTGTCTTATTGTGTTTTAAATTAAGCTGAAAATGTGACGTTTCGAATGAAAATGACACAAATTGATTTTGCTTATCGATTTAAAGGGGTAAGGCAAGAATACGGAAGGAAAATAAAAATGATGACATGGTTAATTGAATAACAGTAATACCTAGTCGATATTTAAACATGATTTTAGAAATTCCTGGTCTGAAACTGCTTCTCTGAAATTCTTAAACATTCCTACATGACACTGTTAATCGAAGGGGATCTTATATTTCAACCTTTTTTTTAGGTCTAACAGTTTTTTTTTTAATTAAGACAGAATACAATCAAATTAAATTGTTTTACAATTAACTGATCACCAATCTCAGCCTCTTGCGCCAGTAGGTCAGACGAAATGGTTTGTTTTACAATCTGTCACAAAACCATAAATCATGTCAAACATAAAGTGTTATCTAATCGCCCAATCAATCAGTGAGATAGGTACTTATCGATCTGGAACTTATATCACGTCTTGGCTATTTTATTAATTTTATGAATTAATCCTTTTCCACGACTTCAAGTTCACGGTGCGTGAACAGCTGTAACAAATGTCAAGGCTATTTTGAGAAAGTTAAATTAGAAAAAAAAAACACTCTGTTTAACCACCTAAGTTAGCAATGACCATATTTATTTTTAAATAAGGCGAAAACTACTGTTGCCAACGTGGCTCTATATCACGCGATGATTAGGTTAACAAAGTTGGTTACTGTGCTTATTAAGTAAGCTTTTTTTAATTTCGTCGCAATGCAGCATAAAGCAGACAGACGGGAGGCGCCTTTGGCTTATCTATGCACTACAATTTTTCTGCCAATTTTTGAGGGGGACAAGGAACACACACGTACAGCACACGTCTACGCTCATGTAAAAATTTGTTACGTCCCTACAAACTCACACTAAAACAAAACTGTCACGCAAATGCCAAAAACACGCACATAATCACCAGACCCTGTGCATTTTGATCAGACTTAATGTTAGTTTTGGCAGACGTGAAATCGCTCGTTAACATCTCCATTCCTTTCCTACTCTAAGCAATGCAGTCATTGCGACCTGCGACTAATCATGAATGTCTCAAATTAAAAAAGAAATGGATTATCTAATGCCCACTGTTACATCAGAAAGAATCTCAGAGAAAGTACTTAGAGTAGAGTAGTCGCCAAAATATTTATACTCGTAGCAAGGAACACTTCGACTTTCTTAACATTTACAGTATGACACATATTTTTGCAAAAAAATGCTAGAACACGTTAACAATTACAATGTGCTCTAGTCAAGAGAACGTTATCTCATCAGACAACCGTGATTGCTGAGTTATTGAGCCTATATCTAATAATAGGCTTTCGAGGACCGAGACCTATTTCCCATACTGAACATCTCCAACTGACAGAACAATATACCAGCAATAAAGCCGACAAAAACTATCAGAAAACAGTTAATAGATTATTGTTAGGTGGCGCTTCGCTTCATACCGTGTGATCACATCCGGTGAACAAGGAAATTAGTGGAACTCTAGATTTTCGCATCGTATGGAACTTTGTAGTGACAAGCGTTTTTGTGGGTTATTTTATTATTTATTATTACGTAGTTTCAGCAAAGTTCCCAGCGACACGGATGGATTAATATCATTATTAAAGAAGCGAGTTTTTTTTTTAAGTTTAGTGCATTGCACACGAACAAAAAACTATAATGGATACATATTGAAATTATCACAGACCATGCCAGTAATATCAAGTCAAGTTACCAGATACCACATAAACAAAGTTATTCGTACTTATGCAGTTTCCTGAATATGAATTGTCCATAATAATTACTAAGTTAATATGATACTTCTTGTTTCACCTTGGCTATTATTACCTCGGAGTCCTCAATTATTGCCAGCGACTAATGCGACAGCCACACAAAAACAAAAGCTAGCACTACATAGCGACCGCTACTTGTTTCTTGCTGCTCTGTCAAACAGATGACAAACGGCATATCATGCTAACTACCATGTTTTTAGCCCCGGCCCAAAAAGTGGTATGTTAGGTATTAAGTTTGTCGTGTGTATCTATGCGTCTGTGTGTCTGTGTACCTGTGTCGGCTCCTAAAAGCATTGACCTATTTGGACGCGAATTTTTTAAATAAATAGCTAGCTAAGAGATGAATCGAGATGGTTCTTAGCTATTTTTTTTTAATTTGAATGTATCACTAACCATAGCCACCGATAACCATGGCAACCGGATATCCAAGTGGTGAGAAACTGATTATGAAGTTTAAGAGCACGGGTTCACAGATATTTGTATGATGAAGACGATTATTTTTGCTCTTGGGTCTTGGATGTTTAATACATATATGTACTTAAGTACCTTTGTTTATACGTTGTCTAGCGGCCATAACACATAGCTCTGCTTAATTTGGGACTAGGTCGATTGGTGTCAATTGTCCCACGATATTATTATTTATTATTATTTTGTGACTCGTGTGAAATGAATTATTTGAATTCAACTGATGGAGACAGCCAAGCGGTTATCAAAATATCTATAAATAGATCACTATGTACTAATCAGTGTGATAATTAATATTATTTCAGAGTTGCAAAAGCGCTTAGTCCATGCAACTTGTGACCAAAGGGCTGGCAGTTTTCTCTCTCAAAGAATCAGCATTGCTATTCAGCGAGGCAACGCTGCCAGCCTTTTGGGCACCGTGCCATGAGGGCCTTATTTAGATTTAATTTAGTTTTAAGTTTTAGTTTATTCAGGTTTAGCTTAGATTTTATGTAACAGTAAATTGCTTTAATTAAGTAAAAAGAAGTTATCGTATCGTAACAACGGCCTTGCAAAACGTTTAGCTGACTAATTTGCATTTTTTGCAAGGCCAAGGATCCGATAACTTCTTGCACTCCTTAGACAAAATTCTAATACAACAGCGGAAATGGCATCGAGTTACCATGCCGATGACTTGTCAACTCGTCATTCCGCCATTGAGTCAAAAGACAACTTGTCACTTCGTCATTCCACTAAACGGTTATAGCAGTTTTAGCGCAGTGCTAAAACCCGTCGCGGTTAACTTTAAATATTTGTGTTTATATCAGTACTCAATTTACCACAAAGCGTGGCATGCTTTCTCTCTGAAATGCATAATCATTATAATGCAGATCTATGCTATATCTAACGCTGTATAATTTGTGGTTTATACTAACGAATAGCGACTATAACTACTCCCGTTAGTGGCTATGGAGCCTATTTCAACAACATAACAGGCATCAATAGTATGATGCGCATTTTACATCGAGAATTAAAAAAAAAAACAGAATCCTAGCTTATTATTGCAATCTAAACGATCGTTAATTTAACAAAAACTAATTAAAGGACACGATCTGATCACTGAAAATTATAACGGCTTAGACTATGACACCATAATTTTCAGTGATCAAACTGTCATAGACTGACATCATAATTTTAAGTGATCAAACTATCATAGGCTATGACATCATAATTTTAAGTGATCAAACTATCAGAGAGTATGACATCATAATTTTCTGTGATCAAACTATCATAGAATATGGCATTATAATTTTAAGTGATCAAACTGCGTCCTGTAATCAGTTTGAGTTAAATTAAACATCGTTTAAATTGCAGTAGGTACCTAATGCTGAGGCGTTTTTTTTACTTTTTACGTGTACTTTCGTTATAGTTGAGTAATTTAATACAAACTTGGTTTGACCAACTATAGTCATCGTCCCCGTTCGTCTATACATTTCATAGCCAATAATGAAAGTGTGCGAAGTAAAACAACAAACTCATCAAGTCAGCTATACACGTGGAATGGTCTTTGTCAACTGATGTTGGTCGCATTGATGAAATAAAGGACCAGGTAGTTTCTAAGCCCTTGTCAGAGAACATCGACAATGTGGGATTACGTCTTTATGTCATTATGGTTCTGTTACATTCTACTCAGGTAGTAATTATTCTGGTAGCATGCTGAGACTTTAATTTTCAACGACACAGACGATAGCAACTAATTCTTAATTGACCACCGAATCGTAATAAAATTAGGAATGTCTGCCGTTATTTGTATACAGGTGCTTTATGGAGGTAAATTGACCATAATTCCGACATTAAAAAATAAAATGTCAACATTACGGCACGTTAAATTAGCTTTTTATTTTTGGTCGTGTAAAGGTATGCATTATTTATGTTGAATAAAAGTTAAGATGTCAGTGTTTACGAGATATGGGCACGTATGTAATTAGGTATAATTAGAATTACATTTTGTTAAAACAGTTTTTACATTTGATGCGGCTCGCTGCGGATGGAATTACTAGTTACAAAAGGAGATTTCAATGTAATTTTTCACACGATACCTAGCTATTTTTGAACAATAATGCCATTCTTCATAAACGTCACTCAAGCCTCCATTTAGTTAAAATAGGTTTTGTCTTCTTCGTTAACTAACTAATTTTCTTCTTATACTAACTTTAACGGCATTTTAGTTAAAACAGGTTTATGAATAATAAGGTTAAGTATTCAGAAGTTGCAGTCAGCACCATCTACTTGGATAACTCGAGGAACTACGCCATCGTCAGCCTATTTACTTCCCACTGTTGGGCTCTGGCCTGCTCTCACAATGAGAGGGCTTGTACGCGGACCTAGTGCAGATTATGAAACCCACACACACCATTGAGATGTTTCGCAGGAGTGTGCAGGTTTGTTCACAATGTTTTACTTCAAGTTAAAGCTCATGATAGATTTAAATTCGCACAAAAATTCCAAAAAAAAACAGAAGTGCGAGTCAGGGTTCAAACCCATGACCGCTGGAGTGGTCACAGGTCAAACCTCTAGGCTACCACGGCTTTTCGCCGGCACGGCGAGGAACTACGAGTAAGTGCCATTAGTTCCACTGGGTCCTATGGAACAAGCCGTTGGTTCTTCGAAGCGTAATCATTAGTAAATGCTTACTGACATTTTGACTTCAATCAATCCCGAGTCTAACCTATCCGAATGTCAAAGTTCAATATTTTCATCTCGTAAACAATCATGTGTTAAATAACAGTCAATTTAGTAACGAGTCGGTTCCTTTACATGCACCTGACAGAAATGGGTCAGCGTGCAATAAACGCTCGCACCAGCGAATTGAAATTGCAACAATGAAACGGATCGGTGTCAAAGATGCAGCGCAGACGCAGCCTACATTTGATGCTATTATAATACGGCAAATGAGAATTTGCTTAGATCGAATTGCGTGTGAACAGAAACTGTACTGTTGATCTTTTCGAATGATTGAAATTGTCAAAATTAAGAATAAGGGGTTTTGACTATGACCGAAGCTTGAGGTCCCGGGTTCGATCCCCGGTCGATGATGAATGTTTACCCATAGTACAGGGTTATTTGTCTCTGGAACAGGTTTTGGCTTTGTATAGGTATTTTGGGACTAGGTCGATCTAAAGCCAGAAATAAAGGCATCTTCAAGTGTGTAAACCTTTAGGGATGCCAATCTAGATAAGAGGTCATCTGTGCGCACGTGCCATTTTCATGGCAAATTTTAAAAATGAGTTTGAAAAATCAAAAAGCGACAGACAGCAGATAGGTACGTGACTGAATTAGGTACACTTGCTGATAATGATAACATTATCAAATTAACTGCTCTATACTAATGAACGTGGACGCCCCGAATGCCTGACATAAGTAGGTACCACCATCTGGCTATCAACAAAGACTACATATCTATCAATATGCAGTAATCAAGGATATGTAATCCGTTAAGTGACGTTGTTGATAACCTGATAACGCTGGGACTTTATAAATTTGCGCTCCTCAAGTAGCTCGAGATATAATTACGCAAACAAAATATAATACAGACCATTTCGCGATTTTTTTTGTAATTTTGTACCGGTTAAGGACCGCAGTTGAAGATGTGAAATGGAATTTCGCCATTACAGGATCGAAACGAGCGGTGCTGTTACCGACCTAACTGTAACAGCGATATCGGCCGATATTTTCAAAATTGCAAAGTGCACATTACCCGTTTATAGTCAAATGAAATGCAATATCAATTCGGCGAAAATATTCTAATGGGTTCAACGTGGAGCATAATTCTCGGGCCGATTCGTAATTAGTGTACTTACGCTTTAAGAATAAACAACAACAAACATTCCATCTAATTTGTTTACGCAACCCGAATCGACTGTCGATGAATGTGCGTGCACTGACCTCCGGGATGCAGCAGCGTGTTGGGGTGCACGAATCCGTCCTTGTGCAGCAGCACGTGCCGCGGCTCCGTCACCAAGTAGCAGGTGTGTCCGTCGGCGAGGCACTTGTGGAAGCAGCGCGCCGCCTGGTGGGCCAGCGCCCACGCGTGCTCCTCGCTGATGGTCGAGTTGAAGGCTTGGAGAATCTGCTGGAGCGTGATGCACTCGGCCCCGTCAAGCGCCACCTCGGCGCCCGTCGCCCCTTTGCGCATCATGCTGTTACCCTCCACCCGCCATCCTCCGCACACACTTTTAAGCTAACACTCGATCGATCCACTAGAATTTGTTCCCTACAAATTTAATAAAACATCACCGAATTGTTGCCACGATATTCACTGGTGTCATCCCCCGAAACGTCACTGTCAATGTTTTCGTCGGTCGGTGGGTGGTGCGATATTTGACGCGATCGCTGAGCGCGTGCGCGAGCGGCCGGGCGTGCGTCGCGTGCTGCCGTGGCGAGGGCGCGACTAGCACTGAGTGCCCGCGGAGGCCGGACGGCGCGCCGCGAGATGTGCCCGGCGCCCGGAAACGGCGGAACCGCTTCCGAAGCACCGTTGCTCCCAGCAGGACTTGGGTCTTTGGGAATCTGTTGTGGAAGACATTTGGAAGACAAATCTAGGCCTTTCCTTGGCATAAGGCACAAAAAACAGGTATCTGATTAGTATCTACTTATTCTAGGCAAATAAAGAATTATTATTATTATTATTATTATCTTTATACTTACTTTATTGTTATGTTGGATTGTATGTATGGTATTGTAGGTATGTTTATGTTAGCAAGTAGAGTAAATTGCTTGTTACTGGCCACCACTATGTAACTGGCCATTTTGCGAATAAGATACCTTATGAATTGCTGAAGTTGTGTAATTAAATTAAAATGTATAAATCCAGAACTGTTACTAAAGACTACCAAGAGTATTGTGAAAGTATTCATACTCAATATCGCCATAAAAACTGGTGGTTAGTAACTGGATGACATCTTCCAAAGTGGGCGGTTGGTGGTGATTTACCCTATTTATTCACTTCTCAATTGACTTAACTAATATGTAATAGGTATGTACGTTTAAGAATAAAACACCGAGGTTCAGTCGCATGTTTAATGAATGATCTATAAAACATTACAATATTATTATAAATACATTGTAAAATCGGAATATTTTGGTACAAATCTCGTTAGCCGAGTCTATGCAGCCAGAATCCTTATTCTAGCAGCCTTATCACACTGGCGATTTGCTAGCCAGTTTTGTATTGAGGCGATCACGCAACGTGTTCGCCGCGAGCGATATTACTATGAAGCACTCGCTCGCAAATCGCTGGTGTGATAACACTAGTCTATTGACATAAATATTCTGTTTTTAACCGACTTCAAAAAAAGGAGGAGGTTCTTTGTTCAAAACTAACATAGTACGTATCTACTTACATTATTCTACTAGGTATAGGTACATTGGATAAACTTTTAATGTCAATTGTAAACAAAACACTTCTTAAATAAACCAAACTGATATTTGTTGGTGATTTTATTATTATTAATTTTAACTAAAGAACCTATCTTTAGCAACCTTGATTCTAAACATTCACCCTTTTTCCGCTAATAGGTATCAATGAAATGCAACAAAACTTCAAATAAATCGTTTCGGAATCCTCTTTCTATCTTTAATAAATAAATTACAATATTCATATTGAAACCATTAGGTATTTCCTATAGCCCTAACACAAGATAAATCTTAAATGAGGCGAATGAAAATTATTATTTTTAATTTAATATTTTCAATTCATAGAGAAATCATTTCAAATACTTCGTACAAATGTTACATGACACCCTGAATGGCAATAAACAATACTTATAGTCAAATAAACGTATCACTCAAGTATGTCAGTCGAGTATAGCCCGACATATTTCGAACTAACCCGTAGTCCTTCCTCTGGGAGCACAAGCTACGAGTGAGTAATCCGCTTATTTCACTATGATTGCATCTCATGGTAGTTTCATGTTAAAACAATACTTATGGTTACAATACTTCTTCAGTGTTTACTAAGATTTGTCTCAAGTAAATGTAAAGCCTTGCCTGTCTGCCTGTTTTTTGCGTTTGAATCTATTTTAACGATGACTATACGGATTATTTAGATTTTTAGATAAAAATCGCGGTTCATCAGTTTCTCACAATATAAACTTTTATACCGTCAGGCGCAAGTTTATTATCTGAGATTTAAAATAGCTCAAGTGTTTTTTTTTTTAATGCGATAGCACATAATTAACAAATCTTTATCTGTAATAACATGGTTTCCGATAGGGCCTCCAAAAGTCATTACTTTATCATAACATATTTCATAAGTTATCACAAAAACTTCCAAATCCTTACCGTAAAGCAAACGAGTCGCCAATCGATAGAAGAATCGACTGGCGATCAGTCTCATCGAAACGTTCGAGTAGCTCACTTCTTTTTCAAGCTCCACAACGGGTCGAGGAAATTTAATGGGTCCTTCATATCTCCGCTGGTGAGGCCGGGGGCTTGTTTCATCTCCTCGAACGATTCGCGGGAGAACTTGCCCTTCTGATTGGTCGAGGCGTTTGCGGTCTGCGTCGGCGTCACGGGAGGGAGTACCGACGCCCCCGTAGGCAACGATATGGCTTCGCCGTTGAAAGATGTTGTACCTGTGGTACAAAAAAATACTATTGTAATTTTTTTCGCAGTTCCTTCCTGGCTCGGGTGCTTCCTATTTTATTTTAATTTTACAACTAAATTCTATAACTGCTGTTCCATTTGTTCCCGTACAATCTATGGAAACAAAAGCTACGGCGTAGATGCTTAACGTTATTTTACTTGACAGTACCCCCGAGTACCTACTAAAAGTACTAAATACTAAACCCTATATTTTCATTCCTTTGTCGACCAAATTGATTCCTGACCCACAATAGAACATTCTCACAGTAAACTTCACAACTATTTTGCTTAATAAAAAACGCGATGGCGTTTACTGTGAAAAGGTTCCACGGTAGGTCAAGAATCAATTTGTTCGATAGTACACCTCGCATCGTAATAATTATAAAGATTTTATTTGTCAGCTGTCAAACCTCTTTGTATCTATCATAATTCCAGAGAATGAATAATTAAGAGTTTACAATGAAACTCGCTGTTCCTAAAATCAGTACTAAAGTTAGATTTACATAAGAAAAGCCGTGATGAAAAGCCGCCTAGTGGCGACCTATGGCCTCTCAAGCAGAGGTTCGTGTGTTCAAACCCCGGCTCGCACCTCTGAGTTTTTCGGAATTTACGTGCGGTTTTACATTTGTAATTTATCACGAGCTTTTCGGTGAAGGAAAACATCGCGAGGAAACCTGCACACTCCTGCGAAGCAATTCAATGTTTTTTTTTTACGTGTGTGAAGTTCCCAATCAGCACTGGACCCGCGTGGGAACTACAGCCCAAGCCCTCTCATTCTGAGAGGAGGCCTGTGCCCAGCAGTGGGACGTAAAAAAGGCTGGTGATGATGATGTGATGAAGATTTACATAGGTAGCAATAAAATCCGATTACTGATGGGTAAGAATCATTGTCTCAAGAATCCGCGCCACAAGCATGTGTATTCCCGGCACTCGACACCATATTCAAGCTAGTCGATAAGTCGGCTGCGGCGATTGAGCAGCCTTACCCCATCATTACTATTAAAATAGTCATAGTATATATGTAGTAGTAAAAGTAATAGTCAATTTTATAGACCTTTTTTGAAGCACCCACTTAAGTAATAAATATTTTTCAACTTAATTGAATTAGATTAGTAGCATTAATATTAATTGTACGTAATTAATTAATTAATTAATCAACTGCAATTGATTTAGGATCTTAAAGTTCTGTATCACTAGCACATCACAAATTATCAAGGTCTGTTAATACGGTCAATAACAGTATGACAAACATAGGGCTTCATAAAATACAGACATGTCATGACATGAATAATAAATCACTTATTTTTGTCAAAAGCTAATTACATATTATTTACAACTATCTATTTTCTTTAACGCACGGAGGTCCATTGACAACAATACCTACCATCAACGAAAAACGTCGTATTTATCTTTAAACCTCGAAGCAAAAAAGTGGTGTTATAAGTTTGACCTATACGACCGAATAGCCTAGTCTAGTGGTTAGACCCTGACTATGAAGCTTGAGGTCCCGGGTTCGAATCCCGGCCGGGGCAGATGTTTGTATGATGATTACGAATGTTTGTTCTCGGGTCTTGGATGTTTAATATGTCTTTTATATAAGTATGTATTTATCTATATAAGTATGTTTATCCGTTGTCTAGTACCCATAGTACAGGCTTTGCCTAGTTTGGGACTAGGTCAATTGGTGTCAATTTGTCCCATGATATTATTTATTTATTTATTATTACAGTAGGGCTAGCACAACTGGCCGCCACTTTGTTTGTCGCGCGAGATCATAATTATTACCTGTCCCGTTGCATTCTGAGTGACAGAAAAGGACGAGCAGTTGTTCTCGCGCGAGATAGAAGTAGCACTGTGATTTGTGCTACACCTACAGGGTGTTACAAAAATACCCGTAAAGTCGAAAGGGGGTTAAACAGTTCAATATAAAAAGTCAACTTACAATAAATATTTGAGTCACTGTATAAAACAAAAAAAAAATTTTTTTTTTATTAAATACGCAAACCCATACCTAACCCTACATTTTTTACGGGTTATTTTGTAACACTTTGTATTACGAGTGTACTTCTGTATCTGTCTGTAGCGTCGTAGCTCCTAACGGACGAATGGATTTGGTCGCTAATCGAAAGCTAGTTTAATCGAGATGGTTCTCAGCTAAGTTTCATAAGACCTGACTACGACTCACCGGAGCAGAGTACTCCTTGCACGTAGAACAGCGCCGTCCGGTACGCGTCCGCCAGATACTTGGTGTCTTCCAACACGTTAGTCCGGTGCTTGTAGAGGTTCGTACACGCCGCGTCCAAAGTATCTGCGCGAAAAAAGGTTAGGTCAAGATGGCTGTCCATAAATGAAGGCGACAGGGGGTAGGGGGAGACGAATCTCACCCAATCTTACGTGGGGGAGAGGGAGGGGTTTTCCCGGCTTAATCAGGCAATTTTTTATGGATGTCCTTGGTGACGGATTACAGCAGACACCACACCACAGGTGTAGCCCACTGACCGCACAGCTGCGTCTGCCCCGCGCGCACTTGGCACACCAGCGCCGCCAGCAGCGCCAGCAGCGCGCAGCGGCCGCCGCCCGCGCCGCACTGCAGCCACAAGCCCGCCAGCTGGTTGCTGAGCCGGCCCGCGAACGTGTCCGACAGGATCTTGTCGACGAGCAGCACCAGCGGGGAGCACACGATCCTGACGAGAAACAGTACGCTGTCACGTTGTAGGGCTAACACGACTGGCCGCGACTTTATTTGTCGCGCGAGATTACACTACCCGTCCCGTTACATTGTGAGTAACAGAAAAGGACGGGCAGTTGTTGTGCTAGACCTACTGAACTTGATCCTCTGATCAGGCTCTACTCTAGTGTAATCGACGGCCAAAAATACTTCTCGATCGCGTTTGCTACTAGTGACGCTGCTAATGTGTCCACAGTAATTCAGACGTAAACGCAAACGCGATGGAGGCGTTTTTTTTGGCCACTGATTACACTAGACGCTCTGTTCTTTGAGTGCCGCGTTGATGTGACTGACGCATCGCAATACAACCGGCAAGTATTTTTATTTTATTAAAAACAAAACCCTCCTTCGATAATCGGGTAAAAACTGACCAGCAATTGACCTCTATCGCTCCTAATGGTAAGTGCAAATGGGGCTGAACATGTAGCTCACAGGTTCAATAACATACTGTTCACTCTGACCTTGAATAGCTCCAAATTGTGAAACAGATGACGGAAGCGAATTTCACTCCTCAGAAGCGCTTCGTACGAATGGCCCGAACATTAACATTAACAACAAGAGTCGCTCCCAACGCCATGTCGTACGGTGGTGAAAAGGATATTTGGCACACAGTCGCACATCCGCCAGGCGACAGTATTTTATCCACTTACAAAATCTCCTGGCACACACACACACACACAGTAAATTCCACCTAAATACTAACAAGGAAAGGTACCCAACTGTCCGGATCCGATTTGATTTATTTTATACATGTTAAAGTGTATTCTAGAATAACGGACACGTATTTTTTTTAGCTGCCTAAACTCAACCTATTCAAAGAAATTGTCCTCCGAAGTACAGTCGAGTTCTCCAATATCTATACAGTCAACAGTTCAAAAATATCTATACACAGACCTTACTGCCAGTTACATAAGGTTTGTGTTTGGATATTTATTAACCGTTTGCTGTACAGATATTGGAGAACTCGGCTGTACTTAAAAGTGACCAAACCCTCTGACTTCTGTAGAGAGTTTTGTTAAATCAAAGCTAATTACCTACTGGCTTTATTATATGTATGTTGGAGAACATGAAAAAATAATAGAATAACAAAACACCCGTCCATCACAGGGAACCTACTTGAGCGCGCCAAAAAGAGTCCAATAAATCAATATTTCTCAATTCAGCTGGTACATTCCTTTATAAATCGATTCAGAGTGATAGGTGATTTTCACTATGTTTGTAATGTAGAAGGTACAAAATCTTCCAATGACTTTGCTTTTTCATAGTGAAATAAAAACGGATCACTCGCGTATATAAGTCGAGTTTAGCCCGACATGTATACGTATACACGTGACTTATATACGTGAGTGATCCGTTTTTATTTCACTATGATCGAGTCTCACGGTAGTTTCACGTTAAAAGTGACTGCTTTTTCTTTGGTAGGACCTTGTGGGAGGTCCATCCGGATCGCTACCACCATCTTACTCGCTAATCCTGCAGCTAAGCAGCAGTGCTTGCACTGTTGTGATCCGGTGTGGAAAGTAAGATAGCCGGTGTAATTACGGGCACAAGAGGTATTTCATCTTAGCTTTCTAGATTGGCAACGCATTTGCAAACCCCTCGGGGTTGCGGGTGTCTATGCGCAGTGGCACAGACCAACCACCCTCTGGACTCCGCATCTTCTATAATTTACTTGGAAAGTCATTACGAAAAAAAGCTGCGGTGATCGGGCCGGGGAAATGCGTCGTGATTGGTTCATAGCTTGTCATCTCGCTTGTCATCTGGCCGAAATTGAGCCGCGATTCGAGGCTAGAGAGATTTATAGGTGCAAATGAGCATATGCGTTTCGGAAACTTTCGCCCTGACATTTGGTGTCCTGAGGGTGGTTGGTCTGTGGGCAGTGGTGATCACTTACCGTCAGGTGACCTACTTGCTCGTTAGGTTTCCTTGTAGTATAAAAAAAAACTTACTTGGCAGGGAACACGTTGATCTGGTAATGGCTGAGTTTATGGACAGTCTTGGCGTCCGCGACAGTCAGTTTCCTCTCGGTCCAGTGCACCGTGCGCGTCACCTCGTCGAGCACCACCCTGGAGCCCCCGGGGAGGTCCAGGCCCTGGCCCATCGCTGTGGGCCAGTGGGACTTGCCTTGCATCTAAAAAGGAAGGATGGGATCACCAATCTCTTTTATTAATCCCCGACGCAAAGAGTGTGTGTGTCTGCGTGGCACCGTAGCTCTTAAACGGTTGAACCGATTTGAATGAGGCAATTTTTATTTGAAAGCCAGGTTTTGCAGCGATGGTTCTTAGATATGTGTCATTAAATTCGGTTCAGCCCTTTTTGAGATATTACGTTTTATGTAAAAAGTTACAAAAAACCCCGACAAAAAAAAGTAAAAAAATATATATATATATATTTGCCTGGTCCTTTAATTAGCAACTGTGGTAACTTTTGCGCAGTCGGGTGCCGTAACTACGGAGGACCTACAAATACAAAAAGATGGCACCCGACTGCGTCAAAGTTAACATAGGTCCTAATTAAAGGACCCTTGCACCAAAGCTAGTACTGATAAGTACGCCAAAACCACAGCCGACGCGCGCAGCTGAGCAAATTAATTGTTTTCAGTTCATGACATACAAAGACGTTGAGGTAGGTACTCGCCTCAATTTCGCTGCGCAAGCAAACCACACAAGCGATCTTGTATTCCACCACCGCCTTCCAGAACACGCCGTGGTCTTGCTCCGCGGGGATCGAGGAGATCACCAGCGGGACGCACCACGGGGCTAGTTGCTGTCAACAAAAATAACAATGGCTACTAACATAATGTTTTTTCTTCTTCTGGCTGTGTGCCGTGTTTGCCACAGACGCGTAAAGTTAGGAAAATATGAGACGTTATATTATGGAAAAGCAGTGTTTGGGCGAAGACCCTGTCGATGCATTTATGATCTCAATTGGAAAATCTTTTTGTATTTTTTTATTTTTCCAATTTTTTATTTTTACGGTCTTCCCGTGAATCTCAATTATATTTTAAATACCAATTCTGGTGTAAGGGTGGGCACGCGACCCGGAGTGTCGAGGTTCCGGGTTCGATTCCCGGGGGTTGGTATTTTTCTGGTTTTTTTCTGTGTATTCATGTTTCGGTGAGTTTATTAAAAATATAATTGAGATTAATTTATGTTTAAAACAACCGGCCAAGTGCGAGACAGACTCGCGCACCGAGGGTTCCGTATAAATATTTTTCCCTCTTTTCCAGTTGTCCAGTGTTTTATGTTGTCCAGTGTTAGCAGAGCCCATGCTCCTAAGCAAAATGTACGCAGTGTGGGGTCATTTTATATTGGTCAGTGACACATACGGACAGACATTTTAGATTTTCAGATTTTTCTGAGTGGTTCTGCTAGAAGAGCTCCTTCATACCAAATTTCAAGTTTCTAGGTATTCTTTACGTTTTCACAGTAGGGCAATTTTGTATGGAAACAACCTTTTTAATGACTGTATCTTTTGATTGAGTTGACTTAGAAGTTTGATTTTCTCACAGCTTCAAGGGACCGCAGGCTTGAGTATTTGATATCAATTTCATGCTACTTCCACGCGTTCCAGAGAAATAGTAGATTAATGCCCAGGCATAGGAAGTGTGCAATTGCTATTCCAGCCGTGGCAGATTGTGGCGTGTTTTCCTCAAACATTAAGAGGAAATAAGGAATTTTAATTATTAATTAACTCTTATAATACAGCGAGTCATAACTATATTTTTCTTTTTAATACCACCAAGCTATTTAAGACATTGATAAAAAAATTAAATTTCGAATAGAACGCCTGCATTCAGCCACCGATTTGGCTGAATGAGATATTTCACTCAATGTTTCCATGGTCTATTTTACTTTTTAAAAAGTTAAAAACAGTCCAGCAATCCGATTTATGGACAGGTAATCGAGCCAGCAGTTAAATGCGGCCGTCAACAAGGCCCTTCGTGTTATGTTACTTCGAGTAAAATTACAACATTTCCGACAATGTTTGAGAAAAGGGTCTTTACAGATAGACAGACGGACGGACAATAAAGTGATCCAAGGTTTCCGTTTTTCCTTTTGAAGTGCGGAACCCTTTAAAATGAGGTCGCGATGTCTACAGCTGCTCACAGAGCCACTAGTAATATTAGTATGACATCACGTTACCTTATAATACGAGGCGTTGATATACGCGTCGGGGTCGGACCGGAGCACGACGCGGGAGTCGTCGTACGGCACGACCGCCGTCACGATGTTGCCGCGGCAGTGCCGCATCGCGACTGACTTCGCTCGCGTCATATTGTCCTTACTCTGGTAATAAATGAGGCATCAGTTTTTTATGACTATTTTCCGAAGTTTGATAATAGAAAATGTAAAATGATTTTATTTTGACATCAGTCAACTACCCTATTGACACCAATTGACCTAGACCCAACCTGGGAAAGCCTATGGCTATTAGACAAAGGAAAAACATACTTATATAGATAAATATATATTAAACATCCAAGACCCGAGAACAAACACTCGTGTTCATCATACAAACATCTGCCCCGTCCGGGGATCGAACCCGGGACCTCAAGCTTCATAGTCAAGGTCTCTAACCACTAGGCTATAACGCCGCCGTTTTAACACTTACTTGTACATCCTGGAAAGTCTTCCACTTGGAATCCAGCAGCGTCAATCCACTAGCAGTCTTATTCGTCAAGGAGTCGACCAATGTTTGTAAATGTTTCACCTCCTGAGTAAAACTGTTCAGCAAACTCGGGTCCGAGAACAGGTCTCTCTTCGCCGGCCTTTGTACAACCTCCTCCTTTGGAGCTGGCTTTACAACAGGTACAGCTTTAGGCATTGGCAGTGGCTTCTTGATAGCACTTTCCGATATCTGTGGCACTTTGATTTCGGGCATCAGAGGTTTTTGTTCTACAGAAAAATCTATGTCTGATAACAGATCGAAGACTGAAGGCTCCGGTTTTTGGTCTGGAGTTTCAGCTTTAACCGTTTTAGGTTCCTCAGGGGGTATCGTTTCTACTTCTTGGACCGGAGCTTGGGTAACGGGCTCAGGTTTCGCCTCAAAACTTGGTTGCGGAATCTCTTCTTTTGGCGACGATACTGAAATAAAATGGCGTTTAAAATAAAAGATATTTCGTGAATGAAGTATTTTATTCGATCAAATGTTATTTACAAATGCATGGCACTCCTACTTACCTTGGTTATTGCTATGCGAGACGCTGGTGTACTCGGTCTGTCCGGACTGCATGTAAGTCGACTGATTCACGTCGGCCCCGTAATTGGTCGGCGTCGCTTCAGGATTCTGCGCCACTTGATTCGATTGGTTGGTGTTTGTGATGTAACCGTACGGGGTATTGTAGTACGTTTGGTTATCGCTGGGCTGCGAAGGCATTTGCGGCGTCTCCGAGGGGGACTGGACTGTGTCACAGGCCCCGGCGCTCGTGTAAACCGTTGGTGGATTCCAGCTCGGATCTTTGCCTATTGACTGCGGGTCTACCGGCTGTCCACTCGCGTAGCTGTAAGAGTTCTGTGAGCCGTAACTGTAGTCATAGCCGCCTGTAGCGGTATTGTAGTTATAGCCCGGGTGGTTTTGGTAGGTAAGCGCGTAGTTCACGTTTGCTGGGTCTTGGTAGAAAGCGGACGTAGCCGGTGCTGTTTCTGGGTCGGGCTGGGCGGGGGTGTAGGCAGGCGGCTCGTAGCTCTGATAGCCAGGGTAGCTACTCAATGCTTCCCCAGTAACATGGGACTTGATCGGTTGATCGTAGGCGTCTATCTGAGACAGCGCCGGGTTCGGTTCCGGAGGCATATAAGCAGAGTCCACAGACACTGATGAGTTTGAGACTGTGGTGGTTGAATGCGCCATAGTTTCCGCGTTGGTATAAATTGTGTATCCTTGGGAGGAATTTTCGTAAGCGCTCGTGTAGCTGTATTGTGGTTCCGGGTAAGCCATTGACACGTTGGAGAGAGGCGGTTGGACGTACTGTACGGCTACAGACTCGGTGCTATAAGGGTAGTTTAGGACATTGTACTCGGAAGGCGCTTGAACCGAGTTCGTGTTGGAGTCTTGCCCCGCGTGGCTGTACGTTGCATTGTTCGGAGTAGCAGCTTGAGGATAGTTCACACTGTAATACGTTTGTGAATAATCGGAATAGCTGCCAGGGTTGTAAGGGTTGTCTTTAGTCGCGGAGACTTGCATTTGCGCGAAGTTTGCGCTCAAATCTGTTTGGTTCGCCGCGCTGTACGCGGAGACTGTCGAAGGCACTTCGGGGATGGGCGCGATCTGAGCGTGCCCATACATATCGTAAGGGTTGTACTGGTTGGGTTGGGCGCCGCTGGGGACACTTGGGTTCATGTGTGACGCGGTCGGTATGTTTTGATTCACGTTCATATTGGGGGCATTAGCTTGGCTGCTCTGTATGTTGTAAGCGGCAGCGGCTTGCGAGTCAGTCACCACGGTAGCGCTGTCTTGAGTAGCGGAGTAGTAAGGGTTGGCGTACTGGGGGTTGCTTGTTTGATGCGAGTACTGAGAAGGGGTGTACGCTGAGTACCCGTAAGGGTTGTCTTCAGGTTTTTCGTAACGTTTCGCGCTGTAGGGCAAGTTTGAAGGTAAGGAGTACGCGTCGATTTCGCTCTGGGCGTACGGGGAGCCGTAGCGGCCGTAGGGGTTGGGGTTTTGCATCATTTGCATTTGCGGCATTACTACGCCATCCGGCAGTTGCATTTGCAGCGGATCAGCTGCAACAAGGAGACAAATGGAATAGTAGTTTATGCAACTGCTACATAATGAGGGTCCTTAAAACACGAGTGTGTTTTTATGAAACGAGGCGAAGCTGAGTTTCATAATAGGATTACACGAGTATTTTAAGGCCTAATTATGTGGAGTTGCATACATTACTTTATCTACACACATATTATAAGTACTCTAAGATGGGTTCAGAAACCGAAGGCATATCATACCCATACCTTTCACGAATTTGACTGTTTTTTTTTATCATAGACAAACATACCGAGCTGACATTTCGTAAACTGTTTTTTTTTTTATTGTAAATTATCACATTATTATTTATACCTGTCGGACTGAACTCTACTTATATACGTGAGTGATCAGTTTTATTTCACTATGATTGTAAATAACTAGGTTTTCAAATTTGAAACATCGAATTCGATATCAAAAAGTCGTAATGACTATTACTTTACTGCTGGTGGTGGTTGGCGGGCGCTGGCGGCGAGCAGGCGTCGTCCTGCTGAAATGCTGGTCATTTTCTACGTTTTCTGAACACATTATAGAGGACTTATGATATGAGGGCTCAGTGACACAAAAAAAATCTTGGCCCGAAAATAACCTAACCAACTTATAATTAAAAACAGAAAACCCGACTGCAATTCCGGGAAACAATATACCCTATGCCACTCCCACAAGTGAAAATAATCTAATGACACCTCATCCGTCACACGGTTTAGGCTCTAGAGAGTGGCAAAGAATTAAACATACATATATACATACGCTTCAGCAGTCGGGTAAATATGTTCTACGTTTCGGTCGCACTAGATTTGATGGGTTTTAGACAGATTCGAGGTAAAGCCATATTCCACGGGATGAAAATGATAAGATCGCTTACCTTCAGAGCCAACGGGAGCGGGCCTCACCCCGGTCGGATAAATCGACTCCGGATAGTAAGTGTCCTGAGGCATTGCTTCCATTTGTGCTGTAAAAAAAAAACATTTTAAATATTCGAATAACCAAACCAACTCAGACAAGTTGGAAAATCCCTGACATTTGAATGAATTAATTAATCGTTTATTCACAGAACATATGGTACAAATATGATATTGGTTGATTTTCATTTCAAAGTATCAATATCTAAAAACCGACTGAAACGATTTTTATGAAACTTAGCTAAGAACTATCTCGATTAAACTAGCTTCCGATTTAAAATTGGGACTGGGAACTTCAAACACAATTCAAGCAAAGGCAGGAGTGTGCAAGTTTCCTCACGACGATTTCCTTCACCGAAAAGCTCATGATAAATATTTTGCACGTGGCTCGAACCCACGACCTTCTGCTTGAGAGGCCATAGGTCAACCCACTAGGCTGGCTAACCTTAAGGAATATTGAAATGAATCGTACCCTTACCCGCTGGTATTCTGGGCAGAATCCTCTTCTTCATATAAGGCAGGTAAAGCGTCAGACTTGGCCGGTTACGACTAAACCCGAAAAACATCCTAGGAGCAGTACATTACAGTACAGACCTCGAAGCTAAAAAGCAACAAGACACAGACCAATCTCCGCAGTGTAAAGCTGCTCGCACGATTTTACCCGCTCTGTGCCACCAGGACCTAAAGAGGGTATGTACTTACCCGCAGGTGTTTTGGGCAGAATCCTCTTCTTCATGTAAGGCAGGTAGTCTTTCAGCTTGAGACCGGAACCCTCGGGGCGCGGCTCAGCGGCGTCAGACTTGGCCGGCGACGCGGGGACGGGCGTGGCGGCTGCCAAGGATAAGCAAGTTAGTATTGACAAGTTGACCCTTTATTTGGCATAACTAAAAAGAGAAATCCTGAACTTTAGTCTCCTCCGATCTACTAAAAATGTGTAATCAAATAATATGCAACTGCCACATAATGAGGGTCCTTAAAACACTAGTGTGTGTATAAAACGAGGCGAAGCTGAGTTTCATAATAGGATCACATGAGTATTTTAAGGCCTATGTGGAGTTGTTGCATACATTACTTTATCTACACACATATTATAAGTCTCTCAGAAGCCAAAGGCATATCATACCCATACTCGTCACGAATTTGACTTTTTTTTTATCATAGACAAACATACCGAGCTGACGTTTCGTAGACTTTTTTTTATTGTAAATTATCACATTATTATTTATACATGCCGGACTGAACTCGACTTACATACGTGAGTGCTCCGTTTTATTTCACTATGATTGTAAATTACAATGGTTGTCATTGTTTTGGAATTTTCTTCTTCAATATCTATACCTATAAAAGAAGACCGTGACTGACTGACTGACAGACTGATTGACAGACAACGCACAGCCTAAACCACTGGACCTAGAGACTTGAAATTTGGCAGACATATACCTTGAGTATCCTAGAGGAGCACTAAGAAGGGATTTTTCGAAATTCCCACGGGATAGGGAATAAATGGGATTTACATTTTCGAATCAAAGTGGCTCTATCTCCGCAGCTATAATTATTAGAGATTACAAATTTGGCATGCAAGTAGGTAATAATAACAATTAATAACGGGTTTCAGGATTTTTCAAAATTCCCACGGGATAAAGGATAAACAGTAATATTTTTATAGTAACTGACTAGCAGATATAGACTTGCAAGTTTACAATTATTATTTCTTGAGGATCATAGAGGTGCACTAAGGACTTTTTCGAAATTTCCACTGGATAGGGAATAAATGGGATTTACATTTTAGAATTTTTTAATCGATCTTAAGAGTTAAAAAGCAAAATTCCCGCGGGATAGAAATAAGCGAACTCAACTTCGGGGCTGATTTAAATTAAAATCACTAATAGAAAGCTACACTGTCACTGATTCATATTTAAGGTTTTTTTAAATAGCTAGGTTAAAACAGTTAATAATATCCGGCGGGAACTTTACAATTTCTCGGGATAAAAGTAGCCTATATCAATCAGAAACAGTGTAGCTAGTGCAGTGTGTGTGTGTGTGTGTGTGTGTGTGTGTGTGTGTGTGTGTGTGTGTGTGTGTGTGGGTGTGTGTGTGTGTGTGTGTGTGTGTGTGTGTGTATTAGTGAAAGATTTTTAATCGGGCTAAATGTAGAACTCGCTTATTTCTATCAACCGGGAATTTTGCATTTCCCCGAGGAAAAAGTAGGTGCCAATGTCAGTTAAGAACTGTAGCTTTTTATAATTGAAAGTTTTTATTTATCGATCTGAAGAGTTAAAATTACTTAAAATGAAAAAACCCGCGGGATAGAATTAAGTGAACCCAACTTCTGCGCTGATTTTAAAAATTCTTCCACTAATAGAAAGCTACATTGTCTCAAAGTAACATTTAATTAAAATTAAGCCCTATATTGCTAATAGGTACGTCCGTCCGCGGTCAGTGCTAAAACGCAAAAACGGAGAGTGGCATAGGCTACTTTTTATCACGGGATAATATCACATTCCCACGGGAAACACGTTACAACATTGCCTTTATTTGTGGTTTTGCGATGGATTAAAGTTTTTATATTTTTTATACCTATATGGAGATAGTTCAAAGGTTGACGAGTGACATAAGCTACTTTTTGCTACGGGAAAATATCTCATTCCCACGGGAAAACACGTTAGAAATCTTATAATATAACCCATAATGATTGTAATGCTTGCATGCTCGCTTGCATGTTTGCTTGCATGCTTGCTTGCGTGCCTGCTTACATGCCTGCTTGAATGCTTGCTTGATTGCTTCCTGGATGCTTGCTTGCATGTTTTCTTACAAGCTTTAATAATTGCTTGAATGATTGCTTGCGTGCTTGCTTGCATCTTGCTTGATGCCTGCTTGCATGCCTGTTTGCATGCCTGCTTGCATGCCTGCTTGCATGTCTGCTTGCATGCCTGCTTGCATGCCTGCTTGCATGTCTGCTTGCATGCCTGCTTGCGTGCATTATACCTTGCTCAGTATACTTGCTTGCGTGCCAGCTTGCATGCTTGCTTGCAATATTGCTTGCAAGCTTGCAGGTTCGCTTGCACGTTTGCTTGCTTGCTTGCTTCTTTGAAATGCTTATGGTTCACGCGAACGAAGCCGCGGGCAAAAGCTAGTAATTATTATAAACCTCTTTATAAACTGATAGTACGGAAAAAGGAAAATTTCAAATATAGAACACACAACACACAATACCACTACACATGCAATTCCACGGTCTCGGTAATTTATCTATACCCATAGTACAGGCTTTGCCTAGTTTGGGACTAGGTCAATTGGTGTCAATTGTCCCATGATATTTATTTTACATTGGATCCACAATAAAATAAAATAAATAAAAGGTTACTACGATAGCCTAGTGGTTCGACGTATGGCCTCTCAAGCAGAGGGTCGTGGGTTCAAACCCCGGCCCGCACCTCTGAGTTTTTCGGAATTTATGTGCGGAATTACATTTGTAATTTATCATGAACTTTTCGGTGAAGGAAAACATCGTGAGGAAACCTGCACACTCCGGCGAAGCAATTCAATAATGTGTGTAAAGTTCCCAATCCACACTATAAATAACTATAGACCAAGCCCTCCCATTCTGAGAGGAGTCCTTTGCCGTAACAAAAAAGGCTTAGGACGTAAAAAAAGGCTGGTGATGATCTACCTCTGTTGTGTTTGGCGAGCAGTGACTCCCTCTCCTCGTTCTGCACCTGGCACGTCCCGCGCAGGCGCGTCAGCAGCTGCGCAACGTTGTGCGACAGCTTCTTGTAGAACTCCAGCCCCTTCTGACATTTGGCCAGCAGCTCGCCGTGCGTGTCGTAGGAGGTTATGAGCGCTGTCGACAAAGATTTCGACGTCAATGATAAGTAAAGATATGTTAAGCTCACAAGACAATCGGAAAACACGTTCCGAACATTTTGACATTAATTTGCGCACAAGTTTGGACCTTATTTGAGAGAGATTGTGGCCAAAGAGGCTACAATTTGCAGCCTTTTCTGCGCTTCATTTTCGGCGTGCTGGTGACATATCTACATTGTAATACAAAAATAGACAGATACGCCACCGCTTCACTGCGCGCGGACAAGCAATTATAGGTGATTAGGTGATTCGGTGAACTAGTATCCCTTTATGTTTGACATTATGTCTGTCTAATAACAGCTAATGAGTGAGGGCCGCATTTTGTTAGCGCTGAACAGGTGCGTGGCCTATCTTTAATGTTTTACATACATATCTACCTTTTTTATATGTAATGTCATTGATTAAAGTGGAGTCACCGGACAAAATTTTTGAAATACCTAAACAAAAATGGTTGATATGCGAATAAAATTCCTGACACTCGGGAATCCGGGTTCGATTCTCGGAGCTAGTCAAATTTTTCCGGTTTTTATTAACCCCCGACGCAAAAAGAGGGGTGTTTGACTGCTATGTGCGTCTGTGTGTCTGTTTGTGGCACCGTAGCTCTTAAACGGTTGAATGCGTTTTTTTTTTAGTTGAAAGCAGGTTTTTCTGTGTATTCTAGTTACAGTGAGTATTTAAAATATTAACGGGAAAACAGTAAAAATTAAAATTAATAAAAAAAAATACAAAAGATACTACTTCAACATGAAACTACCGTGAGATTCAATCACAGTGAAATAATCAGATCACTCACATATTGATGGCACTCTGACTCAACCTCGTATGTAAACCTTGACGAAATTGGAATAACCACTCTAGACCACGAACCTAAGGTGGTTATTACAATTTCGTCAAAGTTTATATACGAGGTTGAGTCAGAGTACCGTCGATATGTGAGAGATCCGTGACAGTGACATACGTGAGGGATCCGTTTATTTTATTAACCGACTTCAAAAAAAGGAGGAGGTTCTACGTTCCACTGTATGTATTTTTATTTTTTATGTATGTTCATCGATTACTCCGTCAATTGTAGACCGATTTTCAAATTTTTTTTTATATGAAAGGGTTCCTGAGGTGGTCCCATTGTCACCAAGTCATGATCTGATGATGGGATCAAAGGGAAATCGAGGGCAACCCTCAAATTTTACAGGCACGTACTATGTGTTTCATATATTTTCTAAGGTTATTCAAGTATTTGCGTCTGGTAGTCATCATCTCATGATGATGAGCTGATGATGGAAGGTACAACTCCTTAGCGGTTAGGAGTTGGAGGATAATTCTGAAAATGTTAAATCATTATTGGAAAGGGTATACTCCTGAGGTGGTCCCACTGTCACCAAGTCATGATCTGATGATGGGATCTCAGGGAAATCGAGGGCAACCCTCAAATTTAATAGGCACATATCATGTGTTTCATATATATTTTCAAGTATTTGCGTCCGGTAGTCGTCATCATATGTTGATAAGCTGATGATGGAAGGTACAACTCCTTAACGGTTAGGAGTTGGAGGATAATTCTGAAAATGTTAAATCAACGTAAAATTGTGAAATAAAAATCTTTTAACAAAAAAGTAATTGAGAACATGACTCCTAACTAATATTATAAATACGAAAGTAACTCTGTCTCACTGTCTTTCTGTCTCTCTGTCATTCTGTTTGTTACCTCTTCACGGGAAAACCGCTACACCAATCTAGATGAAATTTCGTAAGAGACCCTGACTATGAAGCTTGAGGTCCCGGGTTCAAATCCCGGTCGGGGCAGATGTTTGTATGATGAATATGAATGTTTGTTCTCGGGTATTGGATGTTTAATATGTATATAAGTATGTATTTATCTATATAAGTACGTTTATCCGTTGTCTAGTACCCATAGTACAGGCTTTGCCTAGTTTGGGACTAGGTCAATTGGTGTCAAATTGTCCCGTGGTATTTATTTATTTATTGAAGATAGTTTGCATATTGAGGAATAACATAGGCTACTTTTTATTCGGGATAAATTACATAGTTCCCGCGGGATATCGATAACCGAAATCTACGCGGACGAGGTCTAGGTAGCTAGTTTTACTGTAAATAGCTACTCCATTGAGAACATGAATGATTATCTTACCATTTATAATGCCTTCTCGCTTCCGCAGCAGGTCGGACAGCATCCGCCGCGACTCTGCGTACGAAGCGTACAGCGACGTCAGCCGGTTGATGATGTTCTCTTGCGCGGACAAATTTGTCTCTATTATTTTCACCTGAAACAAAAAGATTTTTATGGCAATTGACGAGTCTTCAGATGATGATGGAAATAATTTATTGAATCAGGCGTTACTTTGCGGAGGTCCATATTTATGAACTAAAACAATTTTTAATTTGTATATTACCCATAATACAGCAGGGAAATTGCGTAGCTATTTTGACACTCGGTCATCGGATTGAAATGGCAGCTTTTGTATGACTGTGACAGCTAGCTGTTTCCGATACCAATTGTCAGCCCATACACAAACTGTCAAAATGAACACATTGGTGATTGCGAGCGAGTTAGACCCATAAGCCCATTCGTGATTTTCACACATTATCATGATACTCGGGGGAAAGTTTTTTACGCGATTAAGTCCCGAGTATCATGATAATAAGCCCATTGGCTGTTATAGGCCTGGGTGAATTGGCGTCAACAACTTTTTTGTAATAATTCGTTTTTAACCCCCGACGAAAAAGAGGGGTGTTATAAGTTTGACCTGTGTATCTGTGTATCTGTCTGTGGCATCATAGCTCTCGAACGGATGGACCGATGTCGATGCGATTTTTTTTTATCGAAAGCTAGTCAATCGGGATGGTTCTTAGCTAAGTTTAATTAAAATCGGTTCACCCGTTTTTTAAATATTGAACTTGGAAATGAAAACGTCGGGGGTTTTTCAACTTTTCTAAGTTGTAATGAAATAAAAACGGATCACTCACGTACATAAGTCGAGTTTGGCCCGACATGTTTCGAACTAATTCGTAGTTCTTCCTCTGGGAGCGCACGACCCAGCGGCAGCGCGACGCACACACCCAACTGCCGCTGGATCGTGCGCTCCCAGAGGAAGGACTACGAATTAGTCCGAAACAAGTCGGGCTAAACTCGACTTGTACATATACGTGAGTGATCCGTTTTTATTTCATTATGATTAAGTCTCACAGTAGTTTCACTTTAAAAGTTTTCTAAGTTAGGTTAGGTTGTTAATTTATTGTCATCACCTGCGGCTCGTGCTTGGCCAGCTCCCTGGCGAACAGCTGATCGCGCGGCTCGGCGCCGCGCGCGAGCAGCCGCGCCGTGACGTCATCGGCCGCGATGGCCGCCCGCAGCGCCGCCACCAGCGAGTCGCGCTGCGTCTGCATCTCGCGCGCCTTGCCGACCACGCGACGCATCTCGCTCATCGCCTCGCGGTCGAGACCCTCTGTGGATACACGGGTGCGTCAGGCCTTGATCATATTTTTAACTGACTTCAAAAAAAGGAGGAGGTTCTCAATTCGTCGGAATCTTTTTAGGGTTCCGTACCTTAAAAGGAAAAAAACCGGCCAAGCGCAAGTCGGACTCGCGCACGAGGGTTCCGTAGAGAATTAAAAAAAAAAAAAAATTTCGAGAATTTTCTGAGTGGTTGTACTATAAGTGCTACCTTCATACCAAATTTCAAGTTTCTAGGACAACTGGAAGTGCCCTTTAGGTTTTCGGATTTCGGCGATTTGTATAAAAATAGCCTTTTTAATGACTGTATGACCGCAGGCTTGAGTATTTGATATTCATTTCAGCATGCTACTTAAACGCGTTCAAGAGAAAAAGGATAGAAATTCCTTTTTGGTGTATTTTGCTGATACGTTATTTATAATGTTTTTTTTTTTCTGTACTGTTAACTACGCACCAAATAATCTTTCTTTTCTTTCTTTCTTTAAATTCTATTGTGTCTGATTACCGCCGGCGAAAGCATTAAATTATTCGGTTATCCCAAATAACAATTTCTTCTTATTCGTGACCTACATTTAACTCACCAATATTTTCAATAGTAGGTATCCGACTCTGCAGAACGTCCAACGGCAGAGCTAGCTGCCTCAAATTAGCAATATGGAGCGTCATGGCTTTGTGCAACACTTGGTTCGACTCGTTCGTCCGCGCATGCGCCTCTTGATACTTGTGGTACTCGCGAGAGAGCTCTGTCTGCACTATGGACGGGGGCCGTGGGCCCATAACCTTCTGGTATTCCTTTTCTTTTAAGGTTTCTTCCTGTAAATGAGAAATACTGTGTAATATTATACTGAAATTTAAGTCACTCAGAGGGCGATGGAGAGGGCTATGCTCAGGGTTTCTCTGCGGGATAGAATCAGAAATTATGATATCCGCAGTTACCGACATAGCCCGAAGAATTGCAAAACTTAAGTGGCAGCGGGCGGGGCACATTTCAGGACTGATGGCCGATGGGGTCAGAAAGTTCTCGAATGGCGTCCGCGGACCGGGAGGCGAGCTGTCGGTAGGCCTCCAACAAGATGGAGCGACTACTGGTAAAGATCGCGGGACCGCTGTGGATGCGGAAAGCACAAGACCGGTCTGAGTGCGGCCTTGGGGGAAGCCCCCGTCCAGCTGTGGACGTCTTTCGGCTGACACGATAAAGTACCTGTATAAGCGCCTTGATTTCCGCGAGGGATTCCTCAACGTCGCTGATGATTTCCGCCAGGTTGTTCATTGAATCCACCAGAGTCTGAATGACTTCTGCTTTGGCGTTCATGGCCGCACACCTGTCCACTATCTCCTGAGGTATCCTGGTGAAGAACGAAGACCATCATTTTATGGTGGAATCTTTTAAGACAGGAAACTATAGCAAAGTTTTCTTGGCAATCAAAAGTTATTGTTTGAATGAGAGTGGTCCAAGAGAATTTATAATGAATGAATGAATGATAATAAAGACGAGGGCACATAATAAATAATTAATATAATGAATATTGGCATACCGAAGTACAAAACTCAACTTTATTTTCCAGCAAGCCTTTGCATTCACGAAAGTATACCATGATTCTCAAACTCAGGCAGAGTTCAAAGTACCGCAAGTAAACATTTAGACAGATAAGTATGTTTATCTTCCGACTGATACCATTCACCCAAACAATACCAAACCCGCTCAGACGTTGAGTGAGTCACAACGACACTGATCCAATATAACGCGTCATTAATGAGAAACCTCACAATTACAACCTGTGGTGACTATACTACGATTATTCTTTATTTTTCACACACCATGGGATAGATAAGAAGAAACCGTTTTATGTGTAGGAAGGGACCCTAGGGACAAAGTTTATTTTTTAACCCCCGACCCAAATAGAGGGGTGTTACAAGTTTGACACGTGTATCTGGGATGGACCGATTTCAATGTGGTTTTGTTTAATCGAAAGCTAGTTTAATCGAGATGGTTCTGGTTAGGTTATGTTCTACCACTTTGTCGGCTTTATTAATATGTGAACCGTTTTCGGATAAATGAAATTCGAGTAAGAGAGTTTCGAAACATTGATAGGTTGCCACCACAAAAACATAATTCGTTAAATTAGATTTAAAAAAAAAAACTTGTCTTATACTCACTTCTGATCAGCATCCAGAACTTCAAGTTGGTCCAGTTGAAGTGAGGACATAAACTCTATGAGCTCAGTGTTTTTGGCATCCACTTGGTTCGTGACTTGGCGGAGAAGCTTGGCTTTCTCTTCGGAGTAGACGGAGGACGCCTCGTGGGCACCAATTGGAATCAGACGGGAGAATACGTCAGGGCCCGATATCTTGTGAAGAATACAGATTTATTTAAGCCTTACATACTGCAGTGTCTGGCATTTATAAGTTACTTACTAGCTGTTGCCTGCGACTTTGTCTGCTAGAAATCGCTTGTACATGGAAACTACAAAATGTTTCGGGATAAAAGTTAGCCCATGTGCTATTGTCACATATAAGCTATATTCCTGTGATGTTTCACCAAAATCCGTTCGGTAGTTTTGGTGTGCAAGAATAATGTACATGCATCCATCCTGACAAACTGTCACATTTTAGTAGTAGAATGCATAGAGAAGGAAAAATCCATAACTTTATGTTATTTGTTTCAGGCCACCCGTCTGTTCCTTCCCCAAAAAGTTTAGAATCCCTAAACCGAACAATCTTCTCACGTGTGCAATGTCTAAACGCTGACATTGGCAAAATACTCCTTGCAACAAGAGCAAGGGTGAAAGCCATATTTAAAAAAAAAAAGTGTCGGCGGACAGTAGGCAATAGCCCGCTTCCCCTGTCTCCATTGTGTGCTGTACTCTACTCAACGGGGTTTAGGGTATACGCTAATTTTAACATAATAACAAACAGCTAACCTGAGGATCATCAAAGTTGATAGGCAACACTTTCACCAAGCAAACCGGCTTCATATCCACCAGCAAATCCTTGTCCGGCACCTCTTCATGGTAAATAAACTCATTTTCATTCTTGGCCGCTTTGCGTTTGCCTTCAACAACGTCGTTGGTGAACGTTAGGGCCTCCTGGGTGATTTGTACTGGTTCTATGTATTTGGCCAGCTTACGGGCTTCGTTGAGCTTGTCTGCCGCTTGCTGGTAGAAGGCTACGCGTTCGCCAAACTTCTGCTGTTCCTCGGCGTGCATTCCTGGTAAAGAGATTGGGGCGACATTATTAAAGACACATTTTTGTAAGTAGCACTATTACTATTATCAAAGCTTCATTTATTCTGAATTAAATCAATTAATTGATTTAAGTAGCACTAACAAGATGTTTATAGTGAAACTAGCTTATGCCTGGCGGCTGTCGCGGCGGCAAAATGGGCTAGTTCCCTATCCCGTGCGAATTTCGAAAAATCCCTTCTTAGTGCACCTCTAGAATACTCAAGGTACATATCTGCCAAATTTCAAGTCTCTAGGTCCAGTGGTTTAGGCTGTGAGTTGTCTGTCAGTCATTGTACTGTTTTATAGGATAAAGTGATCAATCGTCCAACATGTTTCAGACCAATTCATAGACCTTCCTTCACGACCGAGCGGCAGCAAGACTCACACTCTCACAGCTACGAATTAGTCTGAGACATGTCAGGCTAAACTCGACTTTACAGGTTTAATCATACATTTAATTCACTATGATTGAGTGTAATGCATAAGAATAAATAATAACATAGTGGAACGGAAACTCTCGCTCCGGACGGGCTCAAGGTCACGATATTAGAGTATTCGTTAAACAGACTACTCAGTCAGGCTATCACGGCCGGCGTCGCCGCACGCGCGTTTGGTTGTTTATAATCTGGTTGTAATAGTTTTACGTGAGCATATATGTATTTTATTTTATATTTGTAGGTAAGTAATACTTACTTAAATCACCTTAAATGGCTTCATTTGGTACTTCTTATTTAGAAGTATCTATAATTTTGAAATGATTTACAAATCTCATATTTTGTAAAATTGGAATAAAATAATCATCTTCTTAGTGATAGTCTTAGATATCTTAGTGATATTATCTTTAGACGTAAATACTTAATATTTAATAGCAAGCAACCCTAGCAACACGCTTGGATGACAGAGGGGTGTAACGACGTGAAGGGGGAAGTAGGTATATAAATGGCGGCGTTTTGGACTCGGTCAAAAGAGATTCCGTTCTACTATGTTATTATTTATTCTTATGTGTAATGGTCGTTTCATGAACTGCTACAGTTGGAAACATTAACACATACATGTTATGTACCTATTTAGCTTTTAAATGTTGTCAATGTTTTATGATTATGTCACTAGCTTAAACACACTTTTTCAATAATTCAAATTAAAATTAAAAGGAAACCTTTGGTCAAAAATCTAAAGTTATGCCTGTACATACCTTGGTACAAGCTGACAATGCATCCAATATACTGCATCTTGAATGTGAGGTACCGATGCCAGTAGTTGTATTTCTTGGTGTAAACAATTTCATGAATATTGTCAGTTCCAGCAGACGGCCCAAGGTGAGAAAGCGAGTTTCTGTAGAAGAACATCACTTGCGTTGCGACTGAACCTGTAAGGAGTTAATGTCTAGAGGTATATACTAGATTTGGTAGATGCCATAACAGTTTGCAAAAAAAAATGTTTATTTAATTTTCTTTTATGGCTTTCACCCTTGCTACTATGGCAAGGAGTATTTTGCCAATGTCAGCGTTAAGACATCACACACGTGAGAAGAGTGTTCGGTTTATTTAATTTAAGATAACATTGTATTTGTGTGTATTTTCTTTTCGAGTCTTAATGGTACTTGTAATAAATGAATTATATTAAAAACAGATTCTGTTCACTTAAGGTTGCCTGTTAGTTAACAGACATTTTTAAAATAAGCAAACACCTACAGCCTGACAATAAAGAGTAGAAAACGGAGGAAAGAGGAACTAAAATTTCACATACAAATTTGTTGCCATATTTAAGCAATTTACGACAAAAATGTGACAGATACAAAGAAAGTGCAACCTCATTTAATTTCTACTCTTTTTTGCCAGGTTATAGGTTGCATTCTATTAATAATTATGGTATCCTAGGTAGTCATAATGACTGTCACTAATCTTTCAGTAAACAACATAAAAAAACTGTTTCTTGATAAATATTACAAAGAGCACTCTTCTCCTTACCAATGACACTGGGTTTTCTTGTATCCTGTATGCTTTTATCAAGAATACACTCCTGAGCTTGGGCAAAGCAGATCTCTTGCAGCATCATCACAATCTCCGTAGATATGTCAACCCCAGTAGGCTGTGGGTATTGCTCTCGCACCACCTGGAAAGCCCAAGCGGCATTCTGGAAGTGTGTACACGCCGCCTTGAGGCTTTCCGGAGATGTACGGGGCTCTGAGGCACCCAATTGTGTGTGCAGGGCCGCAATGTTGTATAAAATGCAAGCCATTTCAAAACGAATGTCCGCTAGAGGGCAAGTCATGTTGGCATACAAGTCTTTCCTAAAATGAGAGAATACTTTTATTACGACTAACTTCACTTATCACAGTGATTCTTCTTCATGTTAATAATAAATATTACAAAAAATACAGTAGTAAGGAAAGTACAGAAGAGTAAAAAACATCTCTCATGCTAGTACAAGTATCAAAATAATGATGCTATAAAAACTTTTCTAAATTGACACCAATTTAAAATATAGGTATGATGAGATGTTTATCAGTCAGTGGCCAATTGCAATGTTACACTAGAAAATTCTGTGAGTCATTACACACACCAACTTTACTAAAACTGAGTTCTAAGTCAATTTTGTTCTTACCAGGAATAAGTACAAGCAGCAGGTTGGCCTTTGCCCATGGGGAATCTGCTCTGAATCGCTCTGAGCTGGCAAAAGTATCTGTACAACGCACTTAGACCAGCTTCGTCACTGGAAGGCCTCACGGCGGTCGACCGTAAGCTTTCCAGCTGATGTATCTCATTGCTATAGCTCTCAGGGTCTTCCTTGTACGCCTCCGCTATGTACTGAAACAGCCGATTACCCGTGAAAACAAAGAAAACTCTTTCCTCTTTATCGCGACGAGATTACAAATGTTACACCACCTACTGACCTGCTTGAGTTTGGGGCCAAAATGAGTACCCTCCGCGCTTGTCTTCAGGTCAAAACATATCAATGGCAACTTTGGAACCGCCTCCATAGTTTACAGGTCTATTTGTTGGCTGATAACATGTAAATCCTGTAAATCACTTGGAAAACAATTTCATCGCAAATTAGTTTAGAGCTGTCATTTTTTTGTTTGATTGATTTAGGAGTGAATGAATGAATGATCATGTTTCTCCCTACAGAATATAAATTTATTACATGTGATAGTGATTTTGCACGTATCCACATCGACGCAGCTACAACAGCGCCATCTATATGTCAAGTTCTTAATTCTTCGTGAATTTTATTATAAGGAATATAAGCATTGGTAAAATTACAAATAACTTTATTTACATAATAAAAGCAATTTACAATGACATTAAATCTAAGCTTAAACTAAATAAACTACAACTTAAAACTAAATTAAATCTAAATAAGGCCCCCGTGGCATAGTGCCCAAAAGGATGGCAGCGTTGCCTCGCTGAATAGCGATGCTGATTCTTTGAGAGAGAAAACTGCCAGCCCTTTGGTCACAAGTTGCATCAACTAAGCGCTTTTGTAACTCAGAAATAAGCTTGTAAGCGCTGGGACCCCATGGACCCAAAGTTTCAAACCCGAGAGGAACAAAATTATAATTCGGACCGAGAGATTGATACTTAGAATTTTTTCTATTTTCGGCCGTTTCTGCCGCCGCATCAGCTTTTTGTGTGGTTCCCTGGAGATGTGAGGGTGCTACTGTATCGACACAGGTCGCATCCCAAACCAGAATCCTACCCATTCTCCAGGGAATCAGAGACATACCGTCCGGCCTTTTGCCATCGTCGCGGGCAATGCCGCTTGGCTCCAAAATGGCCGGCACGTTTGCAGAGGCAAGAGCCCGGCGGATTATGTCATTGAGCGCGGCATGACGGGAGAAACGGCCGGCGCTCTTTTGACAGGAAAGACCATGGTGTCCCGTTTCGTCTACATTGGTGCCACAGAGGCAACGGTGTGGTGAACACAGCGCAACACCCAGTCTTAGCCCGACTGCAATTCTCAGTGTTTCAGGCTCAAGAAAGGTTCCGGTGTTAACGGAAGGATAAGCATGAAGCCAGTCACCGGATTCCTTTCTTGCCACAGCCAAAAGCCTTGCGCTGTCTGGGCCTGAACTGGAACTGAGAATATTAGAATAAGTTAATTTGGATAGTGTGTCATCCCAGCTCCGTTGGAAATTTGGATAAGCGGGAGGATTTTCACCCGGACAAGCCATAAGCCAAGCATTCCTAGCATCGACCAAACCCGTCGTCTCGTAGTTTGAAGGACAATCCTTTAGGATTTTACCTACGAGGGTGGACGTGCTGTGGACAGATGATAGGAACGCTGGTAAAGCAACACTAGAAATTTTGCGGATACCTAGCCCACCATATCTGATAGGAAGGGAAGCCTGGGTCCAAGATTGCCCATTGAATTGTAAGTTAAGTATAGATTCCAAAGAAGTTTTTATAAGGGAATCAATTAAGGTCAGAGAATTTTGATGTTTTCAAAAGGGACAACAACGAAGAAAATAAGTAAATTTTGGCACAAAAAGGCAAAATTTTAGAATAGTGATAGCAGTGTGAGCACTGATTTCCAGCAGCCGGTCTGCAGAATTTTGAAATTTTGAAACAGTTTTTGCGATTAAATCTGGAATGGCATCGTCGAAGATTGGTGACCCTAGGAGGCTTAAGTTTTGCTTATCGACAATTTTGATATTTGGACAAAGTAAATTAAAACGTTGGAAGAGATCGGATCGGATCGCGTTGTTTATGAACAATTCGCATTTATTAAAGTTTAGATCTAAACCAATGGCCTTAAATTTATTTATAATTTCTTAGAGATCTGAAAGTACCGTAACTGCATCACCTAGGGAACCATCATCAAGATACCATGCGTTAAATTTGGACTTTAAATTTTGAATGATGGGGTTAATGGCTAAACTGAAAATGGCTGGTCCGAGGGGATCACCCTCCTGACAGCCGACTTCGGAAGATAATTCGTTGCTTTTGTACATTAATTTAGAAGGTTCATGATAACAGTTAAGTAGGTAATTGTACATTTCCGATATATTATTCCTAATTTCTGTGAGCAGGGTGTCCCTGTTTACCGAATTAAATGCATTTTTGACGTCAATTTTGAGTAAAACCTCACACTGATCGTTATTAAGGTAGGTGCGCAGGGCATGGACTGCCGCTTCGCACCCACCTTTAGTACCGAAACCTAATTGAATTGGTTCAAACTGAGGTTGCAATTTTGAAACTATGTGAAGAACTGAAATTTTAGAAGTTAATCGCCGAAATGTAGAGCCGACTGCAATGGGTCTGACACCTCCGTCTTTTTTAGTGAGCGCAATTAGGTTGGCTCCATAAAGAACGGGAACTATTTCGGGATTAACATTGCCAGACAGCATGAGGTTTATTAATTTTGTTAAAGCCAGGATTAAATGTTTGCCTGCGTCGCCCACACAGTGAGAGGTAAGGTCTTTTAGGTGTTGGGGAGCAAGTCCGTCAAGACCTGCTGCAGAACCGGTTTTAAATGAATAGATTGCATTCACTGTGTCTGTCTCAAAGCATTGGTTGGCGACATAGTCATGACAATTAATCAATCAACCGATCAACCGTTTATTTCCAAGAATATGGAATAACGTTACAGTTGCTCTTTTTTCTTTGACCTCTTATGGTAAACATTTCATAAATTATAAACTAATTGCCAAACCTGTCATTTTTTTACTTTATTATAGCAACAATTAAAAGTACGGATATGTGAATTAGCTGACATGTTTTTCGAGTTGGGACTCAAAATACAGTTGTCGCTGTTGCTCCCTCAAGTGGGATTGGCTTGACTATGATGCTCTCTGCTATTTGCTATCTGTAACTAATTTATGTTCCTTCGTTCATTGTTCATTTATCATCATTTTCATTCTCTTAATTTTCCATTCATTCAAAGTGGCTTGATTTTGACTGACGCTAATGTGCTTTCAGAATCTTGTATTTTCTCATTTTATTCGTAATACAGTTACTTTGATCACGTTTTCTACAGCTCACTGTCTGTAGAAAACCTTTACGATGAAGTTGAAGAAGCCAAAGGCAGACGCGGAGGTAAATTTTGCTCACAAACACCACCTTCCTAAAAGCCGATAGATAACCTTGGCATGACATAAACATACTAAAACATTTTGATTCTTTTTTAGGAGGCGAGTCCGGTGCCCGTGCCGCCTCAAGCCGAGATTATTGAGGCTGATTTGTACAAGCGCACGTACTTTGGGCCTGATGTACCAACTTTAGAGTTGGAATGCTGGGAAGAAGAACTGTCTGAGTACCAACTGCAAGCTTATAAGAATGCCGACGACGAATACAAGAGTATTCAGACCAAACTGGATGAGATGGTCAAGGATACAGGTGGAGAAATTGTGTATAATGGTGACCAGTTTACGGCATACCAGTTGCTTGGAAAGTGAGTACTCTTTTAAAGTTATTCAAAGTAAACTAAATGTACAGCAATCAACTGATTGTTGTACATTTTTATGGAGATGGTGGGTTAGCTACTAACTAATAGTAATAGTGCATCAGTAACATTTTGTATTTGCATTTTGTATGTCGACCACAGACTTGTTAAGTGTTATTGCATTAAGCAAGTTATAAAATGAGCAGTGTATACTCAAATTATCTGATAAGAAAGTTATGAACTTTTCTTGCTTTATTTTGTTAAATAAAAATAACATTAATATTTATATGCCTTTGCCCTTTGTATGCCTGAACAAAAAACTTACTGCATTCTAGTTTCGTTTCTTTTGACAAATGTACGCTGTACAGAGTCAAGCCAAAATATAAAAAGACAGATACTTAAAATTTTGGAATGAATTTGACTCCAGGCATCCAAAAGGTACTGTAATACTAACCAATCTTTATGTAGAGGTAATGGTTTAATCTTTTTAATTTCAGGCAACCTGTTCTTAAAGACTTGGAAAGGCAGAGCGCTGACATTATTAGATCCAGATCTCGGTCGCTTTCTATCTCCAAGGAACCCAAGAGTGGCAAGAGAGGTCTGTATTTCAACCCATTATGCTGACACACTAAATTAGGGTCAACTTGATGTATTTGTATTGTCTGATGTAATTTTAACACCTGAGTTAGGGCCTTATTCATAAACGTCACTCAAGCCTCCATTAGCTAAAATAGGTTTTTGCCTCTTCTTACTTATGGAAATGTCAATGTGACAAAGAAGGACAAACAAACTTTAACAGCATTTTAGTTAAAATAGGTTTATGAATAACAGGGTTAGTGTCTAACTAATCGTCATGTCAGCCGAAAGACATCCACTGCTGGACATAAGTCTTGGGGGAGGCTCTCCACACGGACCGGTCTTGTGCTTTCCGCATCCACCATGAATGCACTAATTAATTATTTACCTATGTATGTTTGCTAGGACCCCTAGGACTGATAAGTGGTAAGAGGAAGATAATGCTGAAATACATTGAGGCAAACACTACAAGAATTAACTCAGATAAATGTTTGTTATACAAGGGGCATATAATAATTATAGGCCATTAGCATAGCAGCACCTAATTTTCAAAACAAAACTTTTTTTTATTTGTATATTTTATTAAGCCTTACATTTCAGATACATAATATTAATTAGTAATGTAACCACAATAAACATTTTAATCTTCAGCATCTGTGTGCCCGTTGGCAAAGGTTTCCCCCAGCAGTCTCCATTCCTTCTCACATGCAGCCACTCTCGTCCATATAGCCGACGATCGAATAGCCTTGTGGTTACAGAACCTGACTATGAAGCTTGAAGTCCTGGGTTTGAATCCCGGTCGAGCAGATGTTTGTATGATGAATATGAATGTTTGTTCTCGGGTCTTGGATACTTAAGTTGTCTAGTACCCATAGTACAGGCTTTGCCTAGTTTGGGACTAGGTCAATTGGTGTCAATTTGTCCCATGATATTTATTATTTATTTATTATTATATTCTGCCAGCTACTCTGGCAATTTCATCGTTCCGTTAATCATGGTCATTTTGATAATAGTTTTCAAAAAGCAGTACAGCTTAAATTGCTTAATTCATTCTCCTATGGTACTATTTCCATCCAAATCTGTCTTATAGTGAACTAGCTGTTTCCCGCGACTTCGTCCGCGTATATTTCGGTTATCGCTATCCCGCGGGAACTTTATAATTTTCCCGAATAAAAATTAGCCTATGTTATTGCTCAATATTCAAACTGTCTTCTTACTAAATTTCATCTAGATTGGTGCAGCGGTTTTCCCGTGAAGAGGTAACAGAGAGACAGAGTTACTTTCGCATTTATAATATTAGTAAGGATATTTAACTAATGTCTATTCCCAGGTCGTCCCAAGAGGAACCGTGAAGAGGACCGGACCTACTCCCCGTCACCGGACAGAGAGCCGGAGCCTCGTCACAAGAAAAAGAAGAAGGATAAAGAAAAAGAGAAAGAGAAGGAAAAGACTAAAGAAAAGGACAAGGATAAAGATAACACTAAAACTAAGGATAAGACTCTTGCGCCTTCTAGTAAGCATTCTCTTTTTTTGCGTTTTTTGGCGCGTTTTTGGGGCAAAAACGGAACCCTTATAGTCTCTTCGTGTCCGTCCGTATATCACAGGCATTTTATTCATAACCTAACCCGACAATGTCAATTCAAAGTTAAATTATTCAAAAACGGCTGTACCGATTTTAATGAAACTTAGCTAAGAGAACCAGCTTGATTAAACTATACTCAAGAGCAATAAAAACGGGTCGCTTTGTATGATCAATCCCATACAAAGTGACCCGTTTGTTTTGCTCTTGAGTGTAGCTTTCGATTAAAAAAACCGCATCTAAATCAGTCCATCCGTTTGGGAGCTATGATGCCATAGACACATACGCAGATACACAGACACACAGATACATAGAAACACAGATACACAGGTCAAACTTATAACACCCCTCTTTTTTGTCGAGGGTTAAAAAATTGTAAGAGGTGTAGTTACTGATAAGTGGTTTTTTTTATCAGACGTGCACAGCGTGGTCACAAACGTGCGTCCATCGGAGGCGACGGCCATTGGAGGTTTACTCACAGGCAGCGCCACGAAAACCACAGCCATAGTAGACCTCACCAAAGACGATGGCAATAAGAATGTGGCCGACTCGAGAGAAGTGTCGTTTAATAAGTTGCAAGGTAAGAAAAACTCTAAATTTCAATGAACCTTTTGTAGCGACCGTAGTGTCACACGCCGGTGACGTCATCAATGCTCTACATCGCGCTAACGAAGTCTCTTAAGTTGGATGCATGAGTATTTATGCTTAAAACTCTCTTCCTTCGGACTTTGATTTCGAGCCATATGAACGATCAATTAGCTAAAGGTTTGTTGCTCGTTTAGCGCCACCCAGGGGACACGTGCAGGGATATTTGTGGCAGATCCTGCAGACGGGAGCAACTTTATTTTTACGGTTTTCCCGTGAATATCGATTATACTTTTAAAATACTCACTGAATCATGAATACGCAGAAAAAAACCTGAAAATGCTAACCCCGTGAATCGAACCCGGATCCTCGACATTCCGTGTCGCGTGCCCATACCCTTACACCAAGATTAGCATATCATGTAACCAAGAACAATTGGCTAGAGTGCTAAACTCGACAGGAACGTTACATACAACATTTCAATCGTCTGGTTTTCAAGCTCGTCCGTTAAATCTAATACTCAGCCAGCAGTCGCCTACTTCCTGGCCTAGGCAATAATGTACTATTCCTTCCAGGCAAGACATTCCCGTCGCTCGTGGTAGTAGCGCGTCCATACTTACGCGCCAAGGACGCGCCGCCGCCAGCCGACCGCTCCGCGCTGGACAGCAAAGTCAAGTCTGTTCTCATGCACACGCCCATGAAATTTACCGAGTGGCTCATACAGCAGGGTATGGTGCGCTCCGAGCAGTGGTGCGTCATACACGCCGGGAATAAATTAAAGCTGGGTAAGATTGTTTTAGATTGAAACTAAGCTTATGCCCCGCGGCTTTGCCCCTGTGAAATATTTCAAAATGGGCTAGTTCCCTAATCCCGTGGGAATATCAAAAGTCACTTCTTAGTGCACCACACTCTGGTCTAATTTCCGCTGTCAACAATGACGGATTTACGTCTTTGGCGTTGAACCTTTTATACGTTACACTTTAATTTTAACATGAACTTCTATTCCAGGCATGTACTCCGACGTATCCAAATTCCCCTACTCCGGCGGCTACGTATGGATCTCCGAATGCTGCCCCACGCGTTTCGTCTCCGTGTTCTGCAGCTCTATATTCGAAGGGGCCACCTTCCCGCCCAGCGTGCTCCTGAAACTAGTGTACCACTGGGCCTGTCAGACTAACGTACAAAACGTGGTCCAATGGGTCAAGGTCGATAACCTCTATGTGAAAGGTAAGCTGTAATATTTCACAATATTCGGCATTTCTCTATATTTTAAATAGTCATAAAGCTTCTGCATTTGCTTTATATAAGTAAGTAAACACTTTATTGTACTATAAAAAAAACATGGTACAAAAGCCATAAACAAAAAAACCAATTCAAGTACAAAGGTGGGCTTATTCCTATAAGGGATCTCTACCAGCCAACCTTAGAGTGGTGGAGAGGAATAGCTTAGTTGTAGTAGTTGTTTATATATAGTGAACTAGTTTATGCCCCGCGGCTTTGCCCCCGTAAAATATTTCAAAATAGGCTAGTTCCCTATTCTGTGGGAATTTCGAAAAATCCCTTCTTAGTGCACCTCTAGGATACTCAAGGTACATGTTTGCCAAATTTCAAGTCTCTGGGACCAGTGGTTTAGGCTGTGCGTTGTCTGTCAGTCAGTCAGTCAGTCACGGTCTTCTTTTATAGGTTTAGATTTAAAAGGAAAACTATCAGAGATAAGCAGGATTTACAGGTTTGTGAGTAATAGTTAATTATGTGTGTTACTACATAGAGTAACCGATATAAATTGACCCCACACTGCATACAGTTTGCTTTGGAGTAGAGCTCTGCTAACACTGGTTTCGAATAGGTGTGATGAAACACCTTTAAATTAGGTATCTATGCCATGGCTTTTTCGTAATGGCTTAGGAGCCCTATCCTGGGAGTGTTCGATACGCTCTTGTTTTTTTTTTTTTGCAAATAAAAACTTTATAAGAGTGTTCAGTTCACTACTTGTCTGAATTATTGACGGTTCATTAAAACGTACTATATGTAAGACCTCGTGTAACCATTATATTCATTGTAAATAAACTACGACCGGATAGCCTAGTGGTTAGAGACCCTGACTATGAAGCTTGAGGTCCCGGGTTCAAATCCCGGTCGGGGCAGATGTTTGTATGATGAATATGAATGTTTGTTCTCGGGTCTTAGATGTTTAATATGTATATAAGTATGTTTATCCGTTGTCTAGTACCCATAGTACAGGCTTTGCCTAGTTTGGGACTAGGTCAATTGGTGTCAAATTGTCCCATGATATTTATTTCATCATCAGCCTATTTACGTCCCACTGCTGGGCCCAGGCCTCCTCTCAGAATGAGAGGGCTTGGGCTATAGTTCCCACGCGGGCCCAGTGCGGATTGGGAACTTCACACACACCATTGAATTGCTTCGCAGGAGTGTGCAGGTTTCTTCAGGATGTTTTCCTTCACCGAAATGCTCATGATAAATTACAAATGTAATTTCGCACATAAATTCCGAAAAACTCAGAGGTGCCAGCCGGGGTTTGAAACCCACGACACTCTGCTTGAGAGGCCATAGGTCAAACCACTAGGCTATCACGGCTATATTTATTTAAACATTTAATTTCAAGGGTTATTCACCTGGCTGAGAGCGATCTGCACGTCGGCGATACACCAGCACATGAATCTGCTGGGAGGGGCGGGGAAGAAGGTGGAGGTTGGTGTGATCTCGCTGGGCACCACGAGCCATGACGGCACGCAGCGGCAGGTCAAAGTCGAGGTGCTAGGAGTCTTGGACCCTGCTGAGAAACTGGTGAGTTTGTCCCATGAGTTTTTAACTTTGATGATCTCAAATGAAACTGCCGTTAGACAACCTGACTACGTAGCTTGAGCTCCCGGGTTTGATCCCCGGCCGGGGCAGATGTTTGTATGATGAATATGAATGTTTATTCCCGAGTCTTGGATTTTTAATATGTATTTATGTATGTATTTATCTATGTAAGTATGTTTATCTGTCGTCTAGTACCCATAACACAAGTCCTGCTTAATTTTGGGACTACGTCAATTGGTGTCAATTGCCCCACGATGTTTATTTATTTATACATACATAAACATAACATACATTTTAAACATGAAACTACCATGCGACTTGTATAAGTCTAGTTTAGCCCCACATGTTTCTGACTAATTCGTAATCATTTCTCTGGAAGCGCACGACCCAGCGGCAGCAATACGCACACTACGCTCCGCGGCTCTGCTAACACATGCCGAAACATGCTGCATGCTGAAACATGTCTTAATCCGTTTTATTTCACTATCATCGTAACATACACTTCGCCTCGTTTACCTTTCTACATTTGCTTTTGTTCTGTTATGTGTTATTTTTTGTTTTATGTTTAACTAGCAGCCCGTCCCGGCTTCGCACGGGGTAGACAATTATAAAATGAAAAAAGTTGTTGTAGTGTCATAACTACAATAGTTGGACTTATGCTACCGCGGAGTTTTTTGTAGACATTATGATGTTCTTCAATATTGTTGAACATTATTTTGTTCTATCGCTAATAGTTTCGGCAGCGCATTCGACGAAAGACATTTTAAGACTCATTTTTCTACACCTTCGGTTACATTGTTCAAATTTTACCAAGGATCCCTAATTTTTTTCAAAATGAAATGTAGCCTATGTCAAATTGGAAGAATGTAGCATTCTATTGGTGAAAGAATTTTTTAAATCGGCCCAGTACTTTTTGAGCCTATTCATTACAAACATACAAAAATAGGTACAAATCTTTCCTCTTTATAATATTATAGTATTAGTGTTCAATAAAGAGATATACATACATGTCGGAGACTACTTGGTTGCAGTATTACGAAGTCAAAAGAGGAAGTTCTTTATTGCTTAAAACTGTAATCCTATGAAAGTAACAATATCTGTGGTCTGTATTGTAGTAACGCCATCTATCGGCCAAAGTCTTAACTTATTTTGAGTAAACACAGGCGTTTCGCCTGGGTGGGGTCCGTTCGCTATCTGTCGAGATGGCGCTGTGTCGGTAAAGCAGCGCGGCTCGCTGGGTGAAGCAGTGAGACCGAGACGGAGGACCGAGTGAGAGAGTCTTTTTTCGGGCTTTGAGCTTGGAACAAGGTTTAGAGGTTATGTGGAGTTTTATTTTGTTTGAAAAGCGCCAAAGAATAGATTTGTGAACCGAACCTACCGGTTTACTCAAAGCCAGTTGTTTTAGTGTTAATTAAACTATTTGAAGTGTTATTTAGTTCTCTAAAAGTGATAATTTTAATACAGTGTTTGACTCTAACAAAACTTTCATTTGTTTTTCGCCCGGGTTACCCAGAAAGGTAAAAGATTCAGAAACAATTAATGATGATGATGCCCACTTTCCTTACTACATATATCTTTGCTCTAGATCCGTCTTCGCGCCGTCGAACCTCTGGCCGAGCACGAGAAAAACTACAAGAAACGCTTCCAGAAAATCCTAGAACCGCTCGTGACCTGGGTGCACCCGAGCTCGGTCATCCTCACGGACCTCACCGTCGACAAGGGCACCTTGGTCTCCATGGGCTTCAAGAACGTGCACCAATCGTCTTCCCACACAGACACGCCTGCGCGGAACAGCAATGCCAACATCATGGAGTACTTGAGGAGGATCGTGCCGAGGATGTTTCAGAACACTTTGTCGCTGCTGTCGCGGCAGATTATACAGCAGTTCTTGGACGAGCTGGTTTGGAGGGAGAAGTAAGTATTCGAAGTACAAACTGAAACGTTTTTATTGCCACTCGTTGCCATGGAGATGTCCCCTTGGTAACTCGTCTAAAATAAGATTTTCTAAGGCACCTCACCCCCGAAAGTCAGGATTTGCATAGGAGATAAAGGATAAAGGAATTGGCATATAACCGTTGAAAATCCTAACGTTTGATGGAGTGGTGCCTTAGAAAATCTTATTTTAGACAAGTTACCCAGGGTACATCTCCATGGCAACGAGTGGAAACAAAAAGTTGATTGACCGAAATATACAGAAAGACCGGATAAATTCCGAAAAAATCAGAGATGCGAGCCGGGGCTCGAACCCACTATCCTCTGCTTGAGAGGCCATAGACAAACCACTAGGCTAGGCTAAGTTGGATGACAGAACAAGTACAAACAACAAAAAGTGCAGTTGGCAAAACTTTTAAATGTAAAATCAGTATTCGCAAAGTAATTTGAAATAAACTGAAATGTGAATATATATGAGTTTTTCGTTGCTACCAATGATTGTTCGGATGGCGCAGTTGGTAGCGCGACACCACGGTATGGTGGAGGTCCTGGGACCGAACCCCAGTTCGAGAATTTATTTCTCTAGTCTCTGTATATTTACGTTTCAGTTTGGAATTTGAGAAAACTTTCTATAACAATGAAATTTTTAACATGAAACTTTATTGAAACCTTTATTCTCTTGTCAGGTTTGGCATTTCCCCCGGGCAAGCATTCGACAATATCGTGCTCCACATCGCCGAGCAGACCAAATTCGAGGCGAAGGACGCCATCACGGTCCGTCTCAACAAGATAGCTGCGAACCCCTTCAAGAACTGGAAGTATCCCTCCAAGGTGAAATTGCTTTTTTTACATTAAAGCGCAAAGTTTTTCTGTAATGTGGCCAGCAAATATTGCTGTGTGACTCTTATTATGAAAGCTAGACAAAGACCAGTATAGTTGCCGGCCACATGTTTGCAGCAAAATTATAGACCTTTCAGAAACCCTCTAAGAACAATTAATTTGCTCACCAAATCAAAATGTTCCAAAGAGCATATCCTGACGACTCCACGTTTGTAATTTTTTGTGAAATGATTAGTTTTGTAACCATGTTATACAGGGTTACAAAATAAATAAATAAATAAAATATGCATTATGCAAAAGTGAACCATTTTTGAGTTATCATGTTTTTTATCTTTTTTCAAAATAAGTCAAAAATGCAACATCAAAAATGTATTAAAAAAAACGTATCAATTTAAATGTATTTTTTCTTCTGATTGATAAAAACGATTAAACACAATAATTTAATTAATTTATTTAATTTTATATTTATCAATATTAAAACAACAATTATCGGTCCAAATTTAAAAATGTTAGATGAAAAACGATATTATTTCAATATTTTTTTGAGATTTTTTTCCACTAAAATGGCTTAAAAACAAAAAAAAATGTAATGAAACTTGGCTTGCAGATTATTTTAAAAACATAGTCGTTTTCTTAGCTGTCCATCAATGCATAATAACTAGGAACTTATTTCAAAGAAACTGAAAAAAAATTATGATCACAAAGGAAGCAGGCGGAAATTCGTATTCGAACTAAACTTAAGGTCTCCGCTATATCGAGTTCGTGGAATAATTTGCTGAATAAACCCACTCTTTTTAGGGTTCCGTACCTCAAAAGGAAAAAAACGGAACCCTTATAGGATCACTTTGTTGTCCGTCTGTCTGTCTGTCTGTCTGTCTGTCAAGACCCTTTTTCTCTGGAACGCGTTTAGGTAGCATGCTGAAATCAATATCAAATACTCAGGCCTGAGGTCCCTTGAAGCTGTGAAAAAATCAACCTTCTAAGTCAGCGCAATCAAAAGATACAGTCATTAAAAAGGCTATACAGGCCGTACAAATTGCCGAAATCTAAAACTTAAAGGGTACTTCCAGTTGTCCTACAAACTTGAAATTTAATATGAAGGTAGCTCTTATAGCACAACCACTCATAAAAGTCTCAAAATCTTAAATTTTTATATCTGTCTGTAGATTTAGCAGACCAATATATGTTGACCCCACACTGCGTACATTTTGCTTAGGATCAGGGCTCTACTAACACTGGACTTCTTAAAACAGCTAGGGAAAAGCGTTAAAATCTTTCTACGGAACCCTCGTGCGCGAGTCCGACTCGCACTTGTCCGGTTTTTTTTAATGTACATCCTTTCATGCTAATTTCTGAAATAGTTCGCCCAAATTCCTGACGATCACCCATTTTTCATCCATACTGGCAGGACTTAACCACAGGACAAGCCTTACGAAATGAAATACGGTCAATGCAATGAATCAGCCACTCAAACAAATAATCCGGCCCTTTAAAGCAACGCTATATTAATCACAAAAAAACCCAGAAAAGCAGACGAAATAAATTGTCCGAAGAATGCACCGAACTATCCGCAACCAGTCCAGATCAGTCAACCAACGGATACATCAACGCACGCCTCTACATGCTACACACGCATTTCTTTTCACTTTTAAATAATATCACATTGGACCTATTATTATTATTATTTGAAATTTGACATTGTGTTTTTAAATTAATTATTATTTTATTGCTATGGGTTATAATAAATTTTATTGTGTGTAATTTACATTAATTGCCAATGAAATGTACCCTACTTTAATTATTTTATTTTGTCTTTATTGTTTATGCCATATAAAAAAAAACTGATTATTTTGGTACTATTATATTAAATTTGCACGTCATCATTATGACTAAAGACGTGAAACATATAATATTATTATCTAGAACTGTAAATATACCGTGTTTATGCAAATAAAGATTTCTGATTTCTTAAGCGCAGGGCAAGCCTTAATGCCTTCGACAAGTAGATGTCGGGTCATAGCGTCAAAAACGGCTCGGCAACATGTATAGTGAGCTCTTATTTACTTCACGCAAAATTGCACGGTATTGTAACATCTTAAGGATTATATTAGATCAAAATAATCAATAGCAAACTGCCACTAAAGTGCTCCGCAGCTATGAAGTGTTTTTCACTTATAACATTACTTTTAACATTGTCAATAATCAGTAACTTCCACGGACCACCCACCAAATGTCAGGGCGAACGTTTCCGAAACGCATATGCTCATTTGCACCTATAAATTTATAGCCTCAAATCGCGGCTCACTTTCGACCAGACGACAAGCGAGATTACAAGCTATGAACCAATCACAACGCATTCCCCCGGTCCGCTCATCATCATCATCAGCCTATTTACGTCCCACTGCTGGGCACAGGCCTCCTCTTAGAATGAGATGGCTTGGGCTATAGTTCCCACGCGGGCCCAGTGCGGATTGGGAACTTCACACACACCATTGAATTGCTTCGCAGGAGTGTGCAGGTTTCCTCACGATGTTTTCCTTCGCCGAAAAGCTCATGATAAATTACGAATGCAATTTCGCACATAAATTCCAAAAAACTCAGAGGTGCGAGCCGGGGTTTGAACCCTCGACCCTCTGCCTCAGAGGCGATAGGTCAAACCACTAAGCTATCACGGCTTTAGCCTAGCCTAGGCTTTAGCTTAAGCCGGTCCGCTCATCGCGGTTTTTTTCGTAATGAGTTTCCAAGTGAATTACAAAATATGCGGTGTCTAGAGTCCGTGGAAACTTCATAGCTGCGCAATGTGTCAGGATTGAGTTCACAGCGGCGGGGCACTATAGAACGGCGCCATATTTTTACTTCGTTTTTATTCGTTACCGGTTATCCAGGTAATTGTTGATCGAAGGTTAATGCCGCTAACCCCCAGTCGTTGCAGAAGGCCAAGGGTCCCGAGGAGGCGGAGCCGGAGCCCGGGCGCGGCAAGCGCGGGCGCCGCAAGAGGGAGCCCACGCCCGAGCCGCCGCCGCCGCGCAAGAAGCGCCGGGAGCGCACGCAGTACGTGCCCGATGATGACGAGGAGGAGGTCGGTGCTCCGTAGCCTGCACAAGCACTTACTTATGTCATCCTAACTTAATATTATAAATGCGAAACTAATTCCCGTTTTCACCAACGACACTTAAGTCATCACCTAGTCAGGGGACCCCTATCCTAAGTGGCCCCTTATATCTCTCCCTAACCTAATTTCGTTTTCACCATCTTAGGTAACGCCTTAATAGGGGTTACTTAACTAAGTGACGGTTTGTTTTAGCTATAGTGATTTCTAAAACCGGTTTTGTATCGATAATTTTTTTTAAGAGAAATAACTTCAAAAATCGTCTGTAAAAAATTAAGCCAACATTATAAAAACATAGAAAAACTATACAGATATATAATTAATACTAAATTGACCTCTTATTTCTTATGTTTAAATGTTGACTAGGCTGTATGGCATTATCTTTGCCATCCAGAAAAATCAGAACAGTTTATAACTATCAATTTTTTTTCGAACTTTCGGTGCGATGATTGTAGTTTATTGGCGAGCATTCATTGACTGAAACTGGAATGATTAGTTATCTGATAATTTATTCATGAACTGTACATATTTTCAAAGTATTGTGTCATTCGATTTCTTTGAAACCCGTATAATAAAGAACAGACCAGAACCCGCGAGCGCGCATGTTAATTAATCGCTTCTCATGTGGTTCCTACATGCAGAAATGCCGTTGGGTTTATAAAAAAACAGAATAGGATTATTATTTTAAGTGTAAACGGATAGCGAAATCAATAATAAATTGACACAGTGCGCGGCGTTATAATTGAACGCGGCTTCTGGTTTGTTTTGTATTCTGAGGGTCAAGAATAGACTGATGATGGATAATTAGTATTAGGCATTCGTCCAGCTGCGATGAGGCCTTCCTTTATACAGAACTATTCTTCGTCTGTTTTGGGTTATTCTTATATTTCAAATACCTCTAATGTTAAATTTTTTCAAGTACGAAAAGCACGTTTTCTTTCGACATTCTACGAGTAGGTCTCTCTATATCTTATGAAAAATCTTTAGTACCTATCATACTTTGATAAATCATCTGATCTTCAGTCTGATCTAAATAACTTTGATGTGAATATTAAATCAATTTATTCAACAGCTTCCAAACTCTACAAAATCATTTAAATAGCCTTCCATTTTATATAAATATTATCAATCAAGTTAATTATTGCATAACAAATGCACGATAACCTATAAAAATTAAAACGCATCTGCGACTGCGCGAACTGTCACTTAGCGCTAGGGGGTCAATATTCGACCCCCTAAACTTACGGGACCCCCTAAGCAGTTAGGTGTTACTTAAGCGTTGGTGAAACGGAAATTGATCTTAGGTGTACCCTAAAAGAGCTAAGGGGTCCCTTAAATTTTAGGAGTCGTTGGTGAAAACGGGCATAACTCCGTCTCTCTGTCTGTCTGTTTGTTACCTCTTCACGGGAAAACCGCTGCACCAATGTAGAAGAAATTTGGTAAGAAGATAGTTTGAATATTGAGGAATAATATAGGCTACTTTTTATTCGGAAAAAAAAATGTAGTTCCCACGGGATCGCGATAACCGAAATCTATGCGGACGAAGTCGCGGGCAACAGCTAGTTATTCATAAACGTCACTCAAGGCCCCATTAGTGATACAGTTGCTTGTCATGTACACTGGTTGTCATGTATACTTACGAAATAAGGCATGAATAGACTACTAACTTTTAGTGGATTGGTACCCTAGAAAACAATACTTTTAAGTTGACAGACCCCATCTGAAGGCGGTGAAACAACCCCTGGTAATGCGTATATTCCACATAAAATTGTGAAACAAAAAAGTAAAACCGCTGCCAAATAAAAAAAACGAAATAATCCTCTAATGCCCGTTTTCACCAACGACACTTAAGTCATCACCTAGTCAGGGGACCCCTATCCTAAGTGGCCCCTTATATCTCTCCCTAACCTAATTTCGTTTTCACCTTCTTAGGTAACGCCTTAATAGGGGTTACTTAACTAAGTGACGGTTTGTTTTAGCTATAGTGATTTCTAAAACCGGTTTTGTATCGATAATTTTTTTTAAGAGAAATAACTTCAAAAATCGTCTGTAAAAAATTAAACCAACATTATAAAAACATAGAAAAACTATACAGATATATAATTAATACTAAATTGACGTCTTATTTCTTATTTTTAAATGTTGACTAGGCTGTATGGCATTATCTTTGCCATCCAGAAAAATCAGAACAGTTTATAACTATCAAATTTTTTTCGAACTTTCGGTGCGATGATTGTAGTTTATTAGCGAGCATTCATTGACTGAAACTGGAAAGATTAGTTATCTGATAATTTATTCATGAACTGTACATATTTTCAAAGTATTGTGTTATTCGATTTCTTTGAAACCCGTATAATACAGAACAGACCAGAACCCGCGAGCGCGCATGTTAATTAATCGCTTCTCATGTGGTTCCTACATGCAGAATTGCCGTTGGGTTTATAAAAAAACCGAATAGGATTATTATTTTAAGTGTAAACGGATAGCGAAATCAATAATAAATTGACACAGTGCGCGGCGTTATGATTGAACTCGGCTTCTGGTTTGTTTTGTATTCTGAGGGTCAAGAATAGACTGATGATGGATAATTAGTATTAGGCATTCGTCCAACTGCGATGAGGCCTTCCTTTATACAGAACTATTCTTCTTCTGTTTTGGGTTATTCTTATATTCCAAATACCTCTAATGTTAAATTTTTTCAAGTATGAAAAGCACGTTTTCTTTCGACATTCTGCGAGTATTTATATCTTATGAAAAATCTTTAGTACCTATACATACTTTGATAAATCATCTGGTCTTCAGTCTGATCTAAATAACTTTGATGTGAATATTAAATCTATTTATTCAACAGCTTCCAAACTCTACAAAATCATTTAAATAGCCTTCCATTTTATATAAATCTTATCAGTTTTAGTTAATTATTGCATAACAAATGCACGATAACCTATAAAAATTAAAACGCATCTGCGACTGCTCGAACTGTCACTTAGCGCTAGGGGGTCAATATTCGAGTTCCTAAACTTACGGGACCCCCTAAGCAGTTAGGTGTTACTTAAGCGTTGGTGAAACGGAAATTGATCTTAGGTGTCCCCTAAAAGAGCTAAGGGATCCCTTAAATTTTAGGAGTCGTTGGTGAAAACGGGCATTCAGCCTTTATTTTCCAACAGATACCTCTGGCCCTCCGCCGCACCAAGATCAAACAGGAGCGCGAGAAGACCAAAGAGAAGGACAAGGAGCCGTCACCGGCGCCCTTGCCGCGCGCGCGCCGCAAGCCCGCGCGCTCCTACGCTGACGAGGACCCCGATGACGCGCCGCTCAGGAGCATCAAGCGGGAGGCGCGGCCCGACGAGACCGTGTCCATGGAGCGCCACTACTTCGGCCAGCTGGGCGGCCAAGGGACAGCACAGAGCATCGCCATTGCTGTCGAGGTAACTATGGAAATCTTATGCCTGGGACCGAAGTCCAAGGGAAGAGAGTTGGAAGATTTACGCATCCGACTATGCGGACTTCGATGGTGTGTGTAGAACGGTGACGTCACCAGCGCTCGCTAAGTCTTCGTCGTTGTGGGCACGTATCAGTTGACTACAAATAAGAGGTCCGGCCCGAGGAGACTGTCCATGGAGCGGCACTGCTTCGGCCAGCTGGGCGGCCAGGGGATGGCGAGAGGATCGCCATTGCTGTCCAGGTAACTCTGACAAACTTTCACACTAGCGATTTCATACTAATATTGCTCGCGGCGAACACGTTGCGCGATCGCCTCAATACAGAACTTGCTAGCAAATCGCCAATGTAATAAGGCTGCAAAGGACCATAGAGAATGAAGACTAACGCGAGTCAAAACATCCGCTGTGGTCGCTATAGTGTCAGTGAGGTCTGTGTCATTTTCCATAGGAACACTAGCTTGTCTCTCATTGGTGGAGAGTCCAAGAGAGTTCTGTCCTCATTCAACACCCGCGATTCTAGCGGATCTTTGACTCGCGATGGCCCTCATTCTCTCACCAGCCAAATCTGATTCGGGTCGAAGTCCAAAGGAAGAGAGTTGGAAGATTTATGCATCCGACTTCGATGGTGTGGTGTAGAACAGTGACGTCACCAGCGCTCGCTAAGTCTTCGTCGTTGTGGGCACGTATCAGTTGACTAGGTGATCAAATAGGAGGTCCGGCCCGAGGAGACTGTCCGAGGAGCGGCACTGCTTCGGCCAGCTGGGCGGCCAGGGGGTGGCGAGAGGGTCGCCATTGCTGTCCAGGTAACTCTAACTATGGGCGATGGTACTCTACCCGTCTGGCACCTGACCAGCATCGTCTAGCGAGTGGACAGTGGATTAACAGTTGCGAAGTAATTGTGCCGTCGAATGGTGGTGATAGGGAAGCGCCTCTGGTTTCATTGTTATTTTTTCGCAAATGTATTAAGAGTCGTGTCGTGACCCTCGAATGAAAATAATCGGTTTGTTGATTATTTTTATGAAACATTCGTATTATGAAATTCATCGTACAATGACAATGCAAAGAAAAATCAGTTAAGCAGCTGGACTTGAACCAGTAACCTCGTTAATCCGTACCACGCTCCACCAGTTAAGCCATACTTAACTGGCTGAACCTAACGAATTTTTCAATGCGTTAGCTGCTTAACTGATTTTTCTTTGCATTGTCATTGTATCTCGACTATTCTCGGCACTCGTCTAACGGCTCGGGCCTAGACACCTCGCTCGGGACTCGTGCGAAATGACATACTTAGTTTCCGCACTTTACTTTGTAACTGTTAATAAATACGCAATTGGAAACTGTTCTTCTGAACAAATAAACTTAAATTGAAACGTGTTCCAGTGCCCAGAATGCCGCGTGGAATTCAACAACAACTGCGAGTTGATGGACCATCTGTTTGCCCACGTGGCGGCGGTCCCGGCCGGCGCGCCTGAGCCGGCGCCACCGCCGTGCCGCTACTGCCTCGCGCGGTTCCCCGACGGCGAGGGGCTGGCGGCCCATCTCAAGCAGGAGCACCCCAGCGACACCAAGACACCCGACTTGTATACCTACGCGTGTCTGATTTGTGAGGTGAGTCGTTAGGGCCGTGTCGGTGCTTAGCCACGAAAACGGTTTCACGAATGACTTTATCACTAACAAACTACATATCGACGGTTCTCTGACTCAACCTCGTATATATCATCATCATCATGTCAGCCGAAAGACGTCCACTGCTGGACATAGGCCTCCCCCAAGGCTCTCCACTAGGCTCTCGTATATATACTTTTGTTCGAGCCTGTTTTTAGTGGCAACACTATTCCGCTCTACTTTCTTTCCCGTTTGGGTTCGGACTCGAACAGAGTGTGTGTGGTGTATTATTAAAAATTAAATGAAGTAAATAAATACGTAAAAACTAAGAAGACGCGTGTGTTAATTAATCATCTGCTTTTCAAGCTATAACAACTTTGACGAAATTGGAATAACCACTTTAGGTGTAGGTCGATATACCACTAATAGACTTTATCGTTATCATGAAAAATCTATCTATAGGGTTATTGGACAAAGTCAAGGTTTTAGCTAGAAACGTGCGTGTTTGGTGCACAGACGCGGTTCACAGCCTATGATATTGGGGGAGGGGCGGAGGGGGGTAGGGGGGGGGGGGGGTCAGTATTGAAATTGTGTATGATTTTGCCAAACTGAAACCCGACTGGGCAGGCTTAAAATTATCCTAGAGGTGTCCTGAAACGGCCTGGAATCATGCTTCAGCTTAATGAATACGGTGTTAACTTGGAGTAATTTTTGGTCTTGTGCTATGTGTTAAGCTTTCCTTTGAAACGTTCCGAAAACGTGTTTCAGCCCGCTGAAAACGCCTGCAAGTCACTATCCTACTAATATTATAAATGCGAAAGTTTGTGAGTGAGTATGTCTGTTACTTCTTCATGCTGAAACGGCTAGACGGATGCGGATGAAATTTGGAATGGGGATAGCTTATACCTTAGATTAAAACATAGGCTATCTTTGATCCCGGAAAATTTTATAGTTCCCGTGGGATACCGATAGCCGAATTCTACGCAGACGAATAGCTAGTAATAAAATAAAAATTCTGTCTTATAGCCGGTCTCCGTAACAACACTATCACTTGGTATGAATCCCCGCGATGTGTCCGCAGGTCCGTTTCGCGGCGGTGCTGACGCTGGCCACGCACATGCAGAAGACGCACGCGCCGCTCGAGCTGCCGTACAACTGCGACGCCTGCGACTACCGCGCCTCCTCGCACCGCCGCCTGCTGGACCACTTCCGGCAGCGCCACGCGCGCCACCACTCGCTGCAGTGCCCCGTGTGCCTCAAGGTAGGGGGGGGGCAGGCCTGGCCTGTACTAGCGCGCCTGCCGGAGCACCCCGGCTGCGCCACGCGCGCCACCACTCGCTGCAGTGCCTCGTGTGCCTCAAGGTAGGGGGGGGGGGCAGGCCTGGCCTGTACTAGCGCGCCTGCCGGAGCACCCCGGCTGCGCCACGCGCGCCACCACTCGCTGCAGTGCCCCGTGTGCCTCAAGGTAGGGGGGGGGCAGGCCTGGCCTGTACTAGCGCGCCTGCCGGAGCACCCCGGCTGCGCCACGCGCGCCACCACTCGCTGCAGTGCCCCGTGTGCCTCAAGGTAGGGGGAGGGCAGGCCTGGCCTGTACTAGCGCGCCTGCCGGAGCACCCCGGCTGCGCCACGCGCGCCACCACTCGCTGCAGTGCCCCGTGTGCCTCAAGGTAGGGGGGGGGCAGGCCTGGCCTGTACTAGCGCGCCTGCCGGAGCACCCCGGCTGCGCCACGCGCGCCACCACTCGCTGCAGTGCCCCGTGTGCCTCAAGGTAGGGGGGGGGGCAGGCCTGGCCTGTACTAGCGCGCCTGCCGGAGCACCCCGGCTGCGCCACGCGCGCCACCACTCGCTGCAGTGCCCCGTGTGCCTCAAGGTAGGGGGGGGGGCAGGCCTGGCCTGTACTAGCGCGCCTGCCGGAGCACCCCGGCTGCGCCACGCGCGCCACCACTCGCTGCAGTGCCCCGTGTGCCTCAAGGTAGGGGGGGGGGCAGGCCTGGCCTGTACTAACGCGCCAACAGCTAACAGATGAACTTAATAATAACTAATACTGTTATACACATATTTACAAATTAAGGCTTGTTACAAACACATTCTTATGAACATGTTCTCATTAGCGATTGTCACTAAATTCTTAAACCGATTTAAGCCGATCAACTAAAATCGCTCGTAAGAACCTCGCTTTAGGGCAGGGCCTAATTCCAGCATGAAGTGTATATGTTCCATCGCCTGTAATGAGGTGTCTCGCGCAGGTGATCCAGGTGTACTCGGAGGGCTACGAGCTGGCGGCCAACGCGCGGCTGTTCGCGCAGCACCTGCGCCAGCACCAAGACCGCGAGCTCGAGGTGCGCTGCAACCGCTGCGTGCTCAAGTTTGTGCACCTCGGTGAGTGCGGCGGACGCGGGCTAGCATTATCATGATACTCGGGACTTAATCGCGGAAAATAGTAGTTTATGCAACTGCTACATAATGAGGGTCCTTAATGACTATTACTTTACCGCTCGACCTGCAGGGCGGGCGGAGGCGACGATGTACTGCAATGCTGGCCATTTTCTACGGTTTCTGAACGCATTATAGAGGACTCATGATATGTGTGTAGATAAAATATATATATTAATACCTCGACGTTTCGGACGCGACGTTGCGTCCATGGTCTCGAAGGGACTGAAGAGGCGGGTATCAACATCTCCTAGCTGCACGGGTTCCTCGAACTACCCGCACTTGGTCTTTTTTATTAGTTTTTTCACTAGGGTTGCCACTAGTCCGACACACAACACTCACAACATCCGGCAATTTATGAGACGATATTTGATGACGCTTACACATACTGATTACCGGATTCCATGAAGAACAAGGCCTGGAGGCCTGTGCCCAGCAGTGGGACGTAAATAGGCTGATGATGATGATGAAGAAAGCTTGAAACTATAGGTACCCTAACGTGAGTGAAATTAGGAAATAGTCAATATACAAACACGCTTTTATTTAGGGTCCCACAAATATGTAAACGACTTAACACAGATACGAAACACAGTATAGCACAGAAGGAAAGTCACAAGCACTAGATTAGGCAGAAAGGAAGTATTTAGTTTAAGCTTTTAATGTCCGATCGGAGCACCGATTCGCGGAAGAACTTGCGCGTGCATTCACCGTCGCAGCGTTACTCGGACTGACGGTGCGGGCGGCGAGGCGAGCGCCGGCGCCGGGCGGCCGCGGGGCGCGTCGTACGGTGTACCTACATTGAGCCGCTCCACACAAGTTTGATTTTTAACCGACTTGGTCGGGGGAGGTTAATGTTTTATTCTATATGAATGTGTACGGTGGTCGCTACAAAACCATCCTCCCGGTTGAAATTACGATGTTACGTCCCGAGTATCATGATAATGTGTGAAAATCGCGAAAGTCACCTTAATTCAGTCACCGTGTAAAAAAAGAAAGTATTGCGTAAATGCCAATGGACCGGGAGAGGAGCTGTCGGTAGGCCTCCAACAAGATGGAGCGACGACCTGGTAAAGATCGCGGGACCGCGGTGGATGCGGAAAGCACAAGACCGGTCTGAGTGGAGAGCCGCGGGGGAGGCCGCCGGCCAGCAGTGGACGTCTTTCGGCTGACATGATGATGATGATGAAATGCCGACACCGCAACCGCAAGGCCACAGCACCTAAAGTTGTCGCATATTTTTGGGTCAATCAACTTTTCATTGCGACTCCACTCGTTGCCATCACTGTTGTCCCCATTTATTTTCTGCACATGTAGCACGGCGCGCCATTTTGTCGCTTGTCGCGCAGTGCGTCCCTATCATAGTGACGGAATCAGTGAAGAACGCACTGAACGACAAGCGACAAAATGGCGCGCGTGCTAGCCCCCCTGAGCTGTCTTTTAGGATTAGGACGCGTTGATAAATTTAAATCGAAGTTAAAATTGAAAAATGTTTTCGTCTCAGGTCAACTGAAGGAGCATCAAGTTCGTGATCACAAAACAGTCGAGAACGCTTTGCCTCTGTGCTCGGAAGAGCATTTGATCAACAAACCCAAGGTATGTCAAACTTTAAAGGTCGCCTTAAATCTTGTTTAATTTCATTGGTCATGAAAAAATTTCATTGTTTAAAAACCTTTTAGTGAAATCCTGTATCTCTGGATAATTATCATCATCAGCGTATTTACGTCCCATTGCTGGGCATAGGCCTCCTCTCACAACGAGAGGGCTTAGGCTATAATTTTTACTGTTAAAAATGGAATTTTTAGCCAAAGTAGGTAATTGTCGTTGGACGGCACGTCATATACCCAAGTACATTATTTTTTTATTATAAAATGGCACACTCGCCACTCACCAGTAGTAAAGGGTCGCTACCCCTGCCGGGTGATCACATTTAAATTGGTCAATCTACTTCTGTAGCTTGCAAAATCTACCAAAACGTACCAGAGCCTTGGTCAGAAACTATCTTCCTGGCATATTTTTTTTTTTACAAAAGGTACTTGAAACCGCGTTGATAAACCATAAAGTAATCTTCTAAAGCTAACAGTTTTCTGGCCTAACACAAATATGAAGTTCACGGTGCGGTCGGAATAATTTTTGGTTTTTCGAAAGCGGTTTTGCTTTTTGTCAAAAGATATTTGTATCACAGTTCTTAATTTAAAACTGCAAAACCGATTATGATCAAATTTACTAGTGACTTGTTCCGTTATTATTCCAAAACCGAAGTAAATCTCGTGACGATTTGGAAAAAAAAATCTAAGTACTTATACCAAAATCTACCGAATAATTTTTAACTATCAAAACAAAGTAAAAAAAAGCAGAGCCGCGGCGCGCAGTGTGCGTCTCGCTGCCGCTGGTTCATACGCTCCCAGAGGAAGACTACGAATTAGTCCGAATAGGTGAGTCATCATCCCCATCATGTCAGCCGAAAGCCGTCCACTGCTGGACATAGGCCTCTCCCAAGGCTCTCCACTCAGACCGGTTTTGTGCTTTCACCCTAACCCCTACTGTAGCTTGTAGCCTGTGTATATAGCCCCCGCTGTCCGCAGAACAAGGCGCGCCCCCCGGTGAAGGACTCGTCCAGCCACACGCTGTCGGCCACGTACGAGGAGCTGACGCTGGTGCTGCCCGAAGCCGCGCTGTGCCGCGAGTGCGACACCGCGCTCGCCAGCGACAAACACTTCCTGTCAGTACCTAGCTTCTTCTATCTATACCTATAAAACAGTACCGTGACTGACTGACAGACAACGCACAGCCTAAACCACTCGACCTAGAGACTTAAAATTTGGCAAACATGTACCTTGATACTAGGGACTTAATCGCGTAAAAGACGTATATTTAAATTCAAATTTAAATATATGTTTTTTTACGCGATTAAGTCCCGTGTATCATGATAACATATACCTTGAGTATCCTAGAGGTGCACTAAGTAGGGATTTTTCGAAATTCCCACGGCATAGGGAACTAGCCCATTTTGAAATATTTCACCGGGGCAAAAGCCGCGGTACATAAACCAGTTGTTCATATACAGCTAGTCGCAGTGCTCAAAGAGGTATTTTTTGTGGCTATGTCGGATTTTTCGCACTAGTGATTTTTACATTTCCTAGGCATCGGTGGAAGCAGCTCACCGCGTGCCGCCGCAAAAGTATTAAAAAATGTCGTTTGGTACACGTGCGGAAGGGTCATTTTCGCTCGTCCCAAATCACAACTCTCGCCTGGCGGCTCGGGCCTAGACGCATCGGGTATCGTGCAAAATGGCATATCTTCCGCGCTTGTATCAAAAAGTACTATTCTGTGTGCAGCGGGGCGTCGTCCTGCACCAAGTGCTCGTACCAGTCGTCGTGCTACCGCGCCATGCTGCGGCACAGCGGCTACTGCGCAGGCGCGCACTCGCTCGAGGACGCGCCGCGCGACGCCGGCGCGCACCTACACTGCGTCTGCGGCTACAACACTACTGTCGGTCAGTTATTTTTGCATCCTACCTGACGGAAAGTGCAGTGAGGCCATATGTGTGGCAACAGCCTACTTTAATAACTACTGGTGGCTCTGTGGGCTGTAAACCTCGCGACCTTATTTTTGATCTTTTGTTTAAAAAACCGCCTTCAAAAAAAAACCTTAGAAAAAAAACGTAAAATAATCCTTTAAAATAATGATAAATAAATAAAATAAAATGCGTTTATTTCGGACAACAGAAACTAAAGCCTAAAGTTTTATGGCCTAGCACTAAGCAGCAGAAATATGAAGTCGGTGCTTCATTCAAAGAATATTCCGCTCGCACCGCACCTTAAAACTTTAGGCTTTAGTTTCTGTTGTCCGAAATAAACGCATTTTATTTTATTTTATTTATTTATCATTATATTAGAGGATTATTTTACGTTTTTCTTCTAAGGTTTTTTTTTGAAGGCGGTTTTACTTTTTTGTTAAAAGAGTTTTATTTCACAATTTTACGTTGATTTAACATTTTCAGAATTATCCTCCAACTCCTAACCGTTAAGGAGTTGTACCTTCCATCATCAGCTCATCAACATGAGATGATGACTACCGGACGCAAATACTTGAATAACCTTAGAAAACATATGATACACATAGTACGTGCCTGTAAAATTTGAGGGTTGCCCTCGATTTCCCTAGATCTTTCCCTAGATTTCATCAGATCATGACTCGGTGACAATGGGACTACCTCAGGAGTATACCCTTTCGAATAAAAAAAGAATTTTGAAAATCGGTCAACAATTGACGGAGTAATCGATGAACATACATAAATACATACAGTGGAACGTAGAACCTCCTCCTTTTTTGAAGTCGGTTAAAAAATTTAAATAAAAACTTTTTTGAGTTTTCCTTTTCAACAAAAATCCAAAAAACGAACCGACACAAAAACTATATAATTAGTGAATCTGCTCACGAAATTTCACGAGAATCGGTTGAGAAATGCGATGTGTAGAGGAGAACGGCCGTATGGACATACGAAAGAAATTTTGTCCAAGCCAAACTGTGACGCTTTATTCACTTCATTCGCTCTGTCAATAATACTTAATCTATATGGCTTAGATATGTAATCTCCAATCGTCAATATAAACTACATTTACGATCAGCAGAGGTTGTAAATTTTTTTTTACCCGACTGCCTAAAGAACGTTACGTTTTTCGAGCGTATGTACGCCTGATTCTTTGACAGGACTAAAGCGACGGGTTTCAATGTTTTGTATAGAACCCATAGTACCGTGTGTTGGTTGCAGGCACGGACATGCTGACGCACCTGCTGATGTGCGAGCACAAGACCGCCTACCCGTCGGAGCAGCGCGCGCGGGACAACACGGCGCGCGCCGACCCCGCGCCGCCGGCCGAACAGGTACCTGACGCACCTACTGATGTGCGAGCACAAGACCGCCTGCCCGTCGGAGCAGCGCGCGCGGGACAACACGGCGCGCGCCGACCCCGCGCCGCCGGCCGAACAGGTACCTGACGCACCTACTGATGTGCGAGCACAAGACCGCCTGCCCGTCGGAGCAGCGCGCGCGGGACAACACGGCGCGCGCCGACCCCGCGCCGCCGGCCGAACAGGTACCTGACGCACCTACTGATGTGCGAGCACAAGACCGCCTGCCCGTCGGAGCAGCGCGCGCGGGACAACACGGCGCGCGCCGACCCCGCGCCGCCGGCCGAACAGGTACCTGACGCACCTACTGATGTGCGAGCACAAGACCGCCTGCCCGTCGGAGCAGCGCGCGCGGGACAACACGGCGCGCGCCGACCCCGCGCCGCCGGCCGAACAGGTACCTGACGCACCTACTGATGTGCGAGCACAAGACCGCCTGCCCGTCGGAGCAGCGCGCGCGGGACAACACGGCGCGCGCCGACCCCGCGCCGCCGGCCGAACAGGTACCTGACGCACCTACTGATGTGCGAGCACAAGACCGCCTGCCCGTCGGAGCAGCGCGCGCGGGACAACACGGCGCGCGCCGACCCCGCGCCGCCGGCCGAACAGGTACCTGACGCACCTACTGATGTGCGAGCACAAGACCGCCTGCCCGTCGGAGCAGCGCGCGCGGGACAACACGGCGCGCGCCGACCCCGCGCCGCCGGCCGAACAGGTACCTGACGCACCTACTGATGTGCGAGCACAAGACCGCCTGCCCGTCGGAGCAGCGCGCGCGGGACAACACGGCGCGCGCCGACCCCGCGCCGCCGGCCGAACAGGTACCTGACGCACCTACTGATGTGCGAGCACAAGACCGCCTGCCCGTCGGAGCAGCGCGCGCGGGACAACACGGCGCGCGCCGACCCCGCGCCGCCGGCCGAACAGGTACCTGACGCACCTACTGATGTGCGAGCACAAGACCGCCTGCCCGTCGGAGCAGCGCGCGCGGGACAACACGGCGCGCGCCGACCCCGCGCCGCCGGCCGAACAGGTACCTGACGCACCTACTGATGTGCGAGCACAAGACCGCCTGCCCGTCGGAGCAGCGCGCGCGGGACAACACGGCGCGCGCCGACCCCGCGCCGCCGGCCGAACAGGTACCTGACCCGCCACTTGCAACTTACACAGGATGTCCCACGGCTACGCCACATGGAGGAAAAGTATCTTAAATATTGTAGATAGAATATTTTGCTCTGTGAAGACGTTCCTTTATTCTCATGACCTCAGTTGGAGTATACATGGAAATAAATTCGGTCATTTCTTCTATGTCAATCGTAGTGCAGGGGAAAGGCACACGACCCGGAGTATCGAGGATCCGGATTCGATTCCCTGGGTTGGCATTTTTCTGGTTTTTTTTTCTGTGTATTCATGTTTCAGTGAGTTTATAAAAAATATAGTTCCTTTATTTTGTAAATTAAATAATACTACATTCACAGATTAAAAAAAAATGCTTGTCTCACCTGGGAATCGAACCAATACCATTATGTGAAACAAAACATCCTGTATTTTTATGATGGCAATCGAAAGAGTAAATGACAAAACATAATTCCCCTTAAGTAACATAACATTTTAAAACAAATGAACGCCATGAAATTATTTTCTAAAGATATTATAATGTCTATCACTGACAGTATTCATACAAATTATTCATGTAAAATAAAAAACTTTGAATGCAGTATTAAAAACGACAGAAAATCATGTCTTGTTGTATGGGAGCCCCAGTTCAAATATTTATTTTGTATCTTGTTTTTAGTAGTTGTTGTTATAGCGGCAACGGAAATAAATCATCTGTGAAAATTTCAACTGTTTAACTATGAAGGTTCGTGAGATGCAACCTGGTGACAGACGGACAGACAAACAGACAGACGGACGGACAGCGCAGTCTTAGTAATAGGGTCCCGTTTATTACCCTTTGGATACGGAACCCTAAAAATAGTATAAGGATTGCATTTCAAGGTTTTCGGACACAGTGCGCGGCGTGCGGATATGTTTGTTCTGTATTGAGACGCGTCTTGTTCGCAGCCCTTGGACAGTGCGTCCGTCCTGGCGGACTACGCGCCGCCCTCCGTGCTCAACACGCAGCTGTCGCTGGACGACCTGGCGCCGCCCTCCGTGCTGCAGACTGACCAGGTACCAGCCTATACGCATACACCAGTGCAGTCATCCTACGAAACCGTCTATAATTAAGTCTACATCCTAATCCTAACTTCCTGGCTAATATTATAAATGCGAAAGTAACTCTGTCTCTCTGTCTGTCTGTTTGTTACCTCTTCACGAGAAAACCGCTGCACCAATCCAGATGAAATTTGGTAAGAAGATAGTTTGAATATTGAGGAATAACATAGGCTGCTTTTTATCCGGGAAATGTATATAGTTCCCGAGGGATAGCGATAACCGAAATCTACGCGGACGAAGTCGCGGGTAACAGCTAGTTTACTATAATGCAGACAGACGGGAGGCGCCTTATCTATCTATGCACTACAATTTTTCTGCCACTTTTTGAGGGGGACGAGGAACACGTACGTACAGCACACGTTACGCTCCCTTCAAAATTTGTTACACACTAAAACAAAATTGTCACACCAAGTGCCAAGAACACGCACACAATCAACAGACCCCTGTTAGAGATTTGGCAGAGGGGAAATCACGCGTAGCCTGCTCTATAAGACATTAACAGTTTACATTTTGAGTACAAGGGGCGGCTGATAAGTAATCTCCTTGGTCAGAAATATATACAAAAATAATGCTGGCTGGTATGGATTTATATTCGTTTGTTATTCTATTTTCAAAATGTATTACATTCATTTGTTTATTGCATCACGTTTATTTTACGTCTCCTACAATTGTTTCAAACATGTCGGTAGAAAAAGTGAAAATGGATGCATGCGGTGATTAAGTTTTTGACTAAAGAAGGGAATACGCCTTCGGAGATCAGACAGCGTATGTTACGTGTATTTGGCAGTTCGTGTTCTTCCGAATTTGTTATAAAGTTTTGTTCAAAGCAGTTTAAGTTAGGTCGTGAGAGCCTGGATGATGATCCTCGTAGCGGAAGACCAGTTTCGGCCGTCGCCGATGAAAATGTAGCCAGGGTGAAAAAAATTATATTAGAGGACCGACGAGTGAAGCAGTGGGAGATAGCTAGAGATTTGGGCGTCAGTAAAGAGCGAGTCAATGAAATAGTTCATGAGCATTTGAACATGTCCAAGGTTAGTGCACGTTGGGTCCCCAGAATGTTGACTGCATTTGATATGGAGAGGCGTGTCAAATGTTGCGAAGAGTTTTTGGACATGAGTCGAGGGAAAGAGGAAGAAATAATATCTAGAATTGTAACATGTGATGAGACTTGGATTCGACAATGGGACCCGGAAAGTAAGCAAGAGTCGTTACAGTGGAAATTTAAGGATGAGAAGCCGCCTCGGAAATTAAAGGTCTGTCCATCGGCAGGTAAACTTATGGCTACAATCTTTTGGGACACAGAAGGGATTTTGCTCATAGATTATTTACCGAAGAAAACTACAACGAATGCTGATTATTACTCAAACTTACTATATCAACTAAGAGAGACAATAAAAGAAAAACGGCGAGGTAAACTAAGCAAAGGAATTCTGATTTTGCACGATAGTGCATACCGCCCGCACAACGAAGCTAGCAATTAAAGACAATGGCTTCGAAACCATTGACCACCCCCCTTATAGTCCAGATTTAGCCCCCTGTGACTATTTTCTGTTTAGACTTCTCAAGAAAGACCTCAGGGGACGAAGGTTTATGACCGATGACGAAATTAAGGCTGCGGTTACTGACTTTTTTGACGACAAACCGAAATTTTTTTTTTTAATGGTTTAAATTCAATATTTGAAAAATTTCATAAGTGCAGTTTACTAGCAGGGGACTATATAGAAAAATAAAAATAAATTAGCCACGACAGTCTTTTGTTTCATTGTTAGGTAGATTACTTTTCAGCCGACCCTCGTAGTGTAAATGGTGGCATGTCGAACGGTTGTTCTGGTGCTTTGATAATGGGCCACGTAGAGGGTGCCGAGGCGCGTCAACGTTTAGTGTAGTGGTGGTGGTGATAGTTGGATCTGTGTGGCATGTGTTGATTCGTGTAGCAGTGGAGGCGGAGGTGTTGCATAGAAATATACATTTGCCGCACTGTTCGCGCCCGCGCAACTTACGTCACCAGGCGGCCGCGGGGAAGGAGGCTGCCCCGCGGCGGCAAGCGCCGAGCACACCACATTCGCCATTGACCGCCAGAGCGATCACACGCATTTTTTCCAAATTGATTTACTTTGTACAATTTAGTTAATTATTACGAGTTTGTACATGACAAGTTGTCGCCTCAATTGTTTCCTAATAACTTATGTACGCTCGCACATAATTTGGAGCCCCCGGGTGGGCGTATTTTTCTTTTGTGGTCGCGGGTGAGCAAAGTAATTGTTTTTATTTCATAAATATGGACCTCCGCAAAGTAACGCCTGATTCAATAATTTCTATGCTTCCATGTTTTGCTACGGCCGACTTATGACGAAACGAGAAAAAACTAAATGTTTAATGGAGGGCTGCAATTAATCATTTAAGCTGTCTATTTAATATCATATCGATAGCATTTTTTTTGAACGAGGTCCCGGGATGTTGATCACTTCCATATTAAGATTTCTACTAGATATCCCGCGGTACTGCACCGTAGAATCCGATAACTGATGATGAATGCGAGTGTCATGACTGTACAGTCAAGGAATTTAATTCCCTACCCATTTCGTTGAAATGTTGTTAAACATTCACAATGCATTAAGGTCGAAAATGTCAACGTAAACGCGACATGTCAAAGCGACGTCATGTTCTATCTAGCTCTTATGGTGACAGTTTGCTATACGATATTACCTTAGGTGGGTTGGAAATTTAATTCCTTGACTGCACGTGTACTCTCGTTCCCAGCACGAGCAGGAGCTGCTGAAGGACGCGTACGACCGGCCGCTGGCCACGCCGCGCCGCGAGGAGCCCGGCTACAGCCTCGGCGACTTCGAGCCGCTGCCGCAGGAGCCCCCGCCGCAGCCCGACTTCGAACAGCTCTAACTTGCCACCTTACCACACCCGAGGTGTGCCGCTCATTGGCTTAACACATGGACCTCGACTCTAATACAAAAGATACAAAAAGTGTCCCGAGTATCTACTACCTACAGTGCCCCGCCACTATGAAGTCAATCCTGTCTTGACACATTGCACAGCTGTGAAGTCTCTGATTATTGACAATGTTAACCATATCCATAGGAGAAAATGCTAGACTTGCTTGTTGCATGTGGCAAATAAGAACTACTAGGCGCTACACTCGACTTATATACCTGAGTTATCCTTTATGTTTATTATGATCAGAGAAAAATTAGGCCATAACAGTTTACCACTTACCAGATCATATTGCGAATATACTTTAATTTTTTAGAACCTACTGTTTAGTAATAGTAATAGCAGACTAGTGGTATTGATATGCTGTTAGTAGTTAAAAATGTGGTGTAATGTGAAAAATTATATTATGATAAATATAAGCTATCTTTAAATTACAGAATATATGAGTACTATGTGTACTTTTTTGTTTTCTTTCTCCTCTTCTTAAATGTCAGTGTCACTTTATTAGTAACTCCATAATCTGCTATGCTGCTCTGGTCGTCATCGAGAACTAAGGAGTCAAAGCTCAAATCATAAGTCTTCCAGATGTACTTCCATGATATTTTGACTTTGCTGCCTGTTCTCTGCTGGTAGATTTCAAAATGTCTCGCTACAGCTTTCTTCAGGTCTCTAACTGAAGTGTTTTGAGGTATCTGAAACAAAAGGCACTTACTTTACACAGATTAGTAATCATGTCTATGCAAATTGATTTGATTTGTTTTTAACTGTGTGTGTATGTGTCGAATTAGTTTCTAATAAATATATGTTTCTTTCTTTCTTTCAAATTTATGATTTCAACCCTTGATTTAGACAATGGAAACGGGATATTGACCATGATTACCTAAAGGTTTGATGAGCTCCCGATAGGTAACTTTGTAGTATAATGACACTACCTCAACTAGACTATGGTAGAGGAAACAGAAAAGTATCTACATATTAACATGCTAACGGACACCCCGGATAAAAAGTCTAAGTTAACCTGGTCTTGTTAACCTGTAAAGCCTACTGCACTGTGATAGTTTTAATTTTAAATTCACAAAAACTACTGCCCTGATTATCACATTTCCAAATACATCAGTTTCACTGGTAGAGGTTGGGGCATACCTTCATGATTTCTTGCCTACAATGTTTTGAGATTCTTCATAATCATAATCAAAAAAATATGAGTTTAATAGAATGTATTTGTCACTATGTGTGCTGGCTTGCTAGGTGGAACCGAACTGGGGGTACCCGCAGATCTTATCTACCCACATGTCAATATATAACAGTATTAATTAAAATCCTACTAATATTTTAAATGCGAAAGTTTGTGAGTGAGTATACTTCTTCACCCTGAAATGGCTAAACGGATTTGGATGAAATTTGGAATGGGGGATAGCTTATACCCTAGACTAAAACATAGGCTATAATTCATCCTGGAAAATTGTATAGTTCCCCAGAATAGCGATAACCAAATTCTATGCAGACAAAGTCGCGGGCAACATCTAGTAGTAATATAATGGTGGTGGTGGTTTCATGTGAAGTAATAAAATGGATATAAATTACAAAAAAATGGTAAGTACCACACAAAATAGGAATATTTTAACCATGTTGATGTCTTAAACAAACTTTTAGATATGCCCTTATCATAGTCAAATTTCAACCTCCCGGTGATAACTAGTTACTATGAATATACTCACAATTACTTTGAGAGCTGGCTCATCCTCCCGTGATATGTTTATTGTTATTGACTGTCCATGTTCCACAGCTATCTGCAAAAACAAGCTTCACAATTTATTTACATTTTCTTTTCTCACGGCGTAGACATTAAGGTGTTTCAATCGGTGATTATTGAAAGATACCTGAGCCAAAACCTCTTCGAGTATAATATCCGTGGGCAAGTCTGAAAGTAATGGATCGCAACTGATCAACGTGCAGACTGAAGACTTTGTTACTTCCAGAAGTTCGTCGTGAGACAACGTGCTGGTCACATCGTCAGCTTCATCATTCCTGCCTTCAATCATTTGTGTTGCTGATAGGAGTAATAGCGTAAATAAATAAACTATAGTCTAGTAATGATTTACGGTTTCAAACAATCAAAACTCAAAACAAAACGTTTGCTTGCTGTCTATTAGAGCCAGTCAGACCAGTATCCCTTAGTAGTTTGTTGTGGTCAGACCTGAGACCTGTCAGGTCAGCTCCATGGAAATAGTAAGTACTTCGTACAACTGGAATGACATCTCTCTAACATTAACGTGGTCGTACCTAAACTTGGAATTTAAAAAAAAGTGTGAAAGGGACGTCACCGAGGGCGGGTCTATCTCTTTCTATACTTCTCTGTGTGACTAGCATAAAATATTGTACCAGTGGATTGTTGTAGGAGTTTGGGCATTGGCAATGATATCTGTCGTTAATAATTAAAAAAGAAAAGTAGCTAAAATGGTATCAGCAAAGGTTGACCAGCTTCTTATTAGCAAAATATGAATACTGTAATTAATGACGTAGGTATTTGACTTGAGCTCAGGGGTAAACTTTTTAGGAGTTGGCCACTCGCTCCTGTGAGGTAGTTGTTTTATACATTTGTGTGCATCTGTGAATAGAGGTAACCACGTTTAAACATCTGGGAAGACGGGCCACGACAAGGGGAAAACGTCATAATATTATTTTATTTAGAAATTTATAAAAATAATAAATGTAAAATTATTTAGATCACATGTGTGTTTTTGTAACCTATGACTACACAGATGTATGAATGTAAGTTCGGTTATAATGTGAAAACTGCTGAACCAATTCTGAATGATCGAAATAGTTCGAATATGGTTGGATTTAAAGGTTTTAATCTCAGACTGTTTTATTTTACTAAATTACGATTACGACATAATGTTGTTATTAACGAATTTTTCTTTAAAATAATTTTTAATAAAAGCTCTTTTGTCGAATGTACTTGTAGGTACTTATTGTTGCCTGTATTTGTATTGTCATCCAACTTACATACCCGTACCAAATTTTAGCTCAATGCCATAGGGGTCAAACTGTGAACCTACTTTTTTTTAAAGTCGGTTAAAACGCCCTTGTGGTCCTGTTTGTCCTACGATAGCCTAGTCACTATAATCAGAAAGAGGCAGTACCGCCCTTGCCTATCGTCCTTGTCACTTTTTTTTTTAATTCATTTTCAAGGTCAAATAATCAGGGCCCCGACACTTATTGGTAGATCTTGTTCCAGCTCTAGTGGAAGTTCCTTGGTCAGCTCTAGCCAATTAAATTTTCCAAAATGAAAGGGAAAATTATGAAACTGGCTACAAATAAATTAGTAAATGTGTCCAAATCATACAATACAAAATATTAAATGAGAATTTATATAATTGTAGACAGAATGATAATAGTAAATGATTGTAGTAATTAATCTTTAATTTAATTTTTAGTGTTCGCTATAAAGTGAAAAGACAAATTTAGTTTCGCATCGTACGTCTGTAAGTACAATGCGTTTTTTTGGGCTGGCTGGTTGTAAAGATTGTACAATACGGACCAATATTTTTAGTGTAGCCAGCTGCTTTTTTTGCTTACCCTTGCATTTTTTATCGATAATTTAATAAGCCATATTATGTTTATATTATTATAATATAGATCACTGGAATCCACCTGGAATCAAATAATTACTTCTTACAAGCCTAGAATGACGACTAACTGTTTATTTTTAAAAAGCAAGTCTATGCTCCAAAAACACTCCAAAGCCATTCATATTATATATAGAAAAAAAAACAATATCAGATCACTCATCCCCGAGTTTTAAGGTTATCTATCCGTCAGTGGAATTAAATTAAAAAGAATCGCTTAACTCCAATTAAAAAGGCCAAAATAATAAAATGGATAGTTTAGCAACGGGTTCACTTTCCGGGACACAGAAGGAAGAGCTGATGGATCAAGTGAAACAGCAAATTGCGATAGCTAACGCACAGGAACTTCTGACGAAAATGTCTGAAAAATGTTTCAAGAAGTGCATAAGCAAACCGGGCACTGCTTTGGACAATTCTGAACAGAAATGCATTGCTATGTGCATGGACAGGTACATGGATGCTTGGAATTTGGTGTCGCGGACTTACAGTAGTCGCATCCAGCGCGAACGAACCAACATGTGAAACCACCCCTAGCCGCGGGTCATAAATGAAAAACCACTGCGTTACTGTAAATATAGACGGAAATTGTAGTTCCACAGCATGTTAAAAATTGTGAGTTGCGACTGCCAGTTGTTATGTTATATGTTCAATAAAACGTTCTAGGTTAACTCTTAGTTACTTTTTGTCTTTACTCGGTGACCTAATATTATAATGCCATTGTAGACAATATTACATAACTTATGACGTTCTTCAGAAGTAAAATCTAAACTTAGTGTTTCAGGTAGTCAAATAAAATTGGAAGTTTTATTGTAAAGTAAATTTATTAGATCTCCCCTCGCAGCATTCTCTTCCTGTACTGGTATAGTTTCTTTATCCACATTTCTCTTAACTCTTCTTCTGGAGGTATTTCCTGAGAAATTAAATTTTATTACCAATTTTAAAAAAAATTCACAATATACCAGAACAACAAGTAGACACTGTAAAAAATAAAAACACTCCAAATGGCTTACACATTATGTCATTATGACAAAATTAAAGGTGGTTTCTTTAGTCATATAAAAAATTATAAGTTTAGGGAATCATGATGGTCATGTCAATATCATTATATCCAATAACTGTAAACTAATGTTGATAAATTCTAATTAAGTAGGATGTTTCTCACCTACATCAGATCATAAAGAAAGCAAACAGAAAAAAAATAGGCAGTTATACTTACATCCAAATCAATAATAGTGTCATCATATTTATTTACTTTGATGTCTGAATTTGGTACTTTCACAGTCTCTGAATCCAAGTCGATCACAATGTTCTGATTTTGCTTCTTGCTTTTTGATGATGTGAAAGACCTCTGTATGAATGTATCGCTGTTCAGTTCCTCAAGTAAGTTTCTATCATGGATTGTCGGCATGTCTTCCTTGACTTCAACTTCTGGGTATTCATAAGTAGGTATTTTGGTCATTGTCAGGCCTGCAGCTTGTGCTGCCTTAATTGCCCGCTCGACTTTAGTTTCTGTATCATCCAGTCGCACGGATTTCATAACATGTGCTGGTTCTAAAAACAGTTAGGAGATAAAAAGGAAGGTAATGTTTATTTTGTGATTCTGATGTTCAAAAATAAGTTGCAATGCAAAGCAAATGATGCAAGCAATTATTATTAAAACTGTGTATTTTGCTTGGTCACATAATCAACATTTAAAGCACTAATGGCATATTAAAATGCCCTAATTTTTTTTATCAAAACCACCGGCTTTTACCCTGGTATTAATTTTCTATAGTTTTTAGAAACTTTCTCAAAAATACAGACATTTAATGCCATAAACAAAATAAGATTTGTCACTGGGACAATGAAATTGCCAGCGTACCTGGCAGAACATGGACAAGAGTGGCTGCATGTAAGAGGGAATGGGGACTGCTGGTGTCAGGGGAGGCCTTTGCCAATGGGCACACAGATGCCGAAATAAAGTTTACTGCGGTTACACCATTAATCTTATGTAAATGTAACTGAAAAGGCTTAATAAAGTCATCAAGTTAGATCATAAAGTTATCAAATTAAGATCATGTTAGGTACCTATATCAAATGAGCTAGCACGGCTGCGGCTACTGGAGGAACGGGTGCGAGACCGCCTGCGCGACCTCTTGCTACTTTTCCCGTGTCTAGATCTACCCCGGGAGCTGCTCCGAGACTTGGTGCGTCTCGACCGTTTTGACCGCGATCTCGACGTGGAACGTCTTCTAGACTTTGATTCATAGCGATCGCGCGACACGCTCCTAGAATAGCTTCTTCTTCTATGTTTGTGAGAGCTGGACTTGCTTTTATGACTGGTCACCGAGCGATCCCTCGATCGAGAACGTTTCTTATGCTTGCTTTTGGATTTCTTTCGTTCGTATGATGATTCGGAGCTGTAGGAAGAGCTTCTCCTGTCACGATGAGATACTTTGTCGCGGGGCATTTTATTTCATGTGTCTAAATCTGATACTTGAGAAGTTGAGACGTCGGGCGTGGACCTAAATAAAATACAACGCTGTAATGATAAATAGCAAAGCAATAAAAATTTTATGATGAACTAAACTGAAACTGAATGGAAGGTCTGTCAGTGACAGTGTCACTGTCAATTGTTTTTATAATTCATCCCATAAGGGATAGGCAAAGGAAACTAAGTTCATACAGCCATATCTGTTGTGTTTTGCAAATTTTCTGTAAATTAAAGCCCTGTCCCGTCAGAGTCGTCAACATCAGTCTGTCCTAGCCACGTCCTGTCAATCAGCTGCTCATGCCTCCCGTAGAGCAATAGTGTCCCTACTTTACAGCTAGCAGCGGCCGGCATATACTTGGAGGTAACAAACAGAGGACAGTAGAATACAGGAAGTTGTTATTGAGCACCACATAACAAACAAAACTGAAAAAGTTCCAAAGAAAGTAAGTTACAATACAATACAATACGCGTTTTCACTTGAATTCTTAATTTGCTGTGCAGAATCAAGTTATTTTGATGTATAATAGGTAATAATACACTATCTTTACTATCCACCAAACAACATTATGCGCAGAAACTAATATTCAATCCAAAATCAATTAACTGACACCATCAAAAAGATCAACACGACGCAAAGATATTTGTATTCACGACATGATCCACTCTACCGGTTTCCCGCCAAGCACATGTCAAGTTCAAATTTGACTTTTTTTATTCATCCTTTCAGGGAATTGGCAAAGGAAACCAAAGCCATGCAGCCATGTCTATTTAATTCTACATTGTTGTTTTTTCTAAGGCCTAAGCAAAGTAATTTACTCTTCAAATTCTTCATTCTGTCCGGCTCGGGCTTTAACAAACAACTACAGGCCCGACCTATTGTCTTTTATACTCTATCCGGTTAACTTAGACCCAAAATCAGACAACGTTATTCAAGCAATCCGAGCAATTAAGTATCAGCTTTGAGTATCAGCCACACTTTGGTTCGTTCAGCGAGACGGTTGTCGGACGGTCAAGTACAAACTGACCAAATACTACGAGTTACTGAAGTTCCAATAAAAGTAACAAGACTGTTATTTGATTAGAAGAACTCCCTTGTATTTCTTCTATAAATATTGAAATAAATTGTTTCTCTGCATTTTAAAAAGTAGCGCTAATTAGTTCAAATATAATTCGCTAGATGGCTTGCATGACTGTTGAAGTTGAAACCAAGTTGAAACTTATAAGTTTCGTTCTACGTTATCGGTTTAGATTTGAGATTGAAATAACTTTTAATTTTTGTTTATTACATTAAAAATGCCTAGTTTCAAGTGTTTAATGGAAAACTTAGTTTAATCATATACTTCGGTTGTGAACTAAAAAACAATTACTTTGCTCACCCGCGACCACTAATGACAAATAGTTATATCTGTGCGGCAAATGTATGTTTCCATGCAACACCTCCACCTCCACTGCTACACGAATCAACACATGCCACACAGACCCAACTATCACCACCACCACTATACTAAACGCTGACGCGTTTCGGCACTCTCCACGAGGCCATTTACGAAGCACAACAACAACCGCTCAACATGCCACCACTTCCACTACTCAGTAGTAGTAGTAGTAGTAGTAGATGTTGAGCGGTTGTTGTTGTGCTTCGTAAATGGCCTCGTGGAGAGTGCCGAAACGCGTCAGCGTTTAGTATAGTGGTGGTGGTGATAGTTGGGTCTGTGTGGCATGTGTTGATTCGTGTAGCAGTGGAGGTGGAGGTGTTGCATGGAAACATACATTTGCCGCACAGATATAACTATTTGTCATTAGTGGTCGCGGGTGAGCAAAGTAATTGTTTTTTAGTTCATAAATATGGACCTCCGCAAAGTAACGCCTGATTCAATAAATTACTTCGGTTGTAACTGAAGAGAAATAAAATACATCCAATTAATGAAATTAATCGTATATTATCTGCGTGGATAGGAACGTTGCTTAGGGCAGCGACCAGTCAGTCGGCCTCGATGACGGAATGTGTGAAATTTTTAAGATGGTGATGAACAGTGTTTTTGATATTTTACCCAAAAAATCCGTTACAAGTGCTCTGTTTCTTTACTGAAATAAGCAGAATGTGTGTAATTTTGTGATTACGTGACCGTAATGTTTTACGTCTCAGTGCAGTGGACCTGAAGTGTCGAACGCGAGCTGTCTGATCATTGACATTGTTTCCTAAAAAAATTAGGAGCCCATCGCGATTGTTATGTTTATACTCGTATCGTGTGCATTTATAGCGGATAGTAAATGGTTTAAGCAATTCTGATGTTTTCGAAGACATGGAGAGGCAGGAGAGAACACATGCCAACATGGAGGCTACGGACTCAGTGGACACAAAACAGGTGAGTGAGCGCTGCGACTGTAATTGCCGGTTGTTAACAGTTTTCACTCGGCCGTGTTCATGTTGCCTTGGTGCTCGTACTCTGGTTCGCATGCTTACGTGATGCTGTTCGATCAGCTCATGTAAGATGAAGGTATGCTAAACTAATTTCCATATTAGAAGGTGAAGTAACATGTTCTTGTAGTATAAAACAGGATATTTATAGATTTACCAATTTGATCTTGAAAGTTAGTTGGAAATTAGTCCCAAAGTGACCATGTATCCTTATAGATCTAATAAAACAAACCAAGGTTTGTCAGTGGGCGCACTACCCACACCACTGATGAATAAATTATAGGTGTAGAACATTGTTATGTGCCTTATGTGTCTGTCTAGATGCTTTTATGACATACCCCTTTTGTTCTTGACATTTTTAAATTGGGAACATGTCTGGAAATTTAATTAGTCTGCTTTTACTAACGTCTGCTTCCTTGATAAAGTGATTTTTGCTTGAGCACTCTCAAAAGAGGTATTCCATTCGGTTAAAGATGTTTCTATTGATAGAAATTACTTTTAATTGTTATATTTACAGCTCTATAAATCTCAGTCTGTTTTTTAAGAAAGCCGTTAGATTGATTTCACATTCACACTATGTGTTAATTATTGCTAACAGTTCATATTATTTGGCAGGGAATGTATACAAATCTGTATCATCCTCCAGTATCATTACCAAAACAAATATTCTTAATTGTTTTGGCACAAGCCAGCCTGTATGTTATGGTCAGTAAATATTGAGACACCAAATACCTAGCAAATTTTAATGACTTCAATCTACATATAAATTTAGTTTCAATGTCATGGTGGTAACTATTTCTCTCCTCTTATTTCTTTCAAAGTTCCTAATAACACTGATAACTTTTAAAGTTCCTAATAACACTGATAACTTTTAAAGTTCCTAATAACACTGATAACTTTTAAAGTTCCTAATAACACTGATAACCATCATTAATAGACCCAATTAGAATGGATCCACAGTTAAGCATAATGACCTGTGACAGTGCTTTTGCTTTCTTTCGATGACACATTCATAATTAATTAATTATGATTTGAAACTCATTATGATTCAATTCTGTAGTACAGTTTGGTAGTGGGTTTCTTAAGTATGAAGTGGTTTACCTTAACCAATATTAAGTAAACCTACATATGCAGAAACTGGTTTATTTAAACTTAAGTTAATTGCAATACATTAGGGCAGTGACTTTCCTTGCTGTTATGTGTGACTTTTTCCCTTGGTACAAAAACAAATCTAGGAACACCAGCTGCTTAACGGATTTTTCTTTGCATTGTCATTGTATGTTGAATTTCATACTATGAATGTTTCATAAAAATAAAAACAAAAATAATCAATAAATCAACATACAATGACAATGCAAAGAAAAATTCGTTAAGCAGCTGGACTTGAACCAGCAACCTTGGTAATCCGTACCACGCTCCACCAATTAAGCTATACTTAACGTTGGTGTACCTAACGAATTTTTCAATGCCTTGTGTCATATTTTATTTGGAAGATCTCTCCTCAGCGCCATCTATGAGTAGCTTAATCAAGCAGCTCACCCACTACGGAACTTCTACAGTTACGCATTAGTGGCAAGAGATGGAGCTATTTTCTGAATCAATTATTATCGATTATTTTCATTGAATCAATAAATCGATTATTTTCATTGATTCAGAAAATAGTTCCATCTCTTGCCACTAATGCGTAACTGTAGAAGTTCCGTAGTGGGTGAGCCGCTTGATTAAGCTACTCATAGATGGCGCTGAGGAGAGATCTTCCAAATAAAAATATGACACAAGGCATTGAAAAATTCGTTAGGTACACCAATGTTAAGTATAGCTTAATTGGTGGAGCGTGGTACGGATTACCCAGGTTGCTGGTTCATGTCCAGCTGCTTAACGGATTTTTCTTTGCATTGTCATTGTATGTTGAACCTAGGAATAAACTATACAGCACAAACTTGACATACACTGATGTGAAATTTGCTCATCAACTATTTTTTTGTCTCGTCTGTCAAATGCAAACTCAGAATGATTGTACTGTACCTGAAAAACTAAATTAAAAGTGAATTGGCATTGTAAGAGAGAATATATCTAAGTAATTGTAAGATAGTAACTGTTCCTAACTTTTGTATGAAGTTTGCTGTCTGTAGTACACTTAGGGATTGCAATCCGACGTCATTTTCAATCCGGTCGGATCCGGGCAGGTTTCGCATCGATCCGGCCGGATCGGGCCGGATCGATTATATCATGACAATCAGTGCCTTAAGCACGACTTGTCGAATCCTGCGTTACGTTACGGTTATCGTATCAAGATCGAGAAATCTCATTATAAATTTTAGTTCCAAATACGCTCACAGGCGGGCGCTGTTTCAAACGTCATACAAACTCGTTATAGTTTACTACTCGATTTTACGTGACGCAGGATTCGACAAGTCGTGCTTAGGGCACAGGTTGATTTTCGCTTTTCGGTCCAAAATTTTATCTTAGTGATTTCGTCAAGTATGACAGTACTTATAAAAAAACATTATTAAGTATAAATTATGTATAAACAATTTTTTTTTCTATAATAATAATAATTTTGTGTTGATGACTCAGACGACTACGATTTAAATTTTTCGAATGTATTGTATTAACGTAGTTTTTAAAATGTACCTACCTAACTAACACTACGAGTATGTATGGGATTTTGGTCATACAATAAATGATTTAAAAAAATTTAATTTATGTAAGAGTAGAAAGATCTTGCTGTAACGCGAAAATGCTCATTAGGAAACTTCTACTAACTTTTTAGTGATGACAATCTACCTTCACAGATTTTTGATGAAATGTATGTACCTACTACGGTCAGCGAGAAAATCGTCAGTTTCGTTTACTTGTTTGCCAGTCGATCGCATTCCTATCAAGGTAGTATTTTAGTAAATACTCTTTGAGACCAACCAAGGTTAGAGTACTAGAACCATGAACACCCACAATTAAAAAAAACCTAAACAATTAGCAAACAATTAAAATGTAATACCTAGTCTAGGTAACTAAGTATTCGAATTTTAACGACTTAACAAAGTGAAAGTGACACAATTTTTCTACTTATTACTTTCACAGATAGATCAATTATTTTAGAAATTAAGTAAATTTATAAAATATAAGTTCATAGTGTTCACAATAATTATTAAAACATTTGAGAATGCTAATAAACAAGTTTCATATTTATGACAGACACAATCATCATTTGATGAATCTTTATAATTATTGGCATGAGCTTGTTATAATAATAACTCTTTAGTTTAATAAACTTATGATAAATAATTATTTCATATATTATACATAAAAAAATATCGTAGAAAACAAATAGTGTTCGTTTTATATGGTTGTGTCATCTGCCAGTACTTTGTCAACATAAAAGCCAACACTTTTAATTACATATGGTTCTCTTAGGGGCAGAAAGTTCTCATGCTTGTCAGGTTAGTTTTGGTTTAGTAAACATTTTCAATTTAAATGTAATCTTATTTGAATGAAATAATCAAGTGTTATCTTAAAATCTTACATAAAGTTAGATAATACCTAAATCACTTTGATATTTTTATCACTATCTAAAATAAACATGACACTAGATTATTTTGTTCAGATTTTGTTCTTAAATGTTAGTAAAATCCCTGGTTTATCCTTTAATAGCTTTTTGTGGAAGTAGGTATCTTCAAAATAATACACCAGTTTTATATCAAAGGCCACTGAAACATTAAAAAACTGTTTTTTTTTCTTTTAGTTTGTTATTTAACTTTATCACTACGAAATGTTTGTTCTCTTGTTTTCTGAACTGTTTATTTACCCTAAACTAAACTATCCATTTTTTTTCTACTTCCCAGTCTAATAATCACTTTAATAACACTGCCACAAATAACTAAATTAATTAGTTAATTGCTGTAATTTTAATCCATATACATTATCCAATAACATTACTTGGAACTCATCAACAACATACTTGTAATATAAGCTTGTTACTGATGTCTGATATGAGATATATTTGAAATAATTCTTGACTTTCACCAAGATAAACTTTAAGATATTGACTATCCTGTCCCTATTGTACCACCATACAGTCCAAGAGACTTGGTTTTGTTGTAGAGATGTGCCAAAAGCAGCGGAAGTAGGTTCGTAAGCTCGTCTCAGGTTGTGGCTAAACAAAGTTCGGTGTGACTTGTCCGTGGTGGGGCGGCGCGACCCGCGGCGCGCCCAGCGGCCGGTAGACACGCGACAGGCGCGCGGCCGCGTGCGCGCATCCACTCGACCCCGCGCGTGATGGCACCCGTGCCCCAGTGCTAGTGAAGTGTCTGTGAACAAACTATGGTGGCAATGGTAGCGTCCGCGTCAGGATACGGCACCCTTCGCCGCTTTCTAAGCGCCCCCGAAGGACACCCCGAGCCCGGCCAGACGGGCATCGTCCCCGGCGCCTCGATCGCCGTCTCGGTAAGCTGCTGTCTGCACCGAGCACTGTTATGTTACTCCACAGAACGTTATGCGATCGGAATGCTGATACCATCGCCGCATGTTCCGATGCGACGCGTCGGTGAGGTGTGTCCGTGGACACCGCAATCATAATGCGATTTGTCTGATAAGTACTTAACGGGCTACGATAACGACGCCTAGGCAGCTAGTAATGTGAAAAGAATGTCCAGATTCTTATCGAAACGAAGAACAATATAACTCGAATATCTCCTAACGCACGAAGAGCTTTAGAAAGTTCCAAATGCAACACGGAATTCCGTATAGTAGGGTTTATGCAGGGTTTGGGCAGGGTCAACAAAATGCCAAATACCCCTAAACTTTCATCGGTATTACCACAACCATTAGGCGTTAACCGAGAATAGCTTTGTTATTCTCGAGACTGTTGGAGCTTATACTAAATCCGAATAAATCCATCAGTCTGGCACTGTTACGGCCACACCATAGAAAGGTCGTCAACCTGGCTTTCCTTTTTAATATTCCGCCGTTGTTATATTAGCATCGATCGAAATTCCGGCCTTGGCCTCACCATACGGACTATTCGATCATGATTCGGTGGTCGGTGATGTCATCTGTTCGGGATAGGACGGGATGGCTCGGCCAAGGTTAGGGCATCAGACCGTGGCTGTATCTCCGAGAAGCACGGCTCGTTAATCGCCTCTGCGAAAGGAGCACGCCGCTCTGCGGTTACCGACCTAGATCATGGCAGTGCTTGCTCGCTTTTTACCCTCCTAAATTAATGCAGATGCGTCGACTCGTATTACTTACCGGAAATTAAATCGAAACTTATGTTCCATTTGCTCAGCGATACGTGCTGGCGAAAACACCTTCCATCGTCGTAGTATTTTATTATGGTAGCCAAGTATTTAAAGTACCTCTACAGACTAACGATATCATCATTGCATCGTCTGTCACCCTTTTTATGTGTGTTCACTGGAAACGGACACTCCGTAAGTTCTCGCTAGCTTGATTGACACTTGTATTCGAACTGTATAATGTCTTTACTGTAGTGTAGAGTGGAGGTAGCGGCCAGCAAATTATGGAGTGTAGGTAGACTAGGTAGAGTCGACGGTGCATGCAGGCAGAGCCGCCGCCGATCTAATAGCGTCGCGGTGATAATGGTGCTGCGCCATCGGAATGGAGAGTTGTAATTCAGACCGATTGTTCAACCCGGTTTCCTTTCCCACCCGCTAGCTTTTTTAATAGAACAATTCGAATTTGAATATGCCGTTAAAATCGATGTTTCACTTTCGCAACGCGTCGCCGAGATTGCCGAGTAATGACAAATAATAGTGTTAAAGTTTTCCGTTATTGCTTATCTTAGATTTCTTAATAAAACGCGACTGTTTCAAATTCCTCGTTTAAAAGCAGTCAAACCACAGTTTGGCCAGGTATCGGAATGCTCGTTTGATAAACATTAACGGAGTAGTGGGACGACAACAGGTTTAACCATGGAAATAAATGCTGAGGATTGAAGGAAAACTGCTATTACAGTTCCAACGAATGGCCAGGTCTTAGAAGATGACTAGGAGGCTTTTGCGTTTCTGTGTAAATTTACTACTATTTAATTATGCAAGTTAAGAAAGTGCGCAATTAGGCCAATGATTGTTATCATCTGTATAGCAAATTTAATTTACTAATTAAAATGTTCAACTATTACTTGCTCCGCTTACTACGCGACCGCTAATTTTGTTTCTAAATTACCCCGAACAAATTGACGACGGGTCTGTACCGAAGTTTATTTTGGTTGTCGAAGTTAAAAAGCGACTGCGGTTGTTTTGGCCGTTCGTGTTTCATCACGGCTCTTATTGTGGCTCTGGTTCCGTCGGTGCACGCTTCCGCCCACGACCGTCGTATAAGGCGCGGGCCTTGTTACTGTTGTAACACGTAGGCACATATAAATCTTTGTTTTGCAACGATATCTTAGGATCACCTTGCCGGAAGGTTGCGACGCGACGCGAGTTAAACTCACCGCATCTCCAGTGCCCTGTTGTCTGATTGCTTGATGGATTTTTGATTTGTTGGTCCTTGGTTACCTTTTAGCTAAATTATAATCATAGTCTAAGATTTTGATGTAGATTGATTAATTGCTCGGCTTTTAGCGTCGTATATTACAAACTCAGTATAATTTCATTATCTGTTTCCAGTGTTTCCATTCCACCCAGAATAATCAAAATCTACTTTGACTAGATGGTGTTGATTAGAGTACGTCTGATTGGTATTTATACCAACTCCATTTATACTACGTTCTAATCCCACCCGTCCTTAGCTCAACACAATTAGATATATTAATCACGCTGATGTAAGTTACAGACGACTGAAGCCCTTTGACTGAGTCAAATGACCCATTTTTAAAACAGAAGCCTTTGATGATCCTAAAAATTATGAAATCGATTGAACTGAATTGCTTTTCAATATATTTGCATCCTCGAGACACGCATTACTATCTGATTCATATGAATTCAAACACGTATACCGGTCGAGAAAAAATATCTCCCCACGCAGTAATTGCAATATCATAGTGAAATTTACCTTCGCAAACTTTTTATTAATATAAGCGCTGTGGACGTTACTTGTAGTTATGTACGTATGACTTACGGCCATAAATTTTAATGGAAATGTCGGTTTGACCATATTGGTATGATACTAGTAAATTTTGTATCTTATAATAACTTGAAATTATCGAATGACTTTCGAAAAATACACCGTTTTCTACATCCATTCACCAATACCCAGGTACTTACCATGCATGAGTACATTCGCAAATATTTTCATTGATGTGATGACATATTGACATCCTTGACAAGCGCCATCTGCTGCGCTGTAGGCCTCATCGCCCGTAATGCTAATTCAGTAAGGTTGAATTTCTTATACTTTACAAGGTGTTTTTCTTATGCCCATTTGCCCACGCTGCCGCCTCGCTGGTTGTTTGTCTTCAATTAATTTCACTGCCAGTTTCCAAAACATTATAACCTTTTTCGGCGCTAACAAATTACCTACTTAGGAAACAATTGATAGACCAAACGTTTAGACGAATATCTAAACTCTCTATAAACACAACTTCCACCTATATCCATAAACAGTAACACTTCTCTCACGGAACAGTGAATAATAAATAGATGATAATAAATTTGATAGTCAAGTTACTGAATTCGTTAGAAGTGTTTTTCTTGGGAAGTTCCCAGAGTTGTACGTCTCTTGCAATTAGGAAAGTTAGGTCGTGAGCTTTTTGTACTTTTTCCATCAGTGGTACCGTCTGCTTATATTGATTTGTTGTCAAGTAGCATCTAAGCTGAAGTATGACGTATGCGAGATGAGTAACAACCAGTAATACATTTTATAACGACGTGCAAATTCAAACGATCCCAGACCCCCCCTACTGTACGCGTATAAATGGCATGGCCGACCGATTGGTTTTGACTATCAAAGTAGCAGCAGAACAAAGTTTTATTAAGTTTTTACATTCTAAGCGACTTAAGCTGAAAAGCCACCGCATCGAACAATATGTGCGGCATGTAACGTTATTTGATGAAAACATTTCCAGAGAAAGCAATAAGCGGTCATGTTGATGCGGTTACTTTCATGCGGTTGAGTTCCAGCTTTATATGACGTATGGCCAATGAATGAAGGGAAATTACCTTTTCTAATCAGTGCAGCTCTACTAAAGTACTAATCCACCTTTGAAGTGCTTTGCTACACCAATGAGGGTGCTACACCAGTGAAATCGTTAAGAGCTATTTCGAGATGATGCCAACTAGTACTAGAGTTCCAGACTACCCTTTGAGATTCCGGTGTTGTTGTTTGGTACGGATTACCGAGGTTGCTGGTTCAAGTCCAGCTGCTTAACGGATTTTTCTTTGCATTGTCATTGTATGTTTAATTTGTTTCACTAATTCCTCTAGTTTACGGGAATACAGTAACATACCGTGCCGTAGACTTGATCAAAAATATTTCGGTCCCACAATAACAAAAGAACAAACCCGTATTACCGATTAATATGGTTTCTAGCGTAACACTGACTGATATTACTATTTATTTTATCACCTTAGGCGTATCGTGTAATTGCGAAAAGTGAAATTAAATTCCGGAAGGCGTCTGGCCCAATCACTTCATACGAAATAACGAATAACTAGTTGTTGTGCATAGCATTGAGCGTATGAATGGGCCTCTCTCTCTTCATTCACCCGTGACGATATCCAGTCAATGGAATTTCGAGCGTAGATTTAGGCTCGCAAATACATAAACATAATATACGATAAGTGCCAATTCTATTTACGTGCGTCTTTATCTTTTAATTACTGTTTTACCTTTTTAGGGGATTTGGTTGGCCGGCACACTTTTTATAATAATTTATTATATTTTATAGAAGTCATTTCATAAATCGGACCATATAACCGACAAATTCGAATCGTCTGTCTTTAAATGTTTATTTTTTACAGTTGATGTCAATTTAAAGTACCTACTTAATCAGAAAATATTATGTAAACGGAGCTAAATGTATCTAATCGTTCGCAATGTAATCAAAATGTCCGACTGAAATGTCTGCATTGACTTTCATTAGAACGCTTTGAACCAATCTTTTCCCCAAATAATAATACTTTGTCCTTTATTTAGTAGAGCATCAAATTCATAGCATTATTTGCTAATTGTTGTCATTGAATTTAACTGGTAAGAAGCCATTTGATATAAAGGCGCGTAAGAAAAGATGGCTTCGCTCCAATTACAATACAAGAGTGAATGTGTATCTTACGCTCCAAGTTGAGTTAAGATCAAGGTTTCACTTCATAACCACGACAAGAACTGGATGAATCCGACAATGCTTTAGCAATGTCATCGCAACAAATAGAATAGAAACTTGCTAATGCATTTATAAAGGCACTGAGACATGGAGTAAAGTAATCATGTCTGGTGGACTGGAACTTACCTACCACGATCAAGCATGAATTATAGATTGAACTGTTTCGTACTGTGCTTCTGAATTATTAGTTATTGTTATGGTTAAAGTGAACTGAATAATTACAGTTCACTGTTTCAAGTGGGTTGATGTTATTGTGTATACTCGCAAACACGCCATCTGCATAATGAGAAAGTCTGTTAAAAAACCAAAAGTAAAGAGTCATACCTAAGCAAATTTATAATACGCCTTGTTTTTCTTTCCTGTCTCATCGTTCCCACTGTTTACTTTGTGAAAATATCCCGAGCTTTCGCAAGAAAGTGTCGTTTCACGCATCCTCGACTGAGACGTTGAGAGGTTCTTGTGTAATTCACTCGCTAGACCCAGATTCCGTAGGAAGGGAATGCCTTGCTAACTATCGCGGTACCTACTCCGTGGGAAATTGTCGAGGACGGGCGATGAATAAAATATGCGTTCATAATTGGCCTCCGATTCTGTATTAATTTCTAAGCAACTTTGATTGCTTTGTCTGGCGCCTGTCATTCTTGCAATGGTTCAATTACGCAACGCAAAGACACCTTCACTTTCTTCTGCTATGTAGGTAATGCCTAACTTCTAACTTAATGCAAAAAGTGCCTCTATACATTTTTTATAACATTCCTCATTGAAAAATTTACTTTCGGATTCAATAAGCATTTACATTAGGTCGTGTTTTGGATTCTTTGTTTATTGAGAAGTGCATGCAGATGGAGTAGAATGTGATTAGGGGTATCCGAGCATGTCGTTTATCTCAAAGCTGTGCTATGTTTAGTATTCTGATAACGGTATTGTATTCAGCCGCCGTCTGAGAGCGGGAAGGATCGATTCGGGATTCAATTCAAATTCTTGGATCAGCTGCAGCTTATTCTCTTTTCCATAACGATATTTTGATTCTGTCTACAACTAAGCTCTATAACATATCATTAGCCTTCGGAAAATGATTAACAATTCAAAGCCGATTGGAATCTATTGCATCGGTAGTCTCATTCACGTAGAGGAATTTATCTCATTTAAAAATGCTTATGGTATGGTATATACATCAAAATGTGGCTACTACTGCTTTCTCGTCACTGGAATCTATTTCCAATCTGGGCCATACATTTTTTGTAACAACGTTGCGTGTGAGCAAAGTTTGTTGAAAAGCTCTTCCAGCCAGATGCCGCATGCGACGCGGTGGCTCGAGCCGGACGACGCCTACCATTGTTCGGCCTATACGTATATTTACCTAACATTCGTACGACATACGAAAAGTAGCTCCCGGCGCCCGTGCCACGAATTTTAATAACATGTAATCAAGAGCCGCTTTGCCGTCAAGGTATCAGGTCAACGAATTGACGGGTATTTTCTTTTATGCTTTGGTGGAAGTGGGTTCTCCGTCGCCACTGAACCATCAAATGGTTAGTGCATCCAGTCATAAATTCACGGTTTATTGCTTAGCACATCCTACGACAATCTCCGTATGTTAGTCACTTGGCGAAATGACCATCCATATTTCCGCATCGCTTCCTGCCCAGACAACTTTCAGTAACCATTTCAACAGTTTCTAATCACACATTTGACTACCAGTATTGTGGTCAAACAATGACGCAATCGTGTATGTAATATCTATCGGAACGTTTAGTTAGTCTGTATCGATCGACGGCACTGGTACCTATAATAATGGTTACGAAATGTTTATATTAGTTGCCGTCTGGCGGTTCCCTTTGCTCGGCGGTGGCGCATCTCGCACTTTCACCGACATCGCGTTTATACAGTCCGCAGCTCCCAACTGGGTCACACGATGGATAATCCGAATCCGAGAATATACTCTATAAAGAATTTGTGTTTTGAACATCTGTATAATGTGAATTATCGGGAGAAAGTACTGGAAGATTGCTCATAAAAATTTCTGATACCTTATCTATCGTGCACTTCTTGAATACATTATCTTCTATGACGGCGTCGACAAGCCGGTTAAATATCACTCAAAAGATATTTTTGTCGTTGACTTTAGTTTACAGTACTTCAGATGAAGATAAAATAAATATCATGGGACAAAACATGGGATTGCTTTGTTTTAAACAACGATACCATTAACTTCCTGTATTACAGCTAGATGATTCCGAGCCTTGAAAATGCTCTGCTAATATGCGTAGGTTCTGAGGCCATCACAATTTTCATCGTCCAACGGCGGCGTGTGAGTGATCACAAGAATTATTTTTAAAACAGTCGCTCATCGGAGTAATTGCTGTACTGTTTATGAAATAATTACAATCCAGGCTGTTATCAAATTAGGCTTAGCCTTGTGTGCGCGATCGTTACAATTAGTTAAGCTCTGCGTCAATTTGTGTTTTTTTTTGAATAATTGTAGAATATTTGCCATATTGTAGTTTGTTTGTTTTGCGCGTGTTCGAAACTTTATCGCACCATAAAGTTAATGTTAAGCCGGGGCTGGTTGCGTGGGTTCGGTATTTATAGTTGCCATTAGTTATGACTTCATTGATTGATCTGTTGATGTTTTTTGTCCCATTTGTCGGCACAACTTAATGCTTTACGTTTTGGGATTTACGAGAATTCTCAACAATTGTTGCCCTTAGCTTTATTATTTAATCTCCGTCTCGAACCACGAAATTTCATTTCCACAGAAAACGGCTGATTCACCAACGGTCAGGTGGACCGAAAACTACAATCTACCAATGAGTCAGTTGAGATCTAATCATTTATCACTTCCTGTGCCTCAAAACTAATTGTCTGTATCATTAGTTCCACTAGTCGCGAAAGCTTAGTAATGTTACGTTTCGCTACGTTTTTATGGTAATGTCCTTGAATGTCGACAATGCGATGCAATGTTTTTATTTAAAACTCTATCAGATCGGTATCGTCTAGTTTCCTGCTTTCTTATTTAAATTGTGCATTCAACTTTGTTGGTACGAGATAATTTTAAGCTAGCTTACTTAGCATGTTGCTTGTATTGTACGTCTTGGAATTATAAAACTGCAGTTGTTTCCTGTTTACCAGTATGGGCATATGTCGTTAAATAGATTCCAAAGGCCGCTTAGGACAGTGCCACGTTAATCCTACCTAACCATATGGCTAGAATTAGCTCTGATTGGAACGTATGCCCATGTAGAGTGCATCCAATGAATTATGTATTGATGTATATGTAATGGCGGACATGAAGAATTCTTTTTACTCTGCCGCCAGTTTGACTGGTGTCTGCCTTATTTGGGTGTCGCCGTGATCGTGAATCATTTCTTGTTCCGTTGTTGCCAAACGTGTGTGTATTGACATGTCATAGTTATTGTTTATTGATGGATAAATCGCGTGGAAGCTTTTCCGCAGTAACATTACTACATAACAACGTGAAGTTGCCTTGGAGATCGGAAGAATGTCGGATCTTAAGGTCGGAAGAGCGTCGGTAGGCGAACATTGCATTTTAAATTGCTTGATGCGAAATACAAATAGTAAAGCAATTATAACCACTTAATGAACAAACAAAGAAGGTAATCGCACCTGGAATCAGCATCCGGCGCAGATGGACAAGAAACCTGCGCTGTGCTATCCAGTACTGCACAGTGCGCGCATGTATTAAAATTCCGGAGTGCACCCGACCAGACCACGCTGTATGCTTAATTATTATTAATTTTCTTTGGACACGCGACGCAACGTGAAATCCTATTATTTGCTACTAACATCTATGCCTTCGTAATCTTTATACACACTCAGAAAAGTTATCTCACGATCGTTCAAACTCTCCGTGCCTGCAAGCGCATTATTAAAACTAATTGATTTTCTGTACAGTCCAATTACCGGCAAGCTCGCAATAATAGACACTGCACTCGATTATTAGCAAAGTGGGTGTCAGTAATAACTCATATTTTATTGTTCAATCACAATGGCGTTGCACTAGAAATAGCTGTCTCGTACGTTTCGATGAAATTGAAACACAAAAATCAAGCAAGTTGCTGGGCAGATAAAGGCCTGGTCGGAGGCGGCGGCGTGGGCGGCCGACCTCAGCGGCGCGCGTGGGCCGCAGGTGCCAACGCACCTTTCCAGTTTCCACGTTCCGGCTGGTCGACCCTCCGATCTGAAACGATGATAATCGACTCGGCTTGCGGAGCTTAATCGTTTTGCAATATGCACTCTCGACCTCTACTGCAGACGCATAAAAGTCAAACAGACTTGGCTCACTAATTATTGACACAATGCATCGTGATTCTTTCCGTATTTGTCAAAGTTATCACTTTACCTTTTATGATCTTGTTGCATCCATGCAAGCTAATAAGGGTGGGCTATGATATCGCGTTACACCACTTGCATTGCTCTTTGTTCTGGCGATTGGTGTGATGTTCCCTCGCTTTTGTTTTCGAGGTTATTGTGGCAAATGAAAAAGTCTCAGTAAGGTACTTTATTTCTAAAGAGTGCTTATCTGTGGAGCAATCTTGGGCTGTCTGTATTGCTTTTTATGTGGTTCCCAAGATTTACGACATTGCTGTTAGTGTAAAGGCATTAACGTAGCATTGACAAGGCTTGTTAAGGTAACAATTATTCGGAAATTGCTTGATTGATTGGAGCGGAGCGGAAGCGTCTCCTTCCGCACCTGAGCGTCGTACAGCACTCGCTGATGAAGACCTCTTATTCAGTGTACACGAGAGAGTGAAATGTGACTACTCGACGGCCACTCCGCTAATTGCGCAGCAATTAACCAGTACGAATTCAGTGTTAGAGAGTGGCTTGCCCGCTCTACTTGCCATATGTTATAGTGTGCATGAAAGTACTTAACAAGCGACTCTTTACAGGCAAAACGGTCCAAACATTTTCATATTAAATGCAAATGGTTACGTTCATGACGCTTTTACTGAATCGTATGTCAGCTAATGCATTTGAAGTAGGTATATACTTTTATTCAGCGAACGCTGTTCGCACATGTTGTGATTTTGTTTTGCACGCGTTGCGTGTTGTGCCTACACCAAGTAATGTTTACGCAGACTGTTTATGGAATGAATTGAAACTGCATCTTGCAGTTGTAACAATGTTATAGATATCACAATTCGAATGTAATGCATTGAGCTTACGAATATTCATGGTTCGACGTATTGTGTAGTCTGCGAAGGTAACAACAATGAGACAATCGCAATACATGAGATCAAATCATTATGGAACATTGAATAATGCAACTCCAAATTCTAATTTCGTTCGCTTTCCATTTGGTGAGAATCTTAGTTTGGAAGCGTGAAACTTCCGACGTTAAAATCAAAGTGGTCTTTGATATGCCGGCACCATCTCTGATTGAGGGCTTTGAATAGCTTCCTATTCGGGAGTGTCTCTGCGCCTATTTTTAACCCGCCGGTATGCCGCGGCACGCGCCCGACCTTTCAGCGTTATGATTTGCCCGTTTTGATGCCGTTATTGATATCTGTTGTTTTTCGTCTGCCTCAGTCTCCAGTTACAAATAAGCTCCGCGGTTGCGATAGATTCCCTTTATTACTCCCTAGAAAATGCTCAGAGGATTTTATTTCGTACAGATAAATGAAGTCCTTTGTGGTCCCACGTGTGAGTGTATCTCGTTTTTCTCGATATAAAAGACTTAGTGTAATCTTGATTGATGGCATGCCCCTTAATCCACTCTTTACCTTCTGGTGTTTGCTTGGGAATCCAATCGTCAAACCTTCAATACTAAACATTTCAACGTGCAATTTGAATCAACCTTGCCCGTATTCGCTTAACGGTAATACTCTAACATTAGTTTTATCATTATGATCTCTAAATACGTGTTCACACGATCACGCTTCAAAGAAAGTGATTGAAGCTGAATGCCATCGCGTCGCATGCGTGCTTTCACACTCGTATAATGTTACTGCAATAGTTTAAGAGTAAAGTACGACTTGTATGTCTCGGTCATTATCAGTAATGTCTTATAGGATGATCTAATTGACCTTGGCATTGATTCCGTAGCTACTCAAGTTGTTAAAGCACTTTACGTTGCTAATGAGATGTGATCATTTGCGTAGCAAAAACGTAGAGCAAGAATCTAGGTTGTACTTAAGAAATTCGAAATACCTTGTGATTTACCTGTGCTGTGCTATGAATTGCAAACATGTGATTTTGTATTAGCAAATTGTTGAGTTAAACATGTAATTGGGGTCAAACTATAAGTTCAAAGTTCAACAAACTCATTTACCCATAGAAAGCTCTGCTAAGTCTGTCGTTCTTTGGTTTCGTCTTAACACTTCGCTTAATTGAGTGGTTAAATTTACCCCGACGATAAATAAACATAGTAGAAGCGCATTCCTTAATGCAGTTTATGATAATCACCACGCATTAAGTACCCGACGACCTTAACAAAAGCAATCCCCGTTTGCTAATGATTTGTTTACGCTTAATAAAGGTCTAGTGAAGAGTTTAATTTTCAAATTGATATCGATTGCAATGGCAAGTGGGTACCGTCATACAAATTAGGACAAGGACCCGGTTCCACTTACTGATTAATGCGATCACAATAAGCGGACGTTGCCATAACAGCGTTTGACAATAATTGTCCTATTCGACAGTCGTTAACTGGTTGAATTGTTGCCTGTCCGTGCACTGTACACGTTGAGAGAGCCATCCAATAATTTGATATGCTTTCAAAATACATACTTGAAAGGTCTATTAATGTTACAGCCAGTCAATAGTCCTGTGACGGTTTGGTCAACTGCACTGCTATCACACGACTTAGTCAGGTCTGACCATATACCATAAGTTGTTTCCCAGATGATAATGATTTTTGTGATATTGTGTAGAACTCGGTAACTCCGATAGTTACGTTCACCAACCAGATGCAGTTTTAAGAGTGTCATTAGCAAAGAAAGTCCGTTTCATAACAAAAGACCATATGGCCAATTAAAATGTCTTGGAAGCGTGTAATGGTGTAAAATTTGAGGATAATTTCATTAATTATTCATTTGGTATCTTGATACAAAGATGTGCTCGCAGAAAGATACAGTTGACGAAGACTTAATGGAGGATATCAAAAGTTAAGTTGCAATGAAGAGGCTTCTTATTGGTCGTGGCCCGCCATTATCCGATGCTTGCCCTTTTGCGGGATCGGGTCTAGTTTTACAGTTTTTATGTAATGTTCTCGTATTAATACATGATTTTCTTCTGTTGCAGTCGAAGCAGCGCGCATCGATTAAATGGCTGCTGTCGAAGGCGTTCAACAACAGGGTCCCGGATAACCTGCAGGAGCCTTTTTATAGGGATCATGAGGTAAGAATTCCGTATCATTAAATTATAACTAATAGTGTTTAAACGTTTTGTAAGAACACGAAATAACAGTATGAGGATAAATTAAACTATCACTAACTTACTAACTAGGCTTTGCCTTGTTTGGGACTAGATCAATTGGTGTCAATTGTCCCATGATATTTATTTAATTTATTTATCAACTTTTCTAAAGTTTTGTTGTATTAGTATAGACTCCACTCTAGGCGTTGGCGGTTGTATTCATCATGAAAACTTATATGTATACAGAACTGCCATTAAACTTAATCCCACTTAAATTCTTCTAGCATGAATGCACTTGAAGTGTTATCTGACCTATCTTTAATTGCATCATCATACTCGGCGTGCCGAGTGGTCGTGGTCAGAAGACGTGCTGGTTTCTCTAAATCACGCTACAGATACGCCAGCTTAGATAACAGGTCGTTGCCCCCGGCCCCGTACAAAGGCCGTCGAAGCTTATTCACTTCTCACGTTTGCTTTTCACTACCATTGTTTGACAAACTTATTTGTTTGCGTTTGGAAAACCGCGGTCGATTTGAATTCGAATAGCCTCTTTGCGGAGTTAAAAGTGACAGTTATAGCTTCTCTCATATTTTCTCTGTTAATAAACGCCAGATGTTGAGCAGGAACTCGTTCGCAATCAACTAGCTCTTAGAAAGCTATTAAAATAAAGCTCCACTACGTTTATGTAATTGCTGGAAGCAATCTTTCATTCAATGTTATGCCTTAATTGGTCGAATCATTTTGTAACTGATTTCCATTTCTGAAACAATGAATCGAATAGCCTATTTGCCTTCTGTCAAATAAATTCTACCGCCATTAGTTACGCAACAAAGAACTTCATCTCGGTCCGAGTTCTCAACTAGGATATAAAAGAAAATGCCAGCGCCGAGCCGACGGGGTGGTTTCAGTTCAGATGCGCTTGTACTTATGTAGGATTTTTTTCATTCAATCCCCCGAAGGCAAACTAATCTATGTATTATCACTGCGCGCTCTGCCGCTGCCTACCGTTCATTATTTATTTACATTTTGAGACTATCAAGTTAAGTAACGAGACGTTATCTCGAGCATTTCCTTTATGTGTATGGGGATGTTGCTTTGTACATAAAGCGATTAATGTTCGAGATAATTGTCTGTCGCAAACAAGAGAAATTCTTGAAATATTTTCTTGTTGTTAGTGCGTTGTTTTCTTTGATAATGTCCTAAATCCTGAACTATGTTGGCATCGGCTTTTCAAAGTTCTAAAATTATTTCATGCTGGAAGTAAACACTCGGGGTGACATCACCAGTTTGGCTATTCCATGTTTTATCGCGGCATGTTATAATAACTCATGTGTTTGCAAAGTTTGCGAACTACATAATATTATGTGCACCTCGCCCCCACACATTTGATACAGTTCTTCGCTCAACGACTGGGAGTGGGAATAAACTATGAATTTTCGTAGAATTTATTAATCCCTCAATATGTAATTCTCACAACCGTTTAAGTGGTACCGTTACCTAAGATGACGTGCAACAGGCAGGTGATTCAAATACAAAAGGACCTCTCGAGAGCAAAAAAGGGTCTAGACTCAGAACAAACAACGTCTTGAATTTAAATTCTTACCTAGTAACTTTGTTGGCCTCACCTGTTTTCGAACTTGACTTTCAGCGATTCCTTGATACAAATAACCTTGAAGAGAGCTTATTTTTGCCAAGTAAAGCTGAGGTAAGGTTGAAGCATGATATTGATCGTGGCATCACTAACATGGACTGGTTGCGAGCGTCACGCGACCGCCAGTATGGAGCTGAATGCTCAGTGGCTGGGAGTGCCGTGGCTAATGGGCGGCTCCAGTGATTAGTGGCTCCGGGGAGGACTTGCGTGTGGATGTGTTAACCAAATTGTACGTGACGTTAATACTGTCAAATTATCATGATGGTTCGTTTGCTTTACAACTTTAAGTTGCCGCTTTATAGTTGTTAGTTGGTAACGAGGTCTCCTTGTTCACTAACAAGAAAACCAATCCGGATTAAGCCTCTGAAGTTAGTCCGATATTCTCCTCAGCGACAAACTTTAGCGCGCTTGTTGGTTTTAGCTTTCTCCTCGCTACTGAATACCAAGAAGTGACTTTATCAACACTCGACGGATGTCCATTACCAGATGTTATTGCGAACGAGTTCAAGGGCTCGAGTTTGCTTCAGAAATATCCTCCAGACAGAATGGGTGTGAATTCGCTTTAAGGATGCTTAAAGATTCTCAGACGATCGTTATAATATAATGTTACAGAAATCCCTATTTTACACAACTTACAATTTTAAGGATGTGGTTCATTCTTTCATTTAGTTAAGACGTATTCGTAATGTTATATTTATAAATGAGGTCTTATCTACCCTTAATGCCAATTCGAGCCTCGTCTTCGTATAATCGGCGCCTACTCGAGCATGAAACTCGGCGTTGTACAAAATTACTCGCGACACATGTTACCACGGCTACAAATTAGTTTATCGGATTTTTCTACGTAAGGGTCGTGAGATCTTATTGCTTAGTGTGTGAGGTTAATAAACTGTTAACTTAATATAGCGCCGTCTGCGTCTAGCTGTGAAGCATTGTATTGTTAAACAATAAACAATTAAGTTATTCACTGAACGTTTAACTTCAAATGCCGCATTACTTACATTTTACCTTTCCTCTCTCGAGGTGCAGACGGCGTCAGTTCATATTTAACAAAGTATAAATACTCGTATGGACACGTCGCTTTGAAATCTTAACCTGTAGTTCGGCTGCAACGGCTACGTCTCGACTCGAACCGTTTTCACGATGGAAATAACTCCTAATGAATGCAAGTTTGTAGAGATGTCGCACCAACGTCATATTGCTCTTCAGAACGTTGAATTCCCAAGATCCAAAGGCTCTATGTTTACAGTCACAAGGGTGATATTGTACTGATTGAGCTCGCCTGAAGAGCAATATTCTAGTCGTTCCTTAAAAATAGTCTGCGCCATTTCCGCCATCGGGAAACCGGCTATCTTTTGTTCTTTTCACCGTTGACCGGTGGCTTAGCGGTTTTGTCGCATACAAAATTATATTTCCGGATTAATTTTTAGACTGAATTCCACAATTCCACAAGTCCTTGCACAATTCGAATCAAAGTTTCTCACCTGGGCAGGCCTGTACCAAAAAACCTCAGTATTTTTATGAGTCAACTGGCTTCTGTTCAGATCATATCCGATGAATCACTTTTGTAATTTGTTCTGGTCCTTATGATTCATTCATCCCTCATACTTTTATAGTAATTGCATTTTATACGAGTACAATTAGTTGAACTGCACGCACGCTTTTAGCTTTAGTACCAGTTTAACGATTTCAATCCCAGTTATATTTCTTATTTTAGACTTGTACGTAGATGATTTAGAATAATGCAAATTAAATGGTTCGAGAAACCAGTAGCTATGGGAGAGTATATGTATGATTGGAGAATATTAAACGTCACTTCAAGACTATAAAATGATATTAGAAACGGATATGGGATATATCCTATAAAACTGTACGATGCTGAGTTTTTATGTCGTGCCTACTGTAAAAAGGTCTGAGTATAACTACGCAAAATACTTACTTCACCCCTCTGTCCTATTCGGCGTTGAGGAATTGAGATTAAGCTTGAAGGATGGTTGCAAAACGACTTTTTGTTGGCACGTGTGACAATAAGATGTCAAGGGTTCACTTCAATTAGGGTTATGTATTATATTGTACCCCACTCTTTTACAAGTTTGCCATTTATGATGACTCGAAATTCCAGTTTTCCCAAGCTTAAGTCCCTAATATTGTCATCGTCATCATCAGGTCTAATTACTTCAGCATTGTGTATTTGCGGTGTTGCAGTCGCAGCTGTAATAATAAGCATCAAGTTTCATTATTCCCTGTTTATTTTTAGACTATTAAGCGGAACTACACTTAGATTGAATTAAGTATTATGTTCAACTGAGAAGATTCTGTGAATTACTGTTATACAGGTTACACGACCCACAGAATCGTGCGTGACGTCTAATACTAAACGCCTGTGATTCAGCAAAAACGATACATACGAGGCTTTCGTCTCGATCTCGTTTTGAGACCGCACCGTTATCGGAAGTGACCTGAAGGTCGTACGAGACTTGCAGTGTGAATAATCACAAACTGCCTGCGCAGGTTGGATGCCCTCTAGTTTAATATTGGCAGAGGAAACATAAATCACTGTTGACATCTCGCGCTGCTTTCACTGCCCACTTTCTCAGTGTTAATTTATTTTAATTAGTCGCATTTGATTTAATTTGCTCTTTTGTTAAGGTAAAAATATTAACATATTTGACGTGTTTTCTCGGAGCAAATATGGCGTGTGACGTCAGTGCACAGCTTTTCAGCAGCTGACGGAAACTGCTGTGTTATGATAAACACTACCTGAATCTGTACTTTAGCAACTTTAGAACTGACACCACGAAGCTGGCTTTATAAAGTTTGCACTGTTTTGGCTCGTCGCCGACCTGGTTTCAAGTATACAGTATAGTATTGGTTCTACAATAGATATTGTATCTATATTTTTCACTATTATGACGACTTCGGAGCACCGTTAACGTCACTGCAGTGAAGCGTTCCAAATGATACCTCCTTTTGTTACGAGTATTATGTTTAAACTCTGTCGGAACACGTTATTTATGGCGATTTGACTGCTCTAACAATGTGCGAGCTGCGAGTTTCATTGAGGCTCTTTTGTGTCTGACATCCGTGACATCTCTTTACGGGGTCAAGGCGTGTGCCGCTAGCCAAAATAAATGCTAGGCTCTATGGTTTGTCATTCATAAGACGTCACAAATGCAAGGAGCAGTCAGAATAGGCATGTGACAAATTGAATGAGTCGTCTGGCGACTCAACTTAGTCGCATAAAGCTTGAATTTAAACCCTGACTCTGAGCCATATTTAATTGTGGTTTGTGTGTTTGTTTCGGGAGAGACCTGGATAACGGCAAACTGCTTAAGGCCCTTGCTCATTCTCGTTGCTTACTAATGCTGTGTTTCATTGTATAATACAATACAATACAAATATTCTTTATTGAAAACCACAAAACAGTACAGAAAAACAGGTATGGTAGACAATAGGCGGTCTTATCGCTTAAAATCGATCTCTTACAGACAACCAAAATACAGAAACCAAGATAAAGAGGCCAATTTAGGTGGCAGTAATTAACAGAAAAGAGAAACGTAAATTTAACATAACAGTTTAAATTTAATTAATATCTATAAATAAATATACTACATAAATAAACATATACATTATACAATACATACACTACTTATACAAAACATGAGTGAAAATGTCGAAAAGGCCACAGGTGAAAAGGATTTCGAAGGAATTGATGTAACAGAAACGAATAAGAATGGAGATGGACCAGAGACAGAAATAAGTTACTAAGTTAGTGACAAGTAGTAAGCCTTGTACGTTTAATAACTTATCACAACGCTGAACATATGAAGTGCTTTGATTTGTAAGTCGTTTCATGTGATTGAATCAGATAAAGAGAAATAGAATAGGGGTGGCAGTTGGCTGCGAGATGGGCCAAGGCTAGGTCGCGTTATGGCGGTTGGTCGGAGAATGTCTTTCCATTTAGGACAGCCAGCTGATTTGCATTTCACATAATGAAATAGCTTTAGAATCCTTCGCTTTGCGTACGTTAGAGACTTGTTGCTGTGATATTGATTACGATGAAGGGTAAACACAGTTTCTCTTTCATCATCATCTGTTGTATTAATACAACTTACATTGAAGTGACAAAAGCAACTAATGAGATTGGCAAATTTGACATTGTTGCGAATTTTTATAGTGTTCATGTTGCGTTGCTTAAATGACATCTAAGGGGTCAAACTTTAATTAAATTACGTTCGGGTATTGTTGATATGGCAAGCAAAATTATACTTATCACATGTCGCTAAGCTTAACAACTTTATTACCAAAAACTATTGGAACTGTAACAAATGCAATGGCACTATGGAAATATCGAATACTACTATAATTCTTAACTCTAGGTATCTTTAGTAATATCTTATGCTGAGTTTAGACCTGCAAGAAAAATCATGCGTTGCAATACAATGCGAGGTCATAAAGCGAACGAGTCTGCAGTGGGCGATCGAACGCCGCAATGTATTGCAATGGAAATTGCACGATTTTCCTTGCGGGTGTAAACTCAGCTTTAGGCGTACTTGTTTTTTTATTTAAATGCGGATAGGAAATCAAATTTGTGTTGACTCCTTAAATCACATAAATGGGGATCAAAAGGATACCTATAAGTGACATTCCGTAATAGTTCGACCGTCTATTTCACACTTTTGGCTTCGCTCACGCGGTTAATAAGATGATAATTTGTCTCTTAATGGCCGATTTCGCAACGAACCGGTCGTTGTTTACTTGCGACGAATGTTAAGGAGCGGCCATATGATCTGTCATGTACCAGCTACCAGGCAGTGATGCAATGACTCTTGCGTCTAAATTTAAAACGGAGATATGTTTATGTTAGAATTACTGAATCATTTTCTATTGTACGTGATAAATATTACGTCCATTTAGGTTCTGTTGTGAATGACATCATAATGTTTGGGTTCAGATAAAGTTTCGTGCTCTTTAGCCTTTTGTATTTTCCTATCAGAAGTATTAAGTTAAGTCGATCAGTTAAACTATGACAACAGCATATATTTCTCTTTCTGAGCACGCTAATGACGCATTAAAAGTTGAATACGTGCAGTATTAGAGTGAAGCAGTTCTTGCTTCAGACAGATCTGATCTGACTTCTGAATATTTTATTATGACTGACGCGATCTCATTTGACAATATCGACATCGTGGGATAGAAATTCCATCACCATCAACGCTAATACGCAAAAACTACACATGCCAAGATCGTGCGACACGCAATAAAGCTTGCGTAATGCCGTTTTAATCTCTGGGCGCCAGAATACCACCCTTGGCCACTTACCCTTTAAAATTACCCTATTTATATGAGTGACGTCATAATGCCTGCGTCTAGCCGCCACGCCTGCTTCCGCAAGGTTATGTGGTCACCCCACATTAATATTGTGACGTCATGCTGATCCACCCTTCATAAAGTCTTGCATAACTTCGGTCAAATCCGTTACGCATTTGAAGCTAATAAGGCAAATGTTTGAAGACACAGGTATGGTATAAGGCATATTTGCTTTAACAAACGAGACGAAGATTAGTTTGCGAAGCTTATCAAAAGAACCTTGGAAGATTTTTCTTGCGCATTAAGCAAAATATGTCTGAAATATGCATCAAGCTGTTTACTAAGCCACGTAGCCGTCTCCCCAGTTAAAAAGAGGATGCGACCCAGCAGTGATCTACATTCGCTCTCCGCATTGCCTATAATTTAAGTTAAAGTGACTTATGGATCTATAAATTTTAGGGTGCCTAATAAAATATGTAACGTAAAAGTTCGCAGCGGACTTGCGAGTGTTTATTGCCGATTCCTTATCCAAGCAGCCATAGTTGAGGAGCTCTTGGCTACAATTGACCTCGATGTCCCTTTTATAGCTTAATAGTATAGCCGTTAAAATGTGAAGGTTCAGTTTTAGCTATGGTCAGATTTCCGCGAATTTCCGGTACGTATGTACCTAATCACTAATCAGGTAGGCGTTGAGTTTATTGAGGTTGAGCACGTCTTGCCAAATGTGGGGTGCAGGTTTGGTTACTGAATTACTGATACGTTTGGAACGAAAACCGATTTCGTTTCTTTCAATAATGTACGAAAAGAATCAGAGGTGATTTGTTGGAAGTTTCTTGAATCATTTATTTTACCAAAGCTTGGCTGATTAGAACAACTTTTTTTCTTCTTCTTAAAGTTGGTTTTGTAAGTAAATGGCAGCTCTCACATACTGTCAATTATTATTGTTGATTACAGCATAAACGTTTTCTTATTGCGCTTACGAAAGCATTTGTTACCATTATAAGGATTTTAACAGCAATGTGCGTGCAAAGTAGACTGTACATACATTTTTTTATTTTATTTATTTATTCACACACATAACAACTATCATACAGGATAACCCAATGCAATAGTGTCTTTGCAATTTAAATTGAAAATAAAATTTGTTAGTAACAATAAAAATCTTACGCCTATGTTAATTACAGCTCAATTGTCATCATTAAATATAAAAAAATAAAATAAAAATAAAGCAAAAAGTGAGTACAGCAATTGAAAAAAAAAGGAAAAAAACAAAATAAAATTAATCAATGTCAAAATCAAAATTAAATTAATAATAGTCAAGTCAAATAGAAAAAATAGAATAAAAAATAAATTAAAATTAAAATTGTGTATAAATTAGTCTTAATATTAAGAGATACATTGCATCAAAGTTTGTCAGAACATAGTATGTCTAGTGTGACCCTTTCAAATTCTCCCATGGAACAACTAAATAAGTCGAAACTGTCGGCAACCAGATTAAGTGTGTGGATTGTACGGGTGAGAGGCGCTTTCTGCAACAAGTTAGTCCGGCCGCGCGGCCCTGCCAGCATCCGCGGCCGCCGCCGCCGCCGCCGCCCCACCTACCCGTCCGGCACGCACAGCCCCAGCAGCTGCAGTATGCCGGGGTTACTGATGCTACCCCGCATCACCCTCACTATGTAACGAGCGAGTGCCAGCTCCCTCCGCGTTCCCAGTTTATTATACCCCACCATGCCCAATACGAACAGAGTAGGGTACATCAACGGATAAAAAGGATAAACTCCGTACCGTCTCCAGTAAAGATATCGGGTAAACTTATTCTGTATCCGCTCTAACATCATTTTATATTTCGTCTCGTGAGGGGCCCATATCGCAGCATTATTCTCGAGTTGACTTCGTACCAAAGCGTCATATAGTGCTGTTATAGCTTTGATATTATCAAATCTAGCTGCTCTCCGCAATACAAAGCCTAGTGTCCTGTATGCTTTTTTGCATACATTGACGATATGGTCCCTAAAAGTCAACTCTGTGTTCAGACAGACTCCGAGATCTCTCACCGAGTCAACCCTCCTTAGCGCACTCCAGCGACTTTGTAGGTATAGTTGAGCGGTGACCTGGCCCGGCTGAATGTAATCGTGGCGCATTTCGATACATTGAATTGCAATTTGTTTCTCCGACTCCACTCACCTACCCTGTCTATGTCTTGCTGTAATCGCTCACAGTCCTCCTTATCACTAACTGCCAAAAGCAATTTGAGGTCGTCCGCAAAAAGCAGGCATTTGGCATCACGGACTACACTAGGAAGATCATTGTCATGATTATGAATTCCAACGGTCCCAGATTACTTCCCTGGCTTACTCCAGTTTTAGTAACATAGGGCTCAGATTTAAAGCCAGCGAACTCAACGTATTGACGTCTGTCTTTCATATAGTTCGCAAAGAACCGAAGCAATTTAGGGGTACACCCGATAGACGCCAACTTCGACAATAGGATGTCATTGTCGACCAGGTCGAACGCCTTCCTAAAGTCGAAGCATGCGGCGTCCACCTGGACTCCTGCATCGGCATAAGGAATCGTGTATGCCATGGCGTTTAGGAGGTTGCTCGTGGTGCTGCGCGCTTTCCTGAAACCGTGCTGAGCGTCCGACAGTCGGGCTGACACCTGCTGCTCAATGCTCCTCTGGATTGCAGATTAAAACACTTTTGCTGGCGTGGATAGAATCGCAACGGGTCTGAAACCATCCACCTCTGCCCCCGCTTCGCCCTTAGATATCGACTCTCTACGCAGTTTTCATAATGCTTATGAGCTTGATGAATCGCTTCCTTAACTTCCGCGCTACATTTTGAGAAATTTTGGTAGTCGTCGCGCAAATTACTAGATTTAAATGTCTTATGAAGCTTCGCTTTTAATTCTATACTTCGAATAATATCTGCAGTATACCAAACTGGATAATTGTACCTCTTACTGCGTGATTGGAATTGCTTCCGTGGTACGCATTCATCAAAAATATTATAAAGGATATCATAAAAATAATTTAACCCTTCTTCTGGCTCCTGTAAAAGAAACAACGGTGTCCAATCTGTTGTAGACAACAAAGAGTACATAGCGTTAAAAACAGCCTTTGCAAAGTTCCACTGTCGCCCGCCTTCGTCTTGCTGTAACAAAATTTTGAGTAGTAGGGCGAGTAGTTTTGCACGGAGGAGCGGAGGGTGCCGCGGGGAGGGAGGGCGCGGAGGCAGCGCGGGCGCGCGCGACGGCCACGGCGAGCGGGGGGCGCCGCGGGGAGGGAGGGCGCGGAGGCAGCGCGGGCGCGCGCGACGGCCACGGCGAGCGGGGGGCGCCGCGGGGAGGGAGGGCGCGGAGGCAACGCGGGCGCGCGCGACGGCCACGGCGAGCGGGGGTGGTACGCGTCCACCGGCACCAGCGCCTCGTCCGCCGCGCCCACCGTCACGCCCGACGCTATGTCCATTGAACACAACACCAAATCTAGTTGCCGATCATTACAGTTTGGTACCTTATTTTTCTGTGTTAAATCGCAAAAAAATCGAAAATGTTCGAAATAATTTTGAACATTATCGCTACTAGAGTACAAATTAAAATAGCCCATTACTATAATACTCTGATACTTTACACTCCATTGTTCTATAATTCTAAACAGCATCATGTAATCATTTTCGGAACTATTCGGTGGGATATAAACGACACAACACAAAAATAAATATCGCCCGTGCAAATACACTGCCGCGCCGAGCACCTCGAACGCGCAGTTGTCTACGTCGATGTCGCGCGGGGCCGGCACGCGCCGCAGCTGGAACCTGCTTTCGTCCATCCGCTCGATCACACCGAATTATATAGTATCCCGGCGGTACAATTTCTGCATCGTGTATAGAGGGATTGCAACCAGATTCCGTGATTGCAAAAATTTCAGCCTTCGAACTTTCTATGTTGTTACTAAAAATATTCAATTTCGTCCGAAGTCCTCTTACATTTTGATAAAAAATTTCGATATTGCTAACCTTCTTCGTTTCTATAACTTGCTGGTCTCCGAAACCAAATCCATTCCGCAAACTCTGTATTTAACGGCCAAACTTCGGGTTTTAATAACTCTTCTTATTGTTATCATGATACTCGGGACTTAATCGCGTAAAAAACTTTTATATTTAAATTTGAATTTAAATATAAAAGTTTTTTACGCGATTAAGTCCCGAGTGTCTTCTTATTGTCTTTCTAAAACCGTTATAATGAAAGAAGCATAGTCTCTTTCTACCTTAGGTTTTACTTGCTTAATTCCTATATCTGCATCCGTGCTGAGTACTTTTTTAACATGAGCTGATAGGCTTTCTATTGTAGTTTCTTTGCTTAGTCGCCATATGTGTAAGTTCTTAAGTTGCACAGCCTTTATTTCAATTATGTGTGTATTTCTTTCTCTTCGGACATTGTTAGGTTCATATCTTCCATTTTTCCTCTTACTAATATTATGGTCCTCTTCCTCATCAGCCTTACTTCTCTTATTGGCATTTTGAGATGATCGTTTTGCCTGGTCTGTTGGGCGAGAATCATTCGATGCTGCTTTGCTGCCGCCGCCATTGTCAGATTTATTTTGACCAATCAGCTCCCCGTTGTCCGCGTGACCTTCAGCTTCATCTTTTTTTGAGCTTTGATTTCCCAATGCCGATGAATTTATCGCGGCATTAGTGGACCCATCAATCTTCATATTAAAGCCGTCTGGCAACTTTTCCGCTGTTCTCCTGGCCTCTGTTTCATCTTTATTATTTGGAATGTGGGAAACACCCGATTTCCTTTGATTATCGCTTATGTTTTTATTTTGTGTAATTTCAGCGTAGGTAGTCGGGTGCATTCCATGATTGCAGCCTGGCTGACGAATCATGTTTTTAATTAATGTTTCGATTTTTTGAGTGCTATTTGCCAATTTATGTATTTGGTTTTGTAGTAAATTGTTGGCGGTAGTATTATTTGTCAATAGCGATTTCAAATCTTGTAATTGCTCCCTTGTCGTACAATATGTTTGGTGGATTTCCATAATCACCTGTGCTTGAGCGTCTAATCGGCTATTGAATTCCGTTCGCAACTCTCTCATTTCTGCTAACAACTTAACTTCGTAATCCATTGTGGGTAGTTCGGGTACTTTGCTGCGACTCCCGCGTTGGGTGTTAACGTTCATATTTCCCTGGAACATCTTCCTGTGTTCAGGCGTGCCCCGAACAGGTGTATTTGAGTCAATGCGTGTAGGTTTCGCGTAAACGCACTCTGGGCATACCCAATGTTGTCTTTGATAAGCTGTAAATGACTCAAAGTCTGCCTGTTTTAGTCCAAGGCATTCTATGTCATAAAGCTGTTTGCACTTGACGGTTGTACATTGCAAAGTTGATTTATTCGCAACATCTCCAGCCCATGCTCTTCACTATGATTGAATCTCACGGTAATTTCATGTTAAAAGATAGCCGGATTTATGCACACTGATACACATGGGTATTTTTATTTGTAACCTGCTTTTGCCCGTGACTTTGTCTGCGCAGAATTCGTTTGTCACTATTCCTTGTGAACTGTACTTATGCTATTTTCTAGGACATAAGTGGAGTTCAATCGAAATTCGTTACCTACGTAGATTTTGCGGGAAAGACTAACAAACATCCAAAGATCTTTACATATCCATTCTCACAAACTTTCGTGTTTATAATATGGGCATTTTCAGAAAACAGTGAACCATTTACTTTTTTTGAATCAACTAAAAAAAAATTGGATTATTTCTGCTCAGAAGCACGAGGACTGTCTATATAAATAATAAAAAAAGTGTCTCGCATTTTTTGTCAGTATTGTGGTTTGTTCTTAAAACACTCGTGTGATCCTATTATGAAACTCAGCTTCGCCTCGTTTTATAAAAACACACTCGTGTTTTAAGGACCCTCATTATGTAGCAGTTACATAAACTACTATTGCAACGATGTCACACTAACTCTATCCTTCTCTTTCAGGATCAGGAGCACCTAAAGCCACCAATAGTGGGCGGGCTGGCGAACGCGGAGATCTATTGCTTGGCCCTGGCCAACATGTACTCCGACCCCAACTACCACAGCCTGAACCACTGGAACATCCTCCAGACCCTGGCGAGGAAGGGCGTCCACGTGCCAGACCCGCCCGATTGCGCGCTCACGGAAACTGTGCTGCTGCAGAATAACCCCTTAAAGATGGTGAGGAGAATCATTAATATCATTATGAATATAATTGTACCTTTTTAGGATTCCGCACCTCAATAGGAAAAACGGAACCTTTATAGGATCCGGTATTTTATAACCTAGCGCATAAAATGGGTATTCTTTTTTTTTTTTTTACTATAAACTGACCAGTGATTGACCCCTATCTCAGATGATGGAAGGTGCAGATGAGGCCTAAGGTGTAACTCACTGGTTCAGTAACAGCCTATTCACTCTAGCCTTGAAGAGCCCTAGATTGTATCCGTCCGGAAATGCAGACGGTGGGAGCGAATTCCATTCCTTAACCGTTCGCATTAGGAAGGATGAAGGGTTCACTACTGAATGTCATACATAGATCTACTTTCGAAATTATCTGCCTACCCTGACTAAAAACTCTATGCACGCATCTGTCTAGTAATACAGTAATTGACTGGTATAGATTATTATTTGTTTACTATCAGCGTCATAAGTCATCCGTTGCACAGTTGTACCATCGCTGCAATGTGTAGCGGGTTCTGGCCCGATGAAAAGAAGACAAGTCGATTAGTCCAACATGACAACGCGTAATACCAAAGCTACGGTTAAACGATGGCGTCGACGTGTGCCCAATCCTAGTGGATTGGATCCACTATGAGGTTAACTTAATCTCCGCTATATCGAGTTCGTGGAATAATTTGCTGAATAAACCCACTCTTTTTACGGTTCCGTACCTCAAAAGGAAAAAAACGGAACCCTTATAGGATCACTTTGTTGTCCGTCTGTCTGTCTGTCTGTCTGTCAAGACCCTTTTTCTCTGGGACGCGTGGAGGTAGCATGCTGAAATTAATATCAAATACTCAAGCCTGCGGTCCCTTGAAGTCGTGAAAAAATCAACCTTCTAAGTCAACGTAATCAAAAGATACAGTCATTAAAAACCTATTTCCATACAAATTGCCGATTGCCAAAAACCTAAAGGGTACTTCCAGCTGTCCTAGAAACTTGAAATTTGGTATGAAGGTAGCTCTTATAGCACAACCACTCCAAAAAGTCTCAAAAGCTTAAAGCCCATATAAGTTGACCCCACACTGCGTACATTTTGCTTAAGAGCAGGGCTCTGCTAACGCTGGACTTCTTAAAACACTGGGGAAAAGCGTTAAAATCTTTCTACGGAACCCTCGTGCGCGAGTCCGACTCGCACTTGGCCGGTTTTTTTGTTTTTGTATAAATAATTCATAACGATAGCAAGGGCGATAAAATCGAGAGGACTGTCAATGTCTATAGGTGTGCCGTTCAAAAATAATAATAAGCATGCTGTAGCTAGTTTCAAATAATAATAAGCATGCTGTAGCTAGTTTCAAATAATAATAAGCATGCTGTAGCTAGTTTCAAATAATAATAAGCATGCTGTAGCTAGTTTCAAATAATAATAAGCATGCTGTAGCTAGTTTCAAATAATAATAAGCATGCTGTAGCTAGTTTCAATATGTATCGCATTAATTTCGTATGACACTTAGACCTCTGCTTAAGACAATAGCGCTCTTTATCGTATTTCTCAAATTTCTTTTAACGTAAAATTATTATTTTTTATTTGTAATAAAAATAAATAAATAATATCATTGGACAATTTACATCAATTGACCTAGTCACCTAGTCTCAAACTAGGCAAAGCCAACACATAAAGATACTTATATTCTATACATATTAAACATACAAGATTAGCAAAAATTTGTATTCATCACACAAACATCAGCCCCGCCCCGACCGGGGAGCGAACCCGAGACCTCAAGCCTCGTAGTCAATGTCTCTGGCTATCCGGTCGTCAGCCAAAATATATAGTAGGTTTTTCTTTGAGTTACACTATGTACGATAAGAGCGTGACCAGTAAAACTTATAGAAAAAAAAGAATTATGGTTCATTCAAAGAATATTCCGCTCGCACCGCACGGACTTCATATTTCTGCGGCTTAGTGCTAGGCCATAAAACTTTAGGCTTTAGTTTCTGTTGTCCGAAATAAACGCATTTAATTTAATTTTTTTTATTTACCATTATTTTAGAGGACTGTTTTACGTTTTTTTTTTCTATGTGCCGTTTTAAAAATTTAATTTATTTCGGTCGCGAACTTGTCAAACACACTGTACATACGAAATTAGCGGTACAGAGACCTCTTTATAGTGAAATTACCTACATCAGGCTTACTATTTCAAAGGAACTCTACATTGTATATCGACGGTACTCTGACTCAACCTCGTATATAAAAACTTTGACGAAATTGGAATAACTACTTTAGACCGCGGCCCTAAGGTGGTTATTCCAATTTCGTCAAAGTTTATATACGAGGTTGGGTCAGAGTACCGTCGATATATACATATTGGTATTGGTGTTATCGTCCTTGCCTATAGTACTATGCTAGAAAACTTTCCAAGATTTTGTGCAACATTTATCACGGGCGTCACATGAAATAATTTAGTAGCCGTCTGCGAAGATAATGTATGTTGTGAACGACATGATATGTGATGTTGTTGTGGTAGATTCATTCTGTCAAATTTGGGTACTTACAGTGAGAATATAGTTTTGTTTTAAGAAATCTTCGATCATGCCTCGCCTTTAAGGATTATTTCTGAGATATATACAAATTGCAACAAGTTTTTAGTTGTATGAGAGCCGTGGTAGCAGAATATTTGACCTATCGCATGGCCTCTCAAGGAGATGGTCGTGGGTTCTAGCCCCGGCTTTACTTCTGAGTTTTTCGCATTTTATCTGTGAAATTACATTTTGAGTTTTTTAGTAAAGGAAAACAATTCAATAGTGTATGTGGAGTTCCCGATCCGCACTGGGCCCACGTGGTAAGTATAGCCCAAGCGTTCTCATTCTGAGAGGAGGCCTGTGCCCAGCAGTGGGACGTAAAAAAGGCTGGTGATGATGATGAATCTGCCTATTTAGTCAAGCAATGGATTTTTAACTGAAGTTTCAAGTCTGGGTCTGTTAGACGCGTAAAAACTCTGTAGCCATTGCCAGGTACGAATATGCAAGCCATAAATACAATAGAAAATCCTTTGTCAGCGTTCTGGAAATGTATATGATTAGATTATCCGTGAGATGTTGAGCGATCAGCGTTCTGGAAATTTTGATGATTTGATTATCCGTGAGATGTTGAGCGATCAGCATTCTGGGAATTTAGATGATTAGGTTATCCGTGTGATGTTGAGCGATCAGCGTTCTGGCCCTTATTTTAGCAACTTTACAATTGTCAGTTTTCAATGACAATTCGGCGTCAATTGCTGACTTGAAGAGCTTTTGTTTTAGCGTGCTTCGTACTGGCCTAGAAATGTAGTTCGAATTGTCATGACAAACCGACAATTGTAAAGTTGGTGAAATAGGGGCCTGGAAATTTAAATGATTGGATTATCCGTGAGATGTTGAGCGATCAGCGTTCTGGAAATTTAGATGATTAGATTATCCGTGAGTTCTTGAGCGATCAGCGTTCTGGAAATTTAGATGATCAGATTATCCGTGAGTTCTTGAGCGATCCACTTATTTGTGTACATTTCTAACGTCTGCCATATTCTTTCCAGACGGCGCACATGTCAGTGATAGAAGCCCTAATGACCCTCTACGCGCGAGAGGTGGTAACGTTAGATCGTGTGTCGGCGGCGGCGCAGCGCTTCGGCGCTATTCAGCCGCTCACGGGCGCCGTCCCTCACGAAGACGGGCTGCTGTGCTGGATCAATGCGGCCTGCGCTGCGCTCAACAAGGCCGACGTCAGTATAGAATGGGCACAACCCCGACCCGCCCCCGCTGGGCCCCGTTTCTCGAAGCTATTAGACTAATAATATTTGTGTTTTGTTTAATTTTGTCGTGTATTTTACGAGAAAAAACACTAATATTATTAGTCTAATAGCCTCGAGAAACGGGGCCCAGGGCCCTACTTCACCAACTTAACATATTGTCAGTTTACAATGACAATTGACAACATTTCATATTTTTGAAACTATAATTTGATTAATTGTCTGTATTCTACTTTGACTACTTTGACTTGTAATTAATTTATGAAAAGGTACTTATTCCAAAAGGACGTAACTCCGAAACGGCGCTAGGATGGATCAATTGCCTTTGTCTTGTCACGATCAAAAAAACAAAACCAAGATGTTAAATTTATCTCTCATTGTAATTTTATAAATATATAAATAAAAAAATAAGTAATATAACATTTTTATAAGTATAGTGTTGTGCTCAGGAGGCAAAGCCCTTTGGATACCTATATTAATTTCCAGGTGTGAAAAATATGAAATGTTGTCAATTCGAACTACATTTCTTTGCCAATATAAAGCGCGCTAAAACAGAAGCTCTTCAAGTTGGCAACTAACACCGAATTGTCATTGAAAGCTGACACTTGTAACGTTGGTGAAATGGGGCTTGGTGTCAGCTTTCGGTGCCCCGCGCATCGATTGTATAGGTATTTTGATTTTGAGAGATCTCACTCCGACACACTCACAAATTGGCGAGTGTACAGACGTTAGGCATTTGTCCCACAGCCGGCGGTCCCACTGTCGGCTTATTATCAACTAGCTGTTGCCCGCAACTTCGTCCGCGTGGATTTCGGTTACCGCTATCCCGCGGGAACATGTTATTCCCCAATATTCAAACTATCTTCTTACCAAATTTCATCTTGATAGGTGCAGCGGTTTTCCCGTGAAGAGGTAACAAACAGACAGACAGAGAGACAGAGTTACTTTCGCATTTATAATATTAGTTGGGATACAGTTTCATCTCTGTATTTGACTAGACTAAGTAGATTGTAAGTTCACAATTTTCAAACTAGAATTTAGTGTTCGACATCTTTTGTAATTGAGCTAAAAGGTTGTATTTAATGGAAGTTTTCGTACGTAATACGATCAGTCGTGGTCAATTACACAGCTATTTAGTTAAGTTTGTTTTGTAATAAGCAGCTAGGCAAATTGAGTTAGGTAAGTGGAGCTGTGTTGGAAATGAAATCCAAAGCATCACGTACCATCGCGCCGCTTTATTGAAGTACCTTTTGATTGTATTACCGGTTTTTTAAACAAAATGTGAAACAGATTTAATTAATTTTAAGATTACCTGATGTTGCGGAATGTGTGTGTTCTATCACATTTGTTTAGAAGCTTCAGTTGAAATTGGAGGTGTCACATTTTACAAAGGTTTTTTGACGAAAATAGAAGGAAGTATTGAACTTGGATAAAAGATGACGTCATTTCCTACGTTCGATTTGAGCTCAAATACGTAGTCTTATAGGTACATTGTGAAAATTATAGCGATTAATAAACAACTAGTTGTCGCCCGCGACTTCTTCTACTACCTTTCTCTTATCGCTGTTCCGCGGGAACTATGCAATTTTAAATACCCTATATGTTATTCTAAATTATGAACTAAGTGAAGTTTCATCAAAATCCGGTCAGTAGTTTTCGCTTGAAAGAGTATCAATCATATTGAAATGAACGGATCTCTCAATAAGCCGAGTTTAGCCCGACATGTTTCTGACAAATTCTTAGTCCTTCCTCTGGGATTGCATGACCCAGCTTCAGCGCGCCGCGGCTCTACTCGCGCGACTACCTAAACTCTACTTATAGTGAGTTATCCGTTTATTTCACTATGATTGGGTCTCACTGTAGTTTCACGTTAAAAGCAACAAACATCCTTACATCCATCCTAAAAAAAAATTTGCGTCTATCTATAAATAATATCAAGTAGAATGACTATCAAGTGTAAATTATTATTTTTCCTTCCAAACGTTCCAGGATGACGCGGCGAACCATGTCCCGATGGTGAAGAACCTCCAAGAGCTCTGCGACGGCACCGCACTCGCTGCGCTCATCTCCTTCTACTGCCCCGACGCACTGCCGCGGTCGGCGGTGCGCGTCGGCCGCATGGCCTCCATACAAGACTGCCTGCACAACCTGATGCTAGTGTACGACTTCTGCCAGACCTGTTTGCCGCACAACGTGTTCCATATGCTGCCGGAGGATGTCACTTACATGCGGGGGTGAGTGACCTTTGCTGGGTTACATGGAGAGTCTCACATCTGTCCTTGTCCACGTTTACATCCACACCGGAACACAACAGTGCAAGCACTGCTGCTTAGCGGTAGGATTAGCGAGTAAAATGGTGGTAGCGATCCGGACCGACCTCGCACAAGGTCCTATCAATCACAAAAAGGGCAATTTGAGCAGCAATGGCAGTTTCTGTATGTAAATGACAATTTACAAGCGGAAGTCTCTTTCTAACAAAAGGTGATAGAATGAGATTTCCGCTTGTAAATTGTAGCTTTATAAAACACGGCCCTGGCCCCCATTTCACCAAATGGGGTACAAATGCCAGTTTTTAATGACAACTCGGTGTCAACTGCTGACTTGAAGAGCTTTTGTTTTAGCGCGCTTCATGTTGAAAAAGAAATGTGGTTCGAATTGTCATTATAAACTGACAATTATAAAGTTTGTGAAATAGGGGCCAGGGCCGTGTTTTATAAAGCTACAATTTACAAGCAAAAAACTCGTTCCTTTTGTTAGAAAGAGACTTTCGCTTGTAAATTGTAACTTGTATCTTTATGAAACACGGCCGTGGAGTAGCCTTCGGACATGATATCCTTCCAACGGCATTCGTACTCAGTGTAATTTTAGTTCACTTCTCCCAAGAGTGCGTATAAACTTTAACGAACTGTCCTATTACAGTTTACATGCGCTTTTACGTGGCTGTAACTCTCTTTAACCCACTTCAGAGGGTCGAGCACGAAGTTTTCGAATCGAGTAGTAACGTTATCGAGAAATTTGTATGACGTTTGGAACAGCGCTCGCCTAAAATTTAGTATGACGTTACTCGATATCGATACGATAACGTAACGTTAAGCCAGACATTGATCGTAGTACAAGGCGGTAATAAGGTAGGTAGCTAGTCCCGAGGGGAGCTAGAGTTAACGGGTTTGGCGAAACGCCAGGCTTATGTTATGACAAATCTCATGTACTTGTATTCTTGCGGTGTGTTATTTATTAGAAATTTGAGGGATTTTAGTAATGTATAAAGTATGATCTAAATACAGGGTTCGTTATAATGAATCGTCAAGACTTCAGCCAGGGCTTGAGTAAGTCGAAATGAGCACCCCTGGCCCTGTGAAGATTTTTTTTGAAAAATTTAAATTAAAGAAAAAAACATTCTCCCAGTCAACCAGCAGAGGCAGTGATTGTATGTGAGAATGTTTTTTTAATGTATCTTTTCAAATTAAGAACTTTACAGTAGGTCTAGCACAACTCACAGTGCGACTTCTGTCTCGCGCGAGAATAACTGCCCGCCCTTTTCTGTCACTCAGAATGCAACGGGACGGGTAATATAATCTCGCGCGACAAACAAAGTCGCGGCCAGTCGTGCTAGCCAGACAAGGGTGTTCATTTAGACTTACTCATCCCCTGGCTGAAGTCTGGACGGTTCATTGAAACGAACCATGTAACATACGTAAATAATCTTGAGTTACCATTTTCTGCTGAATTGTTTTGGTATTCTTTTTTAAACATGATTAAGACATATTAGATACGGAATATTGACCGCGATTACCTTACTAGGTTCAATATCCGGTATTTAATATGTCTAATGTAATTAACCGCGAATCATTTAAAACAGTTATATATAATTAATGCTTACAAACCTATCCAATAAAACTAAAAATTTAGACGCTACCCAATAAAACTATTTTTTTTAATGGTTTTCTAATAAGGCAGACAGCTTCAGCAAATATGGCTTTGGCAATATGGACTCATCTGGTCAACAATGATTCATACTTTGATACTTGATCGGTTTCCCAATCTAGAGTCTAGACAACACATTTATATAAAGTTGCTTTCTCAAAAGTTTTTTTTTGTTTTTTATTAATCAAATCATTTATTCAATAAAAACAACCAATCATAAAAAATATAACAAATTAACAAACTAAAGATCAGCATTAGATTTCGTCAATAGGATCGATGACAAAAATGAATAATATAATTTTTTAACATAAAAAGTGGTATCCGCAACATGGTTCGTCAATAATTAATACTAATTATAAATCCCCTCCCTGTATCGTGCCCTGCTGAAAGGTCCCCATCATTGCCTCGCTTCACAGCAATGGAAACCTGCTGGACAGCAATGGAAACCATACATACATACAGTCACGCCTGTTTCCCGGAGGGGTAGGCAGAGACCACGGACTTCAACTTGCTACGATCCTGACATACAACCTTTGCTTCCCTTAATCTCATAACATTCTTCATACATGCTCTTCGGTTTTGGGTACTCCTGACCTGTCCTTTGTCCAAAATATCACCGATTTGATCGGAGTACGTTCGCCGAGGTCTTCCCTTTCCCACTTTTCCATCCACTCTCCCTTCATACACCCTTTTCGTAAATCTGCTTTCACTCATTCTCTCTACATGCCCAAACCATCTTAACATACCCTTCTCAATTTTCGTCACTACGTTTTCATTCACACCGCACTTCTCTCTTATCGCATTATTCGTCACTCTATCTCTCAATGGAAACCACTTGATGTTAAATCACTTTTTTTTTCAAATTTCAGATCGATGCGTCAAAACTTAATAGCAATGCTAGCAGACCTCTTCAACATGTTAGAAGTGCATCCAGTCAAATCCGTCAAATACCCGGGAGCCGGTAAGTATCCAGCCCTGTCCCGTACTGCATGCTATACAACTCTAATGGGAGTATGTGGTCATAAACTCAACGAACCGAGCCTACTAATTGTTTCCATAACTCGTGAAATGCGCTAAACGCTTCGATTTATCCTAAGAAGCTACTTGGGGATGAACTAGGTTAAAATGAAATGCAATTTTTTTATGTATTTTTGAATATGTAAAAACACTATTTGATATTTAATTATTTTCTTATTCCTAGACGTGTGTGACGGTAAGTTGACTTGAACGTTAGGGTTATGCTTTGCTCAGTAACGTTTCCTCCTTTTGTTGGTACCCTGTCTTGCTTATGCCATATCGGAGCGACTGTAGCCTCTAATTGGTAAAGGTTATTATTTTTATGCGTACAAATATATCCACACACGTATAATGTAAATGTTTTTTTATGTATTCACAGCACATATGTGATGTATATATATATGTATATACATATGTAATGTATATATACATATATATGTAATGTTTTGAAGAAAACGTTTTGTTCATTGGTGAAATTTTTAAATGTAGCAACTTTTTTGGATGCCACAAAAGGTTGTATCGTGTTTTGGTCACTGGTAAGTCAAGACAGGGTGACCGCATGTGCGTACGCATTTAACAGCATGCGTACGAGTATGCAACACACACAACTCGTACCTGCGCCGGATTTGATCTAACGAACTTACCAACCTAACCAAACTTAATTTGAAAGCACCCTTCTAATTTTGAACGCTGTAGCCTGCCGTACCTAAGATGGTTTATAAATGGCTAGTATCATTCTAAAAATCTAAATAGATCGAAGTTTATTTTTCAGTTAAGTGTTAACAGCAGGGAAGCTTTTTTGTTACATTTTTGTAGCAACGTAGTTACCTAATAAAGAGTATTTCCTAAGGCCATATGAATAACACGTAGTAGTAGGTAGTAGATTTGGTTCCAGCCAGTGTTAAAAAACCGATTCCGCAGTGGCATCTGATCTATCAAGAGAAGTATTTCAATATTTTGATCTGGGATGCCCGCCATAATTAAAAAGAACATCTTCAGCGATTACTCTTGCCGTTTACTAAACAGTATCAGTGGCCAGTATTATAATGAAAAAAAAAAATACCCTACCGATCAGCGATCCTTGTGGCTGATCCCCCTTATGCGTTTCACTGGCCAGTATTAAACCACAAAAGAAAAACAAGTTGTATGGCCAGTGACTCTCCCTGTCAATTTTAGCTGTGCGTCGGTACTGGCCAGTATTTTAATGAAAATAAAAAAAACTTGCGGTTGCTCCTGTGCATGGCCAGTATTAAAATTCTTCAAAATAAACAAGCTCTGTACGCAGCGATCCTGGCTGTGGTCTTAGTTTTTCGTGTCACTGGCCAATTTTTTATTAAAAAAACAAACCAAGCGGCAAGGGCAGCGACCCTGGGTGTGGGTCCGAGTTGTGCGTGCACTGTTTATGGGGCGGTCCGCAGCGCGCGGCGAGAGCAACGCGCACGGCGTGCGGCACAAGCGCTGCCTGCCGCCGCCGGCGCCGACGCCCATCCCGGACCTGCGCGCCGACCAGCCGCCGGGCACGGCCCACGCGCCCTTCACAGGTATCGCGTGTTGTCGCGCTGTATGTGCCATCTGGATTGATAATTAGAAATCCGTCGTCTCCTGCTGACCCGATACAGGTCAAGAATTTTTTTTCATGCATAAAAAAATCCTGAAATTTCTTTGCGCTATGTATGGATTTCTATTTTATTCTGATCTCAAAAAAAACATGCTTAACAATAATAATTTCCTCTGATAAAGGACCCCGGACCACATCGGGTTAAAAAAGGACATTTATTTACACACAACATAAGACCACACGTGAAACATTGAAATTGTAACACAAAATTACATTATTACAAATATGTATTGTTGCACATTGTCGACAATTGTTTTTTTTTTTGCCCGAACGATCGAAGTCGTGTCTATCTTGACAATGGGACGACTAATAAGCCGGAAACAACGGGAAATTTAAAGTGAATTGTAGTTATTGCAAAATAAGAAATTAGCAAGAAGCTAGTATATTATGTATCTCTAGTATCGTTCTCATCTTGTCTATGTTACTTAAGAGCCTGTTAAATAGAATTAACGTTCTTTTATAGTTTTTTTTACACAACGAAACATTTAAACTTTCACGATCATTATAGTCTTAAAAGTTTTCAAATTTAATTTTATATTTACAATCCAAATGGTACAGAAAGCAATGTGTGTGTGTGTGTTGTCGTGTGTCCACCTAAACTACACATCAGCATCATCAAGCATTGTTGCACCTATAAGGTGTCAGTGTCACGTTTTTGTTTCTCATTGCATACAATGTATCAAGTGTGTTATACGTTCCGTTATGCTGATGTCACGATTTTTTTACTAACTTAAAACTCGACTAAGGTGCAACGCTTTCTGAAATGTTATAGCATTAAAACAGTATTTTTTATAACTTAATAACGTGTCCAGAAAAAAAATTGTGATTGTTAAATGATTACGGTATAAATGTACGTTTACGAAAACTTGCGTTATAACAAATCGTTACATCAGGATTGTTAATCCAAATAAAATAACAGTCATGTTTGTGAAAGTTAAATCTGAAAATAAGGGAAGGAAAGACAATTCTATTACGTTTCTGTTTCTATGTTAAGTTTTCCGTTTTTACATGTTAAGTTCACTAAGTGTATTTCAGCCGAATATAATTATTTCAGCTTTGGAGATGTGTTTTGTGTCTGTGATTACAAGCATTTATAAAAAAAATGCAATCATGCATTTGTAAATATTTACGTCCTATTTTTATTTTTTACGACAAGCTTAATCTCTATACGGTTATGGGCTATGGTTATTGTTTAGTGCTTCTGCATGATCGAAGCTTTCGCTTTATTTTCGCACTAATTTTACTAAAATACGGAGTCATTGATGTTATGTCCTCATTACTCCCCAGTTTAGCCTCGCTAGTAACACGAGCGTCTTTACGTTACATTAGAATAGCTTGAAGTACTAATCGTGTCAAATGCCATTACGATCGGATTTGCATTTTGCTGCCAACTTCACTTTTCATATTTTTCGATTTCGCAAAAAAATTAAGTAGGTAGGTTAAATTGCAACTAACTGGCCACTTTAGAAAATGTCATCCAATTACTGGTCACCACTTTTGTATGGAGATGCTGAGTATGCTCTTGGTAACAGTTCTGGACCTATACATTTTAGTTTAATTACATGATACATTCTCTTACAGATTTTATTGGCAAGGTACTTTGTTATAAAAAATTGCGAATTAAGAAAACAAATATTCAAAAAACCATATTTAGTATCTGGAAATTCTAAAATTGACAGCTAGTGAGTGAAGTTGGCAGCAAGATGCAAATCCGAGACTAATGTCGTTTGGCACGCACAGTATATGACGTCACGGGTAAAAACAAACTGCAACCGGTATATGGTAACAAAAGTTCGTCTGTAAAAGATAAAAGTGAGAAGTATATCTGCGTCTCCGCTCTTCTCAGGTGAACAGGCATAATTTTATTCTACGACTGAATAATTTCGCTAACTTTATCCGGGCTTAGCCTGTATTTGAGTAGTTCTACGTAGTATCCTGTCACTTATTTATATTGAAGAAGTGAGCCACACCGAGCGGAAGGTGTTTATAAATCGATACAGTGCGCTTGCGATACCATTTCAATTTATTAAAATTTCGTGCTAATTGTAGCTCGTTTCTTCAATATATGCGACGGGAAACTGATAGCGGTTGAAACGCTAGTAGAACTACTCACATTTCATGAGCGATTCTACAGTGCAATAATAAGTATAATCATTTTAAGTAAATCATCGTTAACCCTAAAGTTACAGAAAATACCGGTTACGTATCAATTTTGTTTGATTATGGTTTGCTTTTACCCAAATACCGTAGCGTAGGTACCGTATCATTTTTCAAGACCGTAGGTGGTCAATATGTAGATTAGTCGCTTCTACTGACATCACTTAGTGCCATATTAATGTTATAGTTACAATAATAAATATAAGTTATTGTCTTGCCATATACCTGGCCCCTATTTCACCAACTTTACAATTGTCAGTTTAAAATGCCAATTCGAACTACAATTTTTTGACAATATGAAGCGGATTAAAACAAAAGCTCTTCAAGTCAGCAGTTGACACCGAATTGTCATTGAATACTGACAATTGTGAAGTTGGTGAAATAGGGGTCTGTACTCAGTGACATACTATAGTTGAAACTTTTTTTTTCTTGAAATTATCTTTGTACTTAACGACTTCTCAAAGTCTCGTGAGTATATAGCCGATGTACTCGTAGCTATATTTTGAATGGCGTTTCAGTGTTGTTTTATATTTATTTGTTAGAAGTTTGATATTTTTATTTAAAACGGTCTGTTTTTTTTATTCTCATGTTAATTTATGTTTTTAATTTGGAGTCACTTTTAGAAGAATAGCTCTAGCAATCATAGCAAGCTTCATATTGGCGAAGAAATGTAGTACGAATTGTCGTTGTAAGCGGATAATTGTAAAGTTGGTGAGATAAGGGCCTGGTGTTGCAGATGTCTAATTGGGCGCGGTGATGACTTACCATCAGGTGACCCACTTGCTCGTTTGCCTTCCTGCTCCTATATAAAAACAATAATAATATGTGAGCGGGATGGCCCTCCCCCCCCCTTTAACGACTCCTTGCGCCGACCTATTTTTTCCTTACTCTTGTCACATGTTATATGTATAGCAGTCGTCGAATAAATTGATCTTGTTGTGAAAGTCCTTTATAATTTAGGGAAAAATATTAAACTCCCATGTCCGCGTACCGGACACCCCCCCTCCCCCTCTCTCACGGCCTGAACAAATTCCGAGGTGCATTTAAGTTTGACGTATGCTGTAGGTGTCCTAGCCAAGGCCACAGCTGACTTTCAACTGAGCTTTGCCCTTATCTGTGGTATTCCGCATTGCAGTCCCGCGGTCGCCGTCAGCGTGCGCGGTGCGCGGGCGGGCGCCGGGCGGGCGCTCGGCGTGCTCCACGCCCGAGAGGCGGAGCGTGTCCCCCCAGCGGGAGGACTTTGTGGTGCACCGCGGCAGGGGGGTCACCACGCTGGCCAGCATCGCGCGGAGGGAGGATGATAATGGTGAGGGAGGGTTGATTGGTTGAGGTAATGTTGAACGGCATCCCGAGGGTTCCTGGGACGCCGTTGCTGGGTTAGGGGGGAAATAGTCGACCCTCAGCAGAAGAATAGCTGCCTCTTGGCGGGCTAACGGTTTATGACGTTGTACCGTTACACTGCCAGCAAGATGGCGAGAAAGGGACATCCCGGGGGTTTTAATGGGTAAGATCCCCACATAATCTCATTGAATCCCCGTGGTGATGGGGTATCTGATAGCAGATTTCCCCCCGACAAAAAAGGTTATGTTGACGAAAGTGAGAAGTGAGTAGCTTGTGTCTCATTGGTGGCGAATGACAGATAGACCTCACTCGACACTTCACACGCGGATTTTTATTCAGAATATTTTCTTACACAGTGATACAATTAGTTTAGAAAAGTTAAAGAGAAGATTAAAACACATGCCTGAGCTAGCGTGATCCTGTGTTTCAGACGATTCATTGGATTACTACGGGTGACTGGCGGTAACATTTTTTCACCCGATCGTACGAGTCGTGGCCCAGAATGTTAACAATAGATATACCACTGATAAATAAATAAATAATCATGGGATAATTGACACCAATTTTCCTAGTCCCAAACTAGGCAGAGCCTGTACTATGGGTTCTAGACAACGGATAAACATACTTATATAGATAAATACATAGACATCCAACACCCGCGAACAAACATTCGTATTCATCATACATACATCTGCCCCGACTCCCGACCGGGGATCGAACCTGGACCTCAGGCTTCATAGTCAGGGTCTCTAACCACTAGGCTATTCGGTTGTCAAGATATAGCACTAATGTACTTTTTGCCCCCAGTACCAGCAGACCCGAACCTCACAGCGGCCGGCCGGCCGTCCCATTACCAGCACAACCAGTCGTTCGCCGGCCGCCGCTCCCGGCGCTCCTCGATCTCCGATGACAGCCAGCTGACGGTGGAGAACTTCGGAGGCTCCCAGGACCGGCTGCACTTTGCCGGACGGAACCCGGAGAAGGAGTTAGCTACCGTCGCCAATGTTAGGAAGATCTCTGCGCCGGCTGGTGAGACTATCATCATGTCAGACGTCCACTGCTGGACATAGGCCTCCCCCGCGGCTCTCCACCCAGACCGGTCTTGTGCTTTCCGCATCCACCGCGGTCCCGCAATCCTTACCAGGTCGTCGCTCCATCTTGTTGGAGGTCTACCTACAGCTCGTCTCCCGTCCGTGGACGCCATTCGAGAACCTTCTGACCCCATCAGCCATCAGTCCTGCGAGCAATGTGCCCCGCCCACTGCCACTTAAGTGAGACTATACTGCTACTTAACTCTTCCCCCTGGCATCGCCCGACGGTATACCCGAACCATTCTAATAAAAAACTGTGGTACGACCCTCTCTCAGTGAGCTATTGTTGTACTTGTCAAGAAATTCAGTCAGGCGTTTGCTTTGAAAGAGTTCTACTGCGGGTTGTTTATTAGAATGGTTCGGGTGTAAAACCACAGTCTAAAAATAAATAACAATGGACTGAACCCTTTCATGTTTGTGTAAATGCCGACACCGCAACCGCAGGGCCACAGCACTTACGGTTATCAACTTGTCACATATTTTTAACAATTTTAACAAGTGGAAGTGGAAATTTATGAAATCACTGTCTTTTTGTATGCGAGATGACGTCTAGCGTTCTCGCACAGAACATGTATGCACCATTTTAATTCTATGCGAACAAAAGCAATTGAAACAAAACACGCGTCAGCCCTGAAAGTTATGTCCCGAGCTACTCACTAACACGGGCAGTGGTGGCGTATGCAGCTCGGGCTAGACGGTCGGATACGAACTTTGAATTTCGGACTTCAGAATAGGGGCTCACGTCATTAGTAATCATAAATCACGCTGTCCAAGAAGATTCGTGTAGGACGTTTAAGAAAAGCGTGTTCTATTCCCAGGCCCGCTGGACAGCTACAACCCCCCGCTGCGCTCGTCGCGGCAAGACGTCCGCGGCTCCATCAACCTGTTTCACGGGGACTTCCACAACGGCAACGAGGCGCCGCCGCGGCCCGAGCGGCCGCCGGCCCAGCCCGACCACGCCCCCATCCGGAGACAGCTCTCCAGCGACACCATCACCCTCAACAACCAGAGTTACTTCAGCAACAAGGGCGGCGGCGACGGGTTCTACCTCAACCGGGACGCGACTGACGGCGACGTCACCAAGACGAGCTTCGCTGATCTCAAGTACAGGAACGGCGACCAAGGTTTGTGCTCGCTCGCTGTTCGCTTGCTGTGAATCTGTGTGCTTGTGGACCACATATTCCCATTATTAATCGACTGTTTGAATTTAAGGTAGGTTCTGGATGAGGATCGGTCGTGAAAATGTTAAATTGGTATCCTGAGTTGTCTTTTGTTTTTTGTTGTTTTTTTCGAATGCCCCTCGGGTAAGCTTCCTGTATTAAAAAAACCGGACGTTCTAAAGCAGGGAACGAATCAATCTTGAGAGTCAGTAACGCATTCTGACATAATATCTACTGTATCAAACTAATAACGCACTTTAACTGGTGTAATATTGACATGTCACTGCAACATTCGATATGTCCATACCATAGACTGACCACGCCAGGCCACGTTTGGACAGGCCTTCGGTACTTCGTTTTGGGTGCCAGTTTTATAGCACTAATTAGTGCCAACGATTCAACGATTCCTGCTCCGCCGTTCCTATATCGGACTTCGTCAAGGCGGTTTTTTTTTCTTGAAAAAAGATTATTAACTCACGAATACTCATCCAGAACCTTCCAGCCCCCCCATAACTAACAGGTATCATTGATGTGGCGTGTCCCCAGGTGCGGACGAGCCGCCGGTCCGCAAGACGTCGTTCGCGACGCCGCCGCCCAACACCACCACGTGGCAGCAGCAGTGTCTGCAGCAGGACCAGACCAGTCAGTCATGCACCAATCATACAGTTTTCAGCCTTTTTAACGGCGCACTGCTGAGCACAGGCCTCCTCTCAGAGAGTTTGGGCTATACTTCACACACACCATTGAATTGCGTTACAGGATTGTGCAGGTTTCCTCGCGATATTTTCCTTTGAAAAGCTCATGTTAAATTATAAATGTGATTTTGCACATAAATTCTGAAAAGTTCAGAGGTGTGAGCCGGGGCTCGAACCCACGACTCTCTGCTTGAGAGGCCATAGAGCAAAACAACAAGGCTAACATGCCCATTTCGGCCAATCATATCACTGTATTGATACTTAGGATAGTAGTTGTGTTGTCACTTGAAACACTGGCATCTGTTACGTTGACGATTGGTTTAGTTGTACGAATGCAGTGTCCGAGAGTGTGCACGGTACTGTCACGCACATCTAATCTCGCGCATTGTCTTGAATACACTGCTAGATTAAGCTTAAAGTCAATTTGATAAAGGCATAGTGCAGCAGCATTTGTGGAGTATTAGTAATCAGCCTTGACGGTGACAGATGCTAGATTCACCACGTTCTCACACTAGTTTAGTATTCGTATGGCTTTTGTGTCCCACACTGCTGTCTGTGTTTTTTTCTGATCATTTTATTCGGTATTTTTTTTATGTGACACACAATATGTATGTTTCAATTAGAAAGTTTTCAAAAGCAACGGAAGTAAAAGTAAAAATACGACCTTAATTCGCGCTATAAATAAGTACAGTATGATAGGACAGAATGAGGCTCCAGTAGCAAATTGATCACATACTCTCAAAAGAGTTGAAAAATCAATATATCTATCAAATTCCATCAATCATAGGCCAGTAGCTTGTCTATCATTGATGGACAATAACAGATAGACCTAACACTAGCGCTCCTGATGGACTTGTGACCCACGATATTCCTCATTGAGAATTTTAGTAAGCAGTAAACGCCTACTGCATTGACTTACCAATAGCATGGACTTCGGATTAGCGCTTGAAATCGTCCGAACCAAACACGGACCAACCACCCTCTGACACCGTCAAGGCGAACGTTTCCGAAACGCATGTGCTCATTTGCACCTATAAATCTCTCTAGCCTCGAATCGCGGCTCACTTTCGACCAGGGGGGCTAGCACGCGCGCCATTTTGTCGCTTGTCGCTCAGTGTGTCCTTTACTGATTCCATCACTATGAAAGGGACGCACTGCGCGACAAGCGACAAAATGGCGCGCGTGCTAGACGTGCAGCTATTAACCAATTACGACACCTTCCCCCGGCCCGCTCACCGCGGCTTTTTTCGTAATGACTTTCCAAGTAAATTATAGAAGATGAGGTGTCCAGAGGGTGGCTGGTCCGTGGAACCAAAAGACCACTAATCGAGCATCAGTCAGTCTTAGGTTGGTCGAACGACAGCGATATGACGTACTTCTGTCATCGAAAAATGCCGTGTTGTACTTGGACACTTTTTTCGTGAATTTAGTACTTGGCCCCAAGTTCATGGTGTTAGTAAGTCAATCGCCTGCTGCCTCAAAGTCCTGAGAATGCCACATATGAAAATCAACCATCGATCACCAGACGGTGAAGACCAATCGGACGACGCGTCGCCCGGCGGCGAGCAAGCCATGGCGGCGCAGCTCAACAACATCCGTCTCAAATTGGAAGAGAAGCGACGGCGGATAGAGCAGGACAAGCGGCGCATGGAGGTCGCCGTCAGCCGCCAGCGCCAGCAGCTGGGCCAGCAGGCGTTCCTGCAGGCTGTCACCAGGGTGAGTCTGGAGTGGGTGGTTGAGGTTACCCTGGCCTACGCACTTCGATCAATAATTACCTGGACTAGACACTATAATCTGGACGTTTTCAAGGACTTTTGGTAGGCAAGCGTGCTCCACGGCAGACCACGTCTTCGCTTACCATCAGGCGTGATTGTGATCAAACGCAAGCGTATAAAAAAAAAATGCTTTTAAGCGATAAGACCGCTTATTGTCTACCTTATTTGTGGTATTAATAAAGAATATTAAATTTGTACTGTATGTGTACGTACAAAAATTAAGTAAAAATATGCCACCGTTTAGTGTCAGTTTGCTATTATTTTGATCCAATATAATCCTTAAGCTGTTACAATAAAGTACAATTTTGCGCGAAATAAATAAGAGGTCACTCTACAAGTGAGCCGTTATTTGCTGAGACGTTTTCGACGCTCTGACCCGACGTCTACTTGTAATTATTGATCGAAGCCGTCTACTTGTAATTTCTTTTCTTTTTACGCATAACGTATGTTTACGCATTAAGTATCTTAATTCGCATAATTATGCGAAAGCGATGTTCTAAGAAGTTTTCAAAACACTTATAAACTAAGATATACACTGAACAGAGGCAATAAATGCATGATAGAATGTTTTTTTTAATGGAAACTTTACAGGTGTGTTTACTTAGAAGTAGACTTACTCAACCCCTGATTGAATTCTTGACGGTGAACGGACTCTGTATAATGTTCTAACCTAACCAACCTATGCTATAGTTGCTTCAGCAAAAAAAAAAATTATGCGAAATTAAGATTATGCGTAAAAAGTTTATGTGATATAGAAGTGTCCCGGTTGAGGCTGCTATCCAAGGTGGTGCGTGCATATTCGACCAAGAGTAGGCGCCCCGTGTTAGACAAAAGACGGCAGTCGTGATTGTCCCAATGCTGAACGCACTTTCGTAACGAGAGAGCGTGGGTGTTGTGTTAGGTCGCAATGCGGACTCAATGTGGGTTGGGAACTCAGAATACAGAATAAACCAAAAGCCGCTTTCAATCATGTCCGAAAACAATGAGTACACTTCAAGTGTAACAGTTTTAAATTATTTGCGGTTAATTGCATTAGACATTATGAAAACGGGATATTGACCGCAATTACCTTATAGGTTTGATTACACTTGAAGTGTAATCCTATCCTGTATTTTTAAAAGCCCAACGGCATTTCTGCATGTAGGAACGGCAGAAGACTATAATAATAATTAATATTGTCATTCGTACAACGCGTCACAATGCGCTGCGTGGAAAGGGGAGGGGTGAACTCTACTGTTTTAGTGTAGTATTGGTGGCTTCAGTTTGAGACGCGCTCGAGGGTTCAGGCCCTTAGTTCACTAACTTTAAAATTTTCCGTTTTCAATGACAATTCGGTGTCAAGTGCTGACTTGAAGAGCTTTTGTTTTGGCGCGCTTCATATTTTCAAAGAAATGTAGTTCGAATTGTCATATAAAATTGACTGGTTTGTTCTGTGTTCTGAGGTTTGGAGGAAAGGAAAGTCGTGTTTTGAAGGAGATACAGGCATCGCAGATCGACAGTTATATTCTCTTTTACCTTATGGAGTCGAACATATCTTTCTTGGATGAATTTTATTGCAATACCGTGGATAGTCAGCATTGGGACAGTCAGAAGTAACTGCGTGAAAATAAAATGAGCTAGGCGTTTAAATTATAGTTTTGTGAAGGTGATTGTGATGGTTTTGTGGGAGAAATGCGCTTTTAGTGCTACGGGAGCGGACCGAAATGTATGTCATTTCAATTATATTAAAACTGTTACTTTTTTCTTTTTTCAATGAAGTATAAGATTTGGAAGACTTCTTTCGCAGTCCGCTCTTTTATCAAAGAAAGCTCGGGATTAGGTTGTTTGTTTTGTTTAAATCGTGGGTTGAGTTTGTCTACTGTGTGGTACTATGTAGTTCGTGGTAAATGACTTGTATTGAAATAAATTGGGTTTGTTTATACACTATTGAGAGATTGTGTTCAAGTCGCAACGTTTGTCGTAGGTTGAAATGTTTTGTGGTTAAAATAATAATAGTTGGCTCGTAGATTGTTGTCAATGAAATTTGGTACTATAGAGACACATTTCGAGATGTGGCATATGATGTTAGTTGAATTAAATAATACAAGTTTGATTAACAGACTTGATACAACACACTTTCGGCCTGGTAGCACAAATACTAAACCAACTGAAGACGTGTCACGACAAAATATAATATATTTTTCTATTTTATTAGGATACATATTTGCAATACCAGTTGGCCTCTTTGGTGAGTGGCCGGTTTATGAATCTTGCTCCATTTGATTTAGTTTTAGACTTTTTTCAGTATTCTTACGTTGTGACATCAACATTACACTTTGGTCCATTATCATTTCAGAATACTGTACAGATAAATCGATTTAGACACATTCACATGCTTTAATTGCTTTCATATCGTAAGAAATGTTTTATAATAATTACAGCAATTGAACTGCCTTTTTTTATTCTTATCGTATTCTATATCTTGAGATTTACTCTTGAAAATATACGCTTCTCATTGAAATAGCTTAAATACTAAAACGCTGATTTTCGTATACGAGGCAGCTTTTTATATTTACACAGACTACTTCATTTTTTTTTTATTATCACGAGTATTTTGCGACGCTGTCACTAGTGGCCTAGGCCCCGCCCAAGTTTTAGACGTTTTTATACCATTTTGAATCCTATTATAGTCAGTTTCTGCGACATTTTACACAATCACGTGTTAACAGCACAGATTAAAATTGTGTAGGTGTAGGTCCATCACAAATGGGAAGCATGAATTTGTTTATTGGAGTATAAGAACCCCAAAATACACCTTGTTTTGATAAGCATTGAGGTTGATTTGCACAGACACACCGTTTAAAATTATTTGTTACTTCATCTGTTTGACAGATCAGCGGGCCTAACTTTTGTTGGCCTTATTAAGAAAAATTGTTTCCAATATAGTTTGTGATTTAAACGCAATAGTAAGCCGTAAATGATATAAATATTACATTCATGTCTTTTTATTTTAAGATACAAAAAGAGCATACGAGGGGTTACTTTAAGGATCAATAACCGACAAGAAAAAACTAGCTGGATGTTTTTTTTTTTCTGAAAAAGTGTTAGACATTTCTAGCTTGACAGCCAAAGGTTAGAAATAAATATGTCTTACAACAAATTATAAAATTAAATTAAATTAAAACCACGTGTCAAATCAATCTCAACGCAGCACCAAATCAGCAACGTGTAGAACCTCTAGCAATATCACTACCCCACGACCCCTCCCTTATACCCCAATGAACGCGGCTGCGCGCGCGGCGTTGCGCGGCGTGTTACGGTGGCGGTTGCACGACGTGTTGCAGGGCAAGGGCGCGCGGACGCCGGCCGAGGACGATGCCAAGCCCGCGCCGGCGCACCAGGTGGGTACGGTCAGGGGTAGCGTTTGAACTTTTGTTTGCTGATGTCCCCAGTGACTAGAAACTATACGAGAGTTTGACTTACCGCCTGTTTCGCAACCCTGCAAAAAATTTATGTGACAGATATCGTCGGGGATAGTGCAATACCGCGTAACTCGTAACTAGCACTGGCAAATACTGCGTATCTGCACAACACCCATAGGGAAAATATTTATTGTAACGCTAATACGTAATTGTAACGCTGCGATTGAAGCAAACATCAGTTTAAACTATGGCATTGGTAATGAATGATGCGGTTGTGAACGACGTATTGTGTGTGTTCGCGGGTTGTTATATGTGTGTGTGTGTAATGTAAAACGGGTTTGAAATAAGTTGTCCGTAAATAAGTGGGGTACTAAAAATTTGCATGATTTTGTGGTAAATTGCATGTTGATATTATTTAACAATGTACTTGTCACGTTATCTATTAGATTAACAATCAACTGAGCACCCAATCATAATGTTAGGAATATAGGTCAAACATGGAAGAGTTGTTATACCTTGGATTTGCTAGTTGCTGAAGTTTCTTAATAATAATAAAAAAATTTTTTTTTAGAGGACTTTACTGTAAGAAGTATGTTTTGATTGTTAATTTTACTATAGGACATGGACGAGCCCAGCCAAACGGTGGACAACGTGGCGATAGAGCAGTACCAACAGTCCATTGCCAAGTAAGCTGTCTCATTCTTTCATCAAACCATAAAACTAAGTCTTTTATGTTTATGCAGTACCTATTTTGGTTTATTATATGGTAGCGAAGAAGAAAAGTTCCTGTCAAAGTCGCTATTAATAGGTATAGTTCCTATAATAAAGGATATAAGTGTTGATGTAAGGAGCAGGGATAGCCCAGTGGTTTGACCTATGGCCTCTCAAGCGGGGGTCGTGGGCTCGAATCCCGGCGCGGATCTCTTGAGTTTTTTCGGAATTACATTTGTAATTTATCATGAGCTTTTCGGTGAAAGAAAACATTGTGAGGAAACCTGCACACTCCTGCGAAGCAATTCAATGATGTGTGTGAAGTTCCCAATTCGCACTGGGCCCGCGTGGGAACTGTAGCCCAAGCCCTCTCATTCTGAGAGGAGATCTGTGCCCAGCAGTGGGACGTAAAAAAAGGCTGGTGATGATCAACACTTGTTGATGATGTAAATTATTTATTTTTGTATATAAATTAATTAATTTTCCTCTGGCACAGGGGCGTTCCTCTTGCTCCTAATGAAAACAAAGTATTATCTGTATTACACGTCTATTAAATTCCACACCGTAGCACGAAATAAACAGAAAAAATCCAGGTCTCGATTCAATACCTAATAATTGCAGAATGAACTCCAGCCTGCAGGACATACAGAGCGACATCGCGCGGCTCGCCACCCAGCAGAACCAGATACAGCAGCAGCAGCAGCAGCAGCAGACGCAGCAGCTGCAGCAGCAGCAGCAACAGCTCGCGCAACAGCTGCAGCAACAGTTGCAGCAACAGCAGCAGCAGTTGCAGCAGCAGCAGGCGAAACAGCTGTTCCAGCCGCCGCAGCCGCAGTCGCCTTTCCAACCTCAGTATCCGTCTAACATTCCACAGCTGGTAAGTTTATTTACTGTACTACAGATTAAGCACCACTAAGCTACGCGTCTATATGGCAAAAACACTTGAAGCACAAACCAAAGCTTCCGGGATTGTACAATGCCTGTACTACGGTGACTGACTTGGTGCGAAATGCGAATGCACCACGGACACTTCGCTATAAGAATAACACTCTATAAGCAAAGACATCAGTTGTAATGATTAATTCACAGTAATATTACCTGGGTGAATCAACTATTCACTGCAACTCGTTGCCATGGAGATGTCCCCTGGGTAACACAACAAAAATATGATTTTCTAAGACCCCACTCCCCCGAAAGTCAGGATTTGCACGCTTAGGAGATGAAGCATGAAGGAATTGGCATAGTACTGAATCTCCTAACGTTTGATACAGTGGTGCCTTAGATAATCTTATTTGAGGCGAGTGACCCGGGGGACATCTCCATGGCAACGAGTGGGAAAAAAAAGTTGATTGACCCATCGATGAAAAATCGAATACTCGTACAGGTTGACTAATATTAGTTATCTGTAAAATACAATTGAAAAATTATGCAATTGCCTATCTTTATAAACCGTAAATTCTAATAGCGCGCTGGCTCTTACTCCACAATACCTTAATATCAGCAGTTCGCGGACCTCATTCAAATTGCTAAAACGAAAGATCTGGCCACATGCATAAACTATGTCTAATTCAGCCAAATAGTTCCCGTCAAGTGAAAATGAACGCTGGTGATGCGCAGGGTGCGATGTAAAGACGAAACCGGTGGTATGAAGGAGACGCGATGGGGACCACTCCGCTGAGCGCACGCCATTCGTGTTATAACAACTACCTTTTGCAAAAGTCGCTAGTTAGGTTTAATTAAGTCCGTAATTTAAGGGACGTTTGCTCTAAAAGCATGTCACCAGATTGACCCCATTATTCATAAACCTATTTTAACTGAAATGCCGTTAAAGTTCGTTTGTCCTTTTCTGTCACATTGACATTTCCGTTAGTAAGAAGAAGACAAAACCTAGTTTAACTAATGTAGGCTTGAGTGACGTTTATGAATAAGGGCATTAGCGACTAGCTCGCTAAATTGGCAACACTGCATCCCCTCCGCTCAATGCCGTATTTACCACAAGGGCAATGCTGGGGGTCCCCAAATACTGAATTTAGAATTTGGCCTTTTCGATATCTCTTTATTGCCTACTACAAGGGCTCCCGAATTTCATTTCGCCGTTCTGTCGCTCAGCGTTCTTTCCACGCGATGGGAACTGTGCGCCCACACCGCTTTCGACTACCCACGCCTTATAACGCACTCCGCGAACGCTTCCCATCCGCAGCACAGCCAATTCAGCTCACAGCACAACGTGTCCCGGCCGGCGCTGAACGCGTTCGGCTCCACGCCGCACCTCCCCCGGGACTACTATCAGCAGCCCTTCGAACAGTTCGAGCCCCAGTACCCGACCCAGTACAGGGACGTGGAGGATTACGGGCGGTTCTACCTGCACGAGTCGCCGCCGCAGCCCCAGCGTAGGACCTGGGCGCAGCACGCGCAGCAGCAGCAGGAGAACGAGCTGAGGGGCTGGCAGGTCGGTACACGGGGACACTGCCCGGCATGGTGTTGGCTGGGATAACAATGGAGACCACTGGTGGGAAAAGCCTGGTTCACGACCGTTATGTTATTTAAATGAGAGGATCGGAAACCTGGGTCAGATGTAAGACTTTCTCCTCTGATGGCCTTTATTCTTATGTCAAAATTGTTACGGTTGTCGGTTACAAACGTTCGAAGGGGTTTCGGGATTTTCGGCCGTGGTGGCAGGCCGTTGATGTAACTGCCTAAGTTACCAGTACTGGAATGTATTATAAAAATGTGATTTTCGTAAAAATTCAACGTAATGTTACTCGCTTCTCTCGCTTTGTTGGAAGGGCTATGGTATGAATTGGCAGGACAATTCCTTCTGTCAAAAATGTAAATACTGATTTGTTTAAAATACTCAACCCTGGACTTTCGTCTTCTTCTCATAGTGCCATTCCATCACTGAAGGTTGGCAGTCAACTCTTCAAATCTTTCTCTAGCCAGTCTAAATAGCTGCTCCACTGTCTCGATGCCCGTCCATTCCCTGAGCTATTATATTTTCGTCTTCCAATCTTCCTTTTTCCGCTTACGTTTGGTAGCGATCGTTTAATGATATGGGGTTGGTGGTATTTGCAGCTGCACCAGCAGCAGAGCCAGCCGCAGTTCGAATCGCACACGCCGCCCCCGCGCGCGTGGCAGTCCCCGTCCCCGCAGCCGGCGGAGCGCTGGGCGCCGCAGGGCTTCGCGCTGCACGAGCGGCCGCCCGACCGCTACCAGAACGGCACGGAGCGCGACCACAACCACTTGAGCTACACTGTGATACCCAACCATAACCTCGTCTCCCAGTCGCCGCCGCCCGCCGTCTGCCCGCGGCAGGGCTCGCTGCCCGAGGGCGCGCGCCGCCAGGAGCCCGTCAGCCTGCAGCAGCTGCAGGGCCCCGCGCCCGACGACATGCAACCCCAGAACATCTCGTTCATAGGCAGCGCGGAGGACGACGCGCTCCGGCAGGGCATCAGCCGGCTCAACATCACGTCCGGCACGCGCACCTACCGCATACCCTCGCCCACGCGGCCCTCGCTCAGCCGGAACTCCTTCCAGCAGCTCGAGCCGGAGGAGGACACCAACGAGAAAGGGTTCTACATCTCCTTCGACAACGAACCCCCGAAACGACCCAAGCCGCCTTTGCGCGCCAAGCGGATGTCCCCTAAGAAAGACCGCTCGTCGGAGCACCACAGCCCGGAGCGGCAGAGCCCCGAGGAGTGGGACGAGGGAGCGCGGGAGGAGTTCGTGGTGCAGCGCGCCGCGGGGCTGGACGCGATGCGGCCCGGCGCCAGCGCGCAGGACCGCACGCCGCCCCGGGAGCGCCCGCCGCGCGCTGCCGCCGCGGAGCCCGCCGCGCTGCTCATCGGCGAGATGAACCCCGACCCGGTAAGTCAAGGCCCGCTTACTTGTCAGCAATTTTAGAATGCACTCAACACGTTAGTAAAGTTGTTTTCTGACTATTGATACTGCATTGTTTAGAAAGTGACGTAGTTGAGGCATTTTATAAAAAGTTGTACGCCCACTTTTTTTTATTTGGATTTTTTTATGTTATATCTACTTAGAATCATGCGCACTGTCGTTTTTAACAGGTGAAAACTGTTACCGTAAACCGAAAAATTCCGTTACTCTCATATAAGTGTATCTATTTGAAAACGGTAACGGAACGGAACACAATATTTTAGGACACTTTTTTTTTCATTTATTAAAAACAATAGTACTCGTGATTCTAAGTAGATGTAATATAAACATTCCAGAAAAAAGTATGTGTACAACTTCCTACAAAATGGCTCAGTTTTCTGTTAAAAAAAATCCAATAAATTAATCGAAATAAAAAATCAATTTATTTTGCGAACCTGCTCACAAAATTTCACGAGAATCGGTTGAGAAATGCGACCTGTAGAGGAAAACAGCCGGACAGCTGGACAATAGACATACGCAAGAAATTTTGTCCAAGCCAAAACTGAAACGCTTCGCTCGCTTCGGTGAATTACGTACTTATCTCTAAACCTTTGCCTTCCAGAACTCAGCAGAAGAGATGGAGCGCAAGAAAGAGCGCATAATGCTCCTCTCGCTGCAGCGGCGGCAGCGCGCCGACGAAGCCCGCGCGCGCGCCGAGCAGGCGGCCGCGGCGCGGCGCGCGCGCGACGAACAGCTCGCCGAGCAGCGCGCCGCGCGCAAGCTCGACCAGGCGCGCCGCCGCGACGCCATCCTGCAGCAGTACAAGATGAAGAAGGCCATCGAGGAGGCCGAACGCGAGGTACGGTGCCCGGACACCAATATTACGTAACGTTATCGAGACAAATTTTATGACGTTTGGAATAGCGCCGCCCGTGAACGTATTTGGTACTAAAATTTTGTATGTTTTTTTTTCGATGACGATACGATAACGTTACTACTCGATTACTTTACGTAGGATTCAAATATTCGTGCTCGCGGTACAGGGATAGGCGAGCGGGAGGAGGCGGTCATACTAACTGAGGATAATTTATCAAATATGATTGTCATCATCAAACTTAAGAGTTACATTCTTGTCGGTGGAGTTTCTTCCAATCATCTCTCCTATGAGCCAGTTCCTTGATACGACACGACACCAGCCTTCTCCTTTATCTGGTCCATGTAGCTTCGTCTAGGACAACCTCTTCCCCTCTGTTCTTCAGTTCAAACATGATGTTCTGTTAAAAGAGTAGGCGAGCAAAACTGCAATTGCATTCGGGACGGTTCGGAGTACGTGTACTTCGACTACATTAAGTTTGTACGGAACCCTCTCCACGCGTGTTCCTCTCACGCTTTTTTCTAACAGCCACATAACACCCGATTCCAGGGCAAAACGATAAACAAAGCGGAGTTCCCAGACTTGCAGCGCGCGGCGCCGCCGCCGGCGCGCATGCGCGGCAAGCCGGCGGCGCGCGCGCGGCCCAAGACCATCCACGTGGACAGCGGCGCGCTGCAGGCCGCCGAGGGGCTGCTGGGCGGCAAGCAGGCCTCCACCAACCTCACGGGTCAGTGCTGCTGCTGGTGGCTATGCCGGCTTCGGTTGAATGCCCGGCCATGACTAAACCTTGTACTGGCCTGGATTAGGCACTAACCCAGGGTTAATGGAACGTCAGACGACACAGAGCTTCTAGTGTAATCAAGCCAAAAATACGTTTAGATCGCGTTTGCGTTACGGGTTACGGGTTCCAAGTAGTATGAGAAATGTTTGTCGATACGTGCCACCAGTGGCGCTGCTAATGTGCCCATAGTAATTCAGACGTAAACGCGAACTCAATCGAGACGTTTTTTTTTGCCTGTTGATTATGATTACACTAGACGCTCAGTTGTACCATGAACAAGTTACAAAGTGCCTGCGCAGTGTGCATTTTTTTGGAGGGCGCGAAACCAGCGAAACCAATTTAGCTAATATAAAGCAGTGCGTTTGCGCGGGTAAAATTTTGAGCAGCCATTGGTAAAACATTCAGGCGCCATTGCGATGGCCGCCATTTTGTTCAACGCCACGCCCAACGTCACTGCGTCAATCAGTTGTTACTTGCGCCTAACGCAAGGTCTTTATTGCATTGATGCTTACATTCGGTTTAGTTCGGCATTTGTCAACACTCTTCTGCGCAGACGAAGATTGCCTATGTAACTTATATTTGTGGTCCACCTGTACAAATACGTCAAGTCAATCTCGGGTTAGTGCCTAACCCGCGTCGGTGCCAGTCGGGCTTACCGGTTAATTGCCGTCGTCGTGGCCAGGCAGTATGAATCATAAAATAAACAAACTGCCAGTTTCTAACAATAGTACCAAAAAAGTAAGAAGAATAGAAACGTTGGTTGTACAGTCAGCAGCAGAAGTAGCGTCGGTTGCTTAGCTACTTTTGTTGCTGATTGTACATATTTTATTCCTATTTGAACAAAAACTATGTTGACTTTAAAAAAAGAATAATGTGCGGGCAATTTCTTTAGCACCTTTTTTTGTTATTTTGCTAAATGTACTCCTGAATGGCGAAAAATTACGCTTGCCGTTGTGTGGAAACCACTGTTTTATCCCCGTTTAAAGCGATCCTGCACATAGATCAATGTTTTTTTTTAATGATCCCTATTCAATAGCGTGAATGTCAAAGTATTTGTATTGAGGCCTGTTTTTTAACGTACAGTTGTGCGGATAAATAATTGTTACAATAATCATTCACGTTCACGCAATTTTTTTTTTATGATCACATGGCATGTTTAAAGATATGTAAAAAAAAAGTCTAACTGGGAAGTGCCCTTAAGTCATTGATTTACACTTTATTATGATTAAAATATTACCCATGTTACTATTTTTTTTTACTTATCAGACTCGCGCGATGCCTTTAGTGTCAGCTGTTTGTTGTGTCCCCTCCCTAGCAGCTAGCAATGTTTGCACGGCTCGCGCGGGTGGAACTATGTAATCGTAATGAGCAGAGCTCGGACAGGTCATAGCAAAATAATTGCAACACGGTAATATAACAAGATTAATAGAGTCGCATTATGTACAGTATTATTTAATTATATTTTTACCATATTTGAAATATTTATAAATAACCATAAGCAAATAATTTTACTAATTTAAATTGTCACCATAAAACTGTTTCAAGAATGCCCTTTGACAAAACCATGACAGATATGCAACTAAATAAGGTTTAATGTTAAATTTCGATAATATCCTCTTTAGATAATTATAATCTTAAGTATCGACTCTATTGAGTATTGTTCTATTTCCATATCTGTTTTAGCTATGACCTGTCCGAGCTCAAGTAATGAGCTATCGCTAGTCAAACATCTAGTGTCGAGTGTTGTGTATCTGTCATTCTCCACCAATGAGAGATAAGCTACTGATATACAAAATCCTAATCCTAGCCATTGGTATACAAAAATAGATATACGCCACCGCTTCACCGCGCGTGGACAAGAAATTAAAAGTGATTCGGTGATTCGGTAACTTTAGTATCCCTTATGTCAGTCTAATGACAGCTAATGAGTGAGGGCCGCATTTTGTCAGCGCTGAACAGGTGCGCGGCCTATCTTTAATGTTTTATATATCGATGATCCTAGTGATTTTTTGACTCACGATAGCCGTCATTGTTTCATAGCACTCTCTATTCGAGTATGCAGCTGTTGAGGCTAAGAAAATAAGGTGTTCAAAATAGAGTTGAAATATTTACAGTGGCGTTGCAGCCATGTATTTTCAATCTCTCATACACTAGTTCTCTGGTAGTGTCTGCTATGATCCATCCAGCCCTGCTGTTATCCGCTAAAGTTTTCAACGTTTATCACAACCTGTCTTGAATATCATACTACAATTATTTTGACACTCAGATCTAGGAATATTCAGTTAAATGATAAATGTCGGCAACCTATGCTAAACCTCACGCCAATCTAATTCACAAATAACGTAAAATGTGCAATGTGGATGATGACTAGTAATAATATTAATCTGTTAGTGAAACTCTGGTGGTGTGGCCAGCCTTGAAAATTGGTATGAATATGTTAGTTGGATGACAATACAAGTACGACAACAAAAACTACAGTCGGCAAAAAAAAGCTTGTTTTAAAACGATAGCTCACTATGAACTTTGTATTGTATCACTCAACTATGACATTATGATTGTCAGCGTCATAATTTTGGCCGTTTTAGTTTTTGTTTAATTAAAAACCGTTTAAATTGCAGTAATAAGTGAGGCCTCCGTTGTTCACTAGTATTTTCGAAAGCTTGATTTAGTTGTAGTGTAAAATACTATTAATCTGACATCAGTCATCAACCCAGTTGTCAACTGGTCGCCCTGACAGCGGCTTACAGTTTACGTTATTTCGATTTCGATTGGGGCGTGTACCTACAGTTCATGCATCTCACGAACGCGCAGCCGGGGGTACGTTGAGTATGTCCTGCGTGCGTGAGGTCGTTGAACTGTCTAGTGTGTGTGCGGCAGGCACGATGCGGCGCGACTACTACCGCGGCTCGCAGGACAGCCTGGCGGAGAGGGCCGGCCTGTACCGAGGTAACTGCCCCGCATGCTAGCCACGAACTACTGCAAGGAAGAGTACATGCTAGGAAAAGTCGTTTCATCGAATCGTTGTTTGATCGAACGTTCGCTTGACAGAATTTTTGGTTCATCGAGAGTTTCTAAATTTATGAGAACAATGAGGGTGTGAGAAACTTTCTTTGTCCCTGACGAAATAATTAAGTTACTATCTTGTACTCTTTTTTTTTGCTGATATTACGTAAGTACCACTTTACCCCGCGCTTTAGATGGCAGCGCACGTATTTGTATTGTGAATGGCTACTTATAATTATTTTTTTTAATAAAAGTTTGTTTACATTATCACACACCACTGAGAAAATTATATTTAGTTTGATACTTGATCCTAATAGAAGAGTCAGACTTTCAATATTTAGGTACTTCGAAAGTAGCTAAAATGGAAACAGAATTAACCCTATTAATACAAATAATACTTACCATGATTTACCATTTTAAAAATGTATAAAATATAAAGAAAAAAAGAGATTACATCTGTCTTATCGTACGGTCTGACAGTGCTACTGTGCTATATTAGAACGCTATAGATGAATTAGCGAGAGCTTGGAATTGCATTTGTAGTGGTTGTACGGTTCGTATGGAAAGGAGAATCAGCCGTTAAAATATACGTACAACGTAAATAATATGTTGAATTTGACACTGTCATTATTTTGGAATTATGGAATTATTGGAATGCCTATAAACACACAATACCACTACATATGCAATTCCACGGTGTCGGTAATTTATCTGTACAAACATTTCCTCTCACTACTGTCCTCACCGTCACCACTAACGTTCCAGATTCGCCAGTTGAGGATCGCGGGGGCATGTCGCCGGGCAGCGCCTCCAGCGGCCCGCTCGGGCGCCGCGGCAGCTGCAAGACCTCGCGAGGTAGCGCCGCCGACAGCACTCGCAGCACTAGCGCGGCGCGGGCTAGCAGCTAGCACTCGGAAATAAACTGCTCTAGCGTGGGCTTTCGCTAGTCAAAATCCCGCAACGCTGGGCCGTGTTTTATAATGCTACAAGTTACAATTTACATGTGGAAGTCTCTTTCTAACAGAAGGTGATAGAATGAGAGTTCCGCTTGTAAATCGTCTCTTCTCTTCTTAATCTTTCCCTCATTGCTGAGGATCGTGACTCCTTAGACGATTCATGGTCTGCCTCCAGCCGAGACGGTCCGACGCCCGGTGGAGGCGGCGCTGACTGGTAACTCCAGCTGTTCCGAGATCTGGCCCGAACACCTCTTCGGGCTTCTGCCTCTGGGTCTTTTACCTTCGACCTTTCCCGTCACTATCAGTTTTTCCACATTGTTAGCGTCCCTTCGTGCGATATGACCAAAATAGATTTTATAAATTGTAACTTGTAGCTTTATAAAACACGGCCCTGGTGCCGAGTGAGGTCTATTTGTCATGCTCCACCAATCAGGCCAGGCCCCTGTTTCACTTGTCTTTAAAACTTAAACTTTACAATTGTCAGTTTACAATGACATTTCGAACTACATTTCTTCCCCAGTATGAAACGCGCTAAAACAAAAGCTCTTGAAGTCGGCAATCGACACCGAATTGTCAAACTGACATTTGTGAAGTTGATGACAGATGGACTTCACTCGACACTGGCGATCTTTATCATCTTTGTTTAGGTATCAAACGCCAGTTGTTGTCCATAAAGGCTGATCTCGGTATAAGCAATCAGCCAATCCAGACTGCCCGCAGATACAAAATGATGGTTTATGATTAGCCAGTTTGTGATTCTTTGCCGTTTAAATAAACAATAAATAAATATCATGGGACAAATTGACACCAATTGACCTAGTCCCAAACTAGGCAAAGCCTGTACTATGGGTACTAGACAACGGATAAACATACTTATATAGATAAATACATACTTATATACAAGACATATTAAACATCCAAGACCCGAGAACAAACATTCGTATTCATCATACAAACTTCGGGATTCGAACCCGGGACCTCATGCTTCATAGTCAGGGTCTCTAACCACTAGGCTATTCGGTCGTCGTTTGATTTGATTACCTTTGAACGGCCAACCAAGACGGCCCACAGATACAAAACAACAATTTATGATTCACGGTTGACTTGTTTACCGTTTAAACGGTCTATCAAGACGAACCACAGATACAAACGAAACTTTTGTTTGTCTCAAAATTAATGATCCTGGAATGAGTAGAATCTAACGACGATGTTGATTGTTGAAGATGAAATACAGCCATTGCTGTAGCAAAATTACACTATTAAAGGACAATGACTGCGTTTGATAGGCCTGGGGGTTCGTACAAACGCGTCGCTGCGTCTAGTTTATTTTACCGAGTTCTTGCTGCTAGTTGTGCGTCAGACTGTCTTAGGCGCGAGTTCTCAAAAAGTACTTAAAGCGAAACTGCACAGCTAAAAACGGTCGTAATAGTTCGACGGCAAATGCAAAATGCCCATCGATAATTTTTAATTTTAACCAAGGAGTGTCAAAGCCCATACTTCGAATCGTTCCCCGCAGTCATGTTAAAATTCAGGCAATTTCTAGACGGCGCCAAGGTCGTAGCCAGCGGGTCAAATAATAACAAAACAGCGGTACGAATGTGTCACTCAAGCAAGGTAGATGGCGCTGAATGTAAATAAGAACGATTCAAAGTATGGGCTTTGTCAATCCGTTTACTTTCCATGATCCTTGATTTTAACTAAAAACCCGTAAATTAAAAAAATAATAAGTTAATTTGTTGTTATTCTTATTTTTTGGGAACTCGTTAAGAAAATAATCGCTGATGATTTCAGGAAAGATAGTTGATCACAGTTGTCATTTACAGGTTGAAAAACGAGTTATTATTAAACATTGAACTAACGCATCAGCAATTATTACTTTCTGGCTTAACGCTTATTTTTAATTGCAATTGTTGACTGATGCAATGATCGATTACTGAAAAATATGACCTTATTTAGTATCTTATTTCAATACGAAAAACGGAATCGATCTATGCAAGGCTGCTTTAGTGGCTTATCCGAATTTGATGTTGTCTCTGTGTCTCCGTGAGTCACTCTGCGCGCTTTACAAAAGCCTAAAGTTCCCTTACAAACGCGACCGTTCCAGCAAAATGCATGGTCGAGATTTGTATGACATGGAAACTGTCATGATATAGTAAAATAAAGTGACTTATCAAATACCGGAATGCAATACGGTGCGCGTGGCTCATCCGGCCACTTTTTGAAATGTCAAGAAAGCTTATTTGATTTATTTCGTAGAACGCTTGTACTTTCATTTATATAACGAAGGCAATTATTTCCCCCGTTGCGTGTATCCCAGCAGCGCAGTAGAGCGTAGTGTCACAAAATTATGCTTTCGTATTTATATTTTTTGGCCTTATATGTAGTTTGGAACCAGCTATGATTTCGTGAGAGGTTTGTGCGCTTGTTTTTCCACACTGATCGCCCCTAGACCTTCCGCGCATTACTAAAATTGGTTCCCTGACCAAACATAATGCTGAGTCATGTGTCAGTCGCGTTTTAGTGTTAATTTTGTTTGCTACTCGACGGCGTCGCTCGCGGCCGCCGGCGCTGCATGCGGTGTGTGCATGACTTTGCGATGACATGTCTAGGACACGTTTCAGAGCGCGTGAATGAGGAACCTCAATCGGCCCGTGGAAGGTCTAAATATTCCACTTACCAGAATAACTTTAAGGCGGGACGGAAGTCTAGCTCTCTCATGAACTTGTGCGGTAAGACACGTTTCAGTAGCGCCGTAAGAGGTGCGACCTTCGCTTGTGTTTATGGTGCGTTTGGGTTCTTTTTTTGTTTTCGCGTGCCGGCCGGCGCTTGGGGCGGTGAATGTCCAATGGCCGCTTTGAGCGGAACATCCCTACGCACACGGATGTCTTACTCTGAAGACCATTTTGTATATTGCAAATATCTTACAAAAAATCTTTTGTAAAAATTTTAATAATAGTTTTTCATTCATTAAAATTTTCTCATACCAAGAGCACCTTTTCTTTATTAATTTTTATTAGAACTTTAGAACAAAGCGGCCATAGGACCGATTCCCACCGCATTATGCGCCGCCCGAACGCGCCTTCTGGTCTTGTGCACATTATGGTTTCCTTGGGTCATTGGCAGTATTTAAGTATTTATAGAGGTTGTGGTTTATTTTGCGCGGTATAATATTATCTAAACAGGGTCGGTGTTAGAGCATGTTATATTTATACGCTCGCGGTGTTGGTGTGACATCGTTCGACATATATCGTACCCCACGCTTATACGCCCAGTTATATCTAAGTTTATTTTACGGTACATATACTTATATGGTGTATTATGTGATTTGCGTAAAATACGAAATGTATTATAGCTTCTTTTGTTTAGTTTTGCGTATGTAGTATAGAAAAAGCTTGATATCCACTTTACGTTATGTAGGTAGTTAAATATCGTTCACACATTTAGTATTTTACGCTTCATAATTATGTTATAGTTTAAAGCGTCTTCTTATTAATTGAGGTTACTTCTTACTTAAACAATTCTTCTAATATAATGAATATGCTAGTCGTAATAAATGAATAATTTGTTACTAACAGAATTAATGGTGAACTCACTAATTAAGGTAACTAATCAATGTTTAAGACTCTTTCTGTACCCTTAGATTCTAGTTTGTGTGTTAACTTGTGGTTAGTGAATACCCACAGTAACATTCTCAATTAAAGTAGTTATTTTGTAATTTGATCCGTAAAGAATCTACCTTCTTATTTACATTCCATTCTTATTGGCTCTGTATGAAGTTAATAACGTAAAATAGATTTCAGGGATATCGTTATTTTACTTCTAAAATACAGTATTTAAAAGATACATTTTTGTTTGTCATAATTGCGTTTTGTCGTTTTTGCTTCATTTTGTTGATAATATGACCAATATTTGTTGCTTCCGTGATGCCAAAGTTTATGTATTTACTCATTTTAGCATTCACGTTTGATAAAATGAATAATGCCGGTTTTCATTTACCTACGAACAAAATTTATAACTTTTTTCAAATTAAAAATCAACCACCTCGTACATATTTTTCCCCAAGTTCTATAAATCGAATTGAATTCGCTAATTCCGCACGGACCCAATAACTCCTATCTCCCCAGCTCAAAACGTCACAAACCTGTGCTGAGTATACCTAATAAAACGAGGTGACTTTGATAGTTGCATAATTGATATGAAAAATAGATTATCGCCACTATTACAGGTTCTTCTCATACAGAGGAAATTAAACCGGTTAAGTGCGAGTCACGACTCCGTGTCTAACGTTTAGTAAAGTTTTTTGGGTTAGTTTCTTGGGTTGTGCTGTGACCTTCTTGCTTGCCAAATTTCACGACTTTTGATTTACTTGGGACTGACAGACAGACGGACTACGACTATGTGATAAAACACGAAGAAAATTGATTAAATTCACCCTTAAAGCTGGTAAAAGTCGTCTCAGCAGTTCAAAGTCGCCTCAGTTAGCATAGTAGTAAGCGAGGAGGGTGACCTGTGTGTGGCAGACTCGGGGCTGGGGCGGGCGACGCCGCCGCGGCGCGCCGCGTCGCCGGGGCTGCGCGCGGCCGGCTCCCCCGCCGGCTCGGGGCCCGGCTCCCTGCCCGGCGCCATCGGCAAGCGGCGCGTCGCGCAGGATGACCATTCCGACGTCTCCTCCACACATTCCTCTATCATGGATTACTCTGGTGAGTCGCTACGTCGTTTTGCACTTGGTCAGCTTAACTTTTTGATCGTTCTGAACGTGTAGGGTAGTCAACGATCAAAAAACGTCTCGTTCGCGTTCACGTCTGAATTACTATGGGCAATTGGCAGCGCCACTAGTGGCACGTATCGACGATAAACAATTCTCATACTATTTGACACTAACGCCGTTCGAGACGTATTTTTTGGTCGTCGATTACACTAGACGCTATCGCGAGTCCAAAATCCACTAGCGAGTGTCGAGTGAGATCTATCTGTCAATTTCCACCAATCATAGGCCAGTAGCTTGTCTCCCATTGGTGGAGAATGACAGATAGACCTCACTCGACACTAGAATTTTTGACTCGCGTTAACACAGTTTGTTCACACATGACGGACGCTAAACCTAATATAATTAATGTCAGAAAAGCTTTCCCTGTCAAAATGATTATGACGTTGTCATAAGATTGATTTTTGCCTGGCCCGTGGGAAAGGTTTTTCTACTACGTCTATACAATAGTTATTTATTTTGTTGTGACGTCCACAGACGTGCAGTGTCCGTCAACATGTTAACTGTAACTGACTTATGTTAATGTTATGTTATAAGAAATGACGATTAGTACGGAACTATTTGATGTCATTCCAATGATATTAGTAGTAAAATACAGATATGCAAAAAAGGCTGCTTATACCAGCTGGAGCTATTCCGTACACGGCGTTTAGCCTTTTCGTGTTTTGTGTTAAATATTACTTTAATGCTAAAGATGTAATGAGTTATAATTATAACTTGTACGTTTACGCTTGAAAATAACGACAGTAACATTGATACTCTATGACTGATTGAGAATTCATATTTATGTTAACCGATATACTATAATTCGAATTGGGCTTCCAATAAAAAAAAAAACTAAATAACACAAAATTGTTTCCTCAGCATCCCAGGATCCGCGCAAAGGTCCTACAAATAATAATAATTATAGTAGTTAGAATTAAAATTACACTTAAAATTATTATTTACAACTCCCAACACCTAGATGTCAAACCATGTCATGCCAACAGAAACATCGTATTTACAAAACAACATTGTTTCTAAGTCTTACTTTAAGGCATGGTTTTGATTTGAAAGCATTTTGATCTAACAACGAATGTTTTGTTCAGCTTGCCGGATGCTTACTCACAGACAGACAGTCTAAATTAACACCACCACCATGGCACATCCATTACTGCATTTGACATCATTTAACATTTACTTGCAGCAATAATTTTTGTAGGTTCGTTTTTATGTTTTAGGATGAGGAAGCACCTTTTTTTTGTTAATTACATTTTTATTGTCACAATATGTACTGTGCTGTGTGTGTTCGACGCAGTTACATGTATCATGATGATCACCCAGTGATCATGATTAATGATCGGCGACCGGTAGCATTTTAATTATGTCACTTTGACGTCCAACGTAATGGCTAATGTGGATTAGTCTGTGTTGTTAAAAATAAAACCATAATGTATTGTTAAAAACTTACTGAATGTAATTTATTATAGTAAATTGTCATATTTTTTTCTATGTTTGATATTGTCAATCGATTCCTTTTGATATTGAGGATCCATTTTTAAATAACCAGATTTGTGACGTGAGTGACAAGGACGATAAAACCAAGAGGACTGCCAATGGCTATACAATGTCGCGTTCCTGTAAAATAATGAGCCTGCTGTAGCTAGTTTCACTATAGAGAGGTCTCTGTACCATTAATTTTGTATGACACTTAGACTTCTGGCTAACACAATATCGCCATCTATAAACTGAAAGAAAAAACGAATTTAGATGGCGCTATTGTGTTAGCCAGAGTTCTAAATGTCATACCAAATGACTGGTACAAAGACCCCTCCATAGTAAAACTAGCTACAGCAGGCTTATTATTTCAAAGGAACGCGACATCGTATAGACTGGCAGTCCTCTTGCTTTTATGGTCCTTGGTAGTTGCAAACCTTCGATAATAAAACTGCATATTTTTTTATTTGTTACCGAAAAAATAGAGTCATATCCGTCTAATACTTTCGTCGAAAAATTGCTACCGGTCGCCGTTCACTAATCATGATGCATGTAACTGCGTCGAAACAACCCGGGCCTTAAGACCGCCGTCATCGTCAAAGACGTGAACCGTAGCTCACCTGCGTGCACGCACATTGCAGGCCCCCGGCTGTACAAGCAGCCGGCGACCAAGTCCAACCGCGGCATCATGCTCAACGCTGTCGAGTACTGCGTGTTCCCCGGCGCCGTCAACGCGGAGGCCAAGCGGCGCGTGCTGGAGGAGGTGAGGGGACGTTATTCATTCATTTAACATTCATTCATTCATTCAAACTCACAACATTTATTGACATAAAAACACACCACATCACAACGAACACATTCATCGTTACACATTCGTCGTTATTCATTCATTCAACATTCTTTCATTCGTTCGTTCATTGATTCATCTATGTTCATTCATATTATTGTTGGGAACACCTTAATGTGACGGCACCAGTAGTGGACACTTAATTCCTAATTGAAAGGTCGTGCGTTTGTAAACGAGTTATACTTTTTAAATACTCGTTGAAACATGAAGACACAGAAAAAAACCAGAAAATATTTCTTGATCTCAATTGGAAAATCTTTTTGTATTTTTTTCCCATTTTGTTTTTATTTTTACGGTTTTCCCATGAATATCAATAATATTTTTACCAAACTCACCGAAACATGAATACACAGAAAAAAATAATACCAATACCAATTATAATATTAAAACCAACTCTGGTGTAAGGGTGGGCACGCGACCCGGAGTGTCAAGGTTCCGGGTTCGATTCCCGGGGTTGGTATTTTTCTGTGTATTCATGTTTCGGTGAGTTTAGTAAAAATATAATTAAATATTTCTTGACATTTCGTGTAACGTGCCTTACACCTACACTGGAGCTAGAGCTAGCATACTCGTATGTAAGGACGTTGAATTTGTACTATGTATTCAAATCCCTTTTAGTCTATCACTTTTATGCAGTGGGTGAGTGTTAGCGATGTTTTTTTGTTTTTTTTTTCTGTGTCTTCATATCTCAGTGAATATTTAACCTTTTTAACGCCATATAGGCTCATAGGCCTCCGGCTGCACAGCGCAAATGCGACCTACGAAGGTATGCTTAAGGTTTAAGTCCGCGTTGACGTTATGCCAACTTGGGGTGTAGATGACTACTTTTGTATGCGTCATTCTTTCAGGGTCAAAAAGTGTAATCATTATTTTTATCTACACACATATCATGTCGTAATGACTTTTCGATATCGAATTTGGAAACCAACGTAATTTACAGTCATAGTGAAATATAAGTCGAGTTCAGTCCGACATGTATAAATAATAATGTGATAATTTACAATAAAAAAAAAAACAGTTTACGAAACGTCAGCTCAGTATATTTGTCTATGATAAAAAAAACAATTATGTTTTTTATAAACTCACTGAAACATGAATACACAGAAAAAAACCAGAAAAATGCCAACCCCGGGAATCGAACCCGGATCCTCGACACTCCGGGTCGTGTGCTTTTCCCCTGCACCACGGTTGGACATAATATAATATATAATTGGGAGAAAAAAATACAAAAAGATACTCCTACTGAGATCATGAATAAAAAAAACAGTCAAATTCGTGACAGGTATGGGCATGATATGCCTTTTTCTTCTGAACCCATCTTAGAGTACTTATAATATGTGTGTAGATAAAGTAATGTATGCAACTCCACATAATTAGGCCTTAAAACACTCGTGTGATCCTATTATGAAACTCAGCTTCGCCTCGTTTCATAAAAACACACTCGTGTTTTAAGGACTCTCATTATGTAGCAGTTGCATGAACTGCTATTGTTTTATTTCGTTCCCAGGTGGCCCGTTCGGAGGCGAAACACTTCCTGGTGTTGTTCCGCGACGCGGGCTGCCAGTTCCGCGCGCTGTACTCGTACTGCCCCGACACGGAGCACGTCACCAAGCTGTATGGCACCGGGCCCAAGAACGTCAATGACAGGATGTTTGACAAATTTTTCAAGTGAGTGTGCCGTTCGCTGGTTGTCCGTCCAATAGGCCTCTAGGTGTTATAAGTTTGACCTGTGTATCTGTCTGTGGCGTCATAGCTCCCAAACGGATGGACCGATCTCGATGCGGTATTTTGTAATCGAAAGCTAGTTTAATCGGGATGGTTCTAGCTAAGTTGAATTAAAATCTGTTAACCCGTTTTAGAAATATTTGACTTTGAAATGACTTAGTCTGGGGTGTTTCAACTTTTCTAAGTTGTTGGTAGTAACTAGGAAGACGGCTGCTGCTGTGACGTTGTGGTTGCGGTGTCGGCATTTACGCAAACATCAAAGGCGTCGGACCACTGTTGTAATCTATTTGCACTGTGACTGTACCCTGTGTCCTCGCTTTGCAGATACAACTCGGGCAGCAAGTGCTTCTCGCAGGTGCACACGAAGCACCTGACGGTGACGATCGACGCGTTCACGATACACAACTCGCTGTGGCAGGGCAAGAAAGTGCAGCTGCCCAGCAAGAAGGACATGGCCCTTGTCATCTAGTCTCGCCGGCGCGAAGCAGCCCCCAGGACGGTCCAGCGAGGTTGGACGCAGGCCACGGGGCCTATATCGTTTCGCATATTGTTTGGCCTAATGTTATGTTTCGTCGAATGATCCTTTGACCGAATTGAAAATACATTGCTCGGATAGCGTAGTTGGTAAGCGCGTCGCCACGGTACGGCGAAGGTCTGGGTTCGAGTCCCGGTTCGAGAATTGGTTTTTCTGGCCTTTGTGTGTCAGACGTTTCAGTTTTACTACTACTCAGTTTTACTTAGCCCATGTGAAAGATTTGCCGAAATATTTTCAGTTTCACTTGGGAGAAAAATAAGGTCAACATTATGTTAGGGCAAACAATTTGGAGTGACACGAAGGGCGCCCTGGCCACGATTGCCGTCGACCGGGTGTGTCCGCCGGCGGCGCGTCGCGATGTGATACGCTCTTGTCATTGCGCGGGTACGCCGCGCGCCTGGCTGTGCCCCGAGCACGAACATTCCGATCCTGCGTAACGTAATCGAGTAATTGTATGACGTTTAGAACAGCGCTCCGTGAGCGTATTTAGTACTAAAATTTAATTGCATTTTCTCGATGGCGGTAGGATTGAAATTATCGCGGTCGGGGCTCCGCGCGACGGCCGCGGGCGTTTATGTTTGCCATATGTATTAGTGAGATGGTCGATGGTGTTCCAAATTATGTCACAAAGCCTCCCCAGCCAAACTGATTGCGTAGATGGAATTTTAACTGTCCCTTATAGAATAACAAATTCACAAACTAATATTGCTTATTTGTTAATGTTGTAACTCGTTAGTGATTATTTCAATTGACTGGATTAATATTAGATCATTGCGTATTTGTTTAGTGACGATTTTAACGTCTTCGATTCCCATTTTTTTACCGCTTGTATAGCTAAAATAAGACAAGGCGCACTTACGTGGTAATCGTACTGCCTTATCCTGTAAATAATTGTTTTTTTGTATACAGCTATTTATTAAAAGAATGTTAAACGAAAATTGATGAATATCATTCTTTCATTGTTTAATGATTGGTCATCAATGGAATATACTACCGATAGTATATGGTATGCAAATATATTGTATTAATACAAAACATAACGAATAATATTGAATTTCATATTACTGCGTTGTTTTATTTGATTTGTCCCAACAAGAAAGCCACAGCCTCCCTGTCTAGTGTGCAATAAACCATCAATTCAAATGAGTAATAAAAACGAAAATATGAAATTAAATCAACTTTTTAATATCTCTCTAATTAATATTACTACACAGAACAATCATGTAACACGGATTAAATAAAATAACAATGTTTCCTATTAATTTGATCGACAGAATAAAATGTTACAATTATTTCACAAATAAAATGTTACAATAAATGTTCACGTTATCGCTTACCGTTAGTAAAAGCTTGTCTTATTAATTACATGTCGCTAATCATTAAATAATTATTAATTTGCTATTAATTAAATAATTAAAAATGGTCTTTTGCAACTGTTGGTTATTTCGCGCAGTGCAAGAAATGAGATCATCGTGAATATTTCGGTGTAGTTTGGAGTTATATTGGACCATCAGTTTTTCCAACACGCATGCGTTATTGCGGATACAAAGCACCCATTCCTTCCATAAAATAATACAAATATCAAGATATTCCATTATTAAAAATACGCTTCATAAAATCCGTGCTTACTGACTAGACAGTTCTAGTTTTTTAACGACTGAGCAGTTAGCACGGAATGGATAGTCTGCTCTCTCTCGATCACCACATAACGTTACTATTTTACAAAATGGCTGTCGTGTCGCAGTCGCCCGACCGGTGTGGTCTGCCTTGAACTAGCACAGAAGAATAAGGAGGATCAGAATACAGCAGACAATGGCATAGTACAGAGATAGATTGGTTGGTTATGCTAGTACTAGCGGGACGCAAAAATTGTCCCACGCGAGCGAAGTAAGTCTAGTTGAATTGAGAAAAGTTTTACGTATCAAAGTATTTGACTGACAGTGGTTTTTTTTTTACCAGACCTATAACCCGGTTAATTAAACTCTGCATTTCGCGAACCTATTCATTTATCGGGATTATAATTGTGTTTTTGCAGGACGCGCTAGGGAGCCTAGGTTTAAACGAATTTCTGTTCTCGAGTCTTGCATGTTTAGTGTGTATTTAAGTATTTATTATTTATATAAATATGTTTATCCCTTGTATACTACCCATAACACAAGTTCTGCTTAATTGGGGACTTTAAGACTGACTAAGAATTTGAAGTCACACCATTTATAAGTCGAGAACGGCTGGACCGATTTTTAAGATTTATCTCCGCTCCGAATAGCAGAATAACTATTAAAGGAGGGGAAAAATACATCAAAAAATATATGAAGAAAATACATTTTCTATAATAGGTGCTAGCTCTATAGTTGTCAAAAATCCAGAACTTTCTAGACTTCTTCGTTAAGAAAAAATATGGCGTATAAAGCGAAACACCTGTCCCCATTCATTCAAGCTGTTCTGGGTGTTTTATATCAGCGATAATACTAGTTACTAGTTGGGAATGGATCTATACTATAGTGAAGTAGTGGGCGACGTGTGCCGCGCCGTTCGGGTCTATCGTTTTCTGAAGGTTCAGCTGGTGCACTATCGTGTCTGGGTTGTCAACCTCCTGGAAATCAATTGAAAATAGGTAAGTTGGTATCAGAGACTCGGCAGACTAGAGGCCCAACATGCGCTTTAAGGTATCCCTACATTTTGTCGTAAAGAACAAGGATGGGCAGAACGTGAAACTCGGGCGGTCAGATGGCAGGCACAGGTAAATTACCGAGACCGTGGAATTGCATATGTAGTGGTATTGTGTGTTTATAGGCATTCTATATTTGAAATTACCCTTTTCCCGTATTATCAGTATAAAAAGAGGTTTGTAATAATAATAATCATAATGACGAAAAAATTCCGAAATAATGTCAGTCTCAAATTCTAAATATTATTTACGTTGTGCGTATATTTTAACGGCTCTTTCCTTTTCATGCGAACCGTAACCTAAGTATAGTTAAATTGAGAAATGTTTTAACATGTCAAAGTGTTCCATGCCCTGGAAATGAGTCTGATTTTTGCATGATCTGTGGAAAATCTTTTTGCATGACCGGTGGAAAACCTTTTTGCATGATCTGTCGGGCTAAATTCGACTTATATACGTGAGTGATCAGTTTTATTTCACTATAAGTATCAAACAGTTAACAAACCTCTTCTTCAGCGAATCCGTTGATCTCCACAGGTATAGTTTGGCCGTCCTGAGTGATAACCTGCACAGACATACAACACTGATTCTATAAGTCCTAAAGTAATCAAAAGAACATTTTTGTTGCGTTGCGGTATTGTAATATGCCTACAGGCTAAATGACAAGAATACATATAAAAACCACGCCTTGAATCAGTCACATGCAAAGAGAATTAAAGGCCACTTGAATAATATTATTAGTAAGTGACAAACCTGTAAGGACTTCCCGTCAGCGGAGGTGATAGCGAGTCGCGTGCCGTCCTGCATTGTGAAGTGCAACGGATTGCCTTGCTCATCCGTCACCTGATAACAATACCGATTTAGATTCTAAATATCTCATTCACTATCCTACTAATATTATAAATGCGAAAGTTTGCGAGTGAGTATGTTTGTTACTTCTTCACGCTGAAACGGCTAGACGGATTTGGATGAAATTTGGAATGGGCATAGCTTATACCCTATATTAAAACATAGGCTACCTTTCATCCACAAAAATTGTATAGTTCCCGCGGGATAGCGATAACCGAATTCTACGCAGACGACAGTCGCGGGCAATAGCTAGTTCGAAATAAAGGTTTAACATTTCAACCCATAATTAAAACACTATTTTAAGTTAGGCCGGCCTCGGCACTTACATTTTATCGATTCTGATGCGGAGTGATACTGTAACTGTGATTGAACGAACGGAAAAGCTATTATTGGTTAGACAAAAATCAAAATACTTTAGTTTCTTACCCAGAGCAAAACGTTTTGGCGCCTATGCCATGCGTTTCGAGCGGATTTTAAGCAGCCCTCTTTCTATTGACACACGCGATGTCCCGCTTGAGTGAACAACTCCACTCCCAAAAGTCCCAAACCGTTCAAGGTGACACCAAAAGTCTGGCTCGTTACGGAACAGATATCCCTGCTTACTTAATATCCCGAGTCAAAAATCCGCTAGTATCGAATGAGGTCTATCTATCATTCTCCACTAATGAGAGACAAGCTACTAGCCTATGATTGGTGGAAATTGAATTTAAATTGACATGGTACCAATTCCAGCGGATTTTTGACTCGCGATAGCCGGCATTATTATAAAACCAGCTGTTGCAAAATTTTCCCGAATAATAAGTAGCCTATGTTATTCCTAAATATTCAAACTATATTCTTACCAAATTTCATCTAGATTGGTGCAATGGTTTTCCCGTGAAGAGGTAAGAAACAGACAGATAGACAGACAGACAGACAGACAGAGACAGAGTTATTTTCGCATTTATAATATTAGTTAGGATTATAATTAACGTACCGGCATGTGTTCGCTTTCCTCCATCACCAGCGATTCCGTTAACTCCAATTGTTCTTCTATCTGGACCTGGAAAATTACAGAGACATTATAGTAATATCATACCATCATCATCATCATCAGCCTGTTTACGTGCCACTACGCACAGGCGCAGTGTACTATGCACACTATTGAATTAAATAGCTTGGCATTTTTCTTCACATTTTATCAGCTCATGACAAATTACAAACGTGATTCCGTAAATTTTCGAAAAACGCAGAGTTGCGAGCCCGGGCTTGAACCCACGATTCTTTGCTTGAGAGGTCATAGGCCAAACCACAAGGCTATCTACTTAACAATAACATATCAAGAGGTCAACAAATACGAGGTTTGGTTTAGCGTTTTTTTTTTATATATAACAAGGAAGGAATACGAGCAAGTGGGTCACCTGATGGTATGATCTCCTCTGCCCTTAGATACCCGCAACCCCGGGGGGTTTGCAGATGCGTTGCCAACTTAGAGAGCTAAGATGAAATGTCTTTTGTGCCTGTAATTACACCGGCTGTCATACTCTCCACACCGGAACACAACAGTGCAAACACTGCTGCTTAGCGGCCGGATTAGCGAGTGAAAAGGTGGTAGCGATCCGGACGGACCTCGCACAATTTATTATGATTTTCTATTTTTATTTCCAAATGATACAGTGAGGTTTCTTTGTGTAATTTTAATCATCTGTGGTTGCGTATTGTAAGAGCTAATGTAACTTGTTTTAAAAAATAAATAAATGACCTAGTGCCAAGTTTCTTGCGGCGCATCCTTCTTGACAAACCTTCTAACACCGCTGGTAGACTCTAAATGACGTGTAAAAGAGCATTCAACTGCCTATTTGCTGGATAAAATTTTGAATTGAATTTTGGTCCTGCCACCCGATAAGCGATGCCACAGTAGGGCTGCACCGACCTGCTCCAGCTCGTCGTCCAGCGGCTCCGGCGGCGCGTCGTCCAGCGCCGCGGGCTCCGGCGGCCGCCGCAGCAGCAGCGAGGAGCCCGAGTACAGCGACGGCGGGAGCACCTTGTCACTCTGCAGCGCGTCCAGCTGGGGACGAACAGGGGACTTCAATAGGCTTGTTGACTGGTGTCAAAATAAAATCAAACCGATGCCTCACTTATTACTGCAATTAAAACGATTTTTAATTTAACAAACACTAATAAAAGGAGGCTGTTTGATCACTGAAAATTATGACGCCATAGTTCTGTAATTCAATACAAACTTCATACTAACGGATCCGATCAAATCGTTTTGACATTTCATAAAAAGTTGCCGATTTGACTAAAAGGAAACATCCCTATTTTGTAATTTTTTTATAGCAAGTCTTCGATACATTAGTCACGCATACATTATATTATACACACCACGTTATAATGCTAAATGCAATTTGAACACATTTGCACATTCGGTCAGTATTTTACGCGACAGTTTGGACAGATTATGTATCTCTTTATTGGTTTATACCATGAAGTATCAGATTAATAGTATTTGGACAGAAAAGTAATCCATCAGATTTGCATTTGACCAAAAATCATTTTACCTGATTTTTACTTGGCCAGAACGCATCATGCATGACAGAAACTCATCAGACCAAACACACTCGACCGTAAACTGTCCAGCTACAATAGAGGTTAGTGACATGAGAGCTGTCCAATTAGCCAAATGCCAATCTGGTGAATTAAATTTCTGTCCAAATAATAATACTCTTTGTCGATTCCTAGTAAACTAAAGCAAGAGTACAAGTGGCCGATCACCTGCACAATGGACTGACCAGCTCATAGATCCATCCCAGAAATTCTACCACGTCGTAAGGAGCGCGACAGACCGGAATCGGTGGAGAGAGTGCGTTCGTGCGCTAAAACCATCACTAACCACGATCATGAGT